>CP139504.1:243766888-244366888 GCA_021014915.2 Artemisia tridentata subsp. tridentata
TAGTGACCGTGAACAGCTCCGGTGGTCATAAGTTACGCAGGACAATTGTTGTTGAAGACGCCGAGTAATTATATTTTACACACTCTTGGTTAATTAAAATAATGTATATAGAATAGTATGCAAATGTAACCATATATTGATCGTATACTGTGTTGTGCAGGTCTTTGAGACTTGATTGTACGTTTTGGGATAGTTGGGCATTGATGTGGAATGACTACGACAACAAGTGTGATGAGCTTGGTCATATAGACATCCTCTTGATGTTAGGAAAAGTGAAACATTGGGATAGTAAGTTTTACAAATGTGTATTAAAAATTTGGTCACAAAAGTAAAATATTTAATTCATATTAATAGCTTTTTAAATTGTCTCTCTTTGTTGTGCAACACAGACAAGCCGTCAATACACAATGCTTTGTTTGGCACAAGAATATTTATAAACAGAGATGTGCCACAATTGTTGGCTTTCCGTAAAAGGTAATTACATTGATGTTCTGGCATATGTATTTTGGTTTGTTGATCGAGCACGCGTTGAATTTATTAGGAATCTTATTTATGCACAACACAGGTATGAGGAGCAGGAGGGATACAATGCGGGTGAATTTAAAATTGGGGATTATTCAATTGATAGTCGTGTTGTTACACCTGCGGAGTTCATGCACGGTTGTGTAAAGAGATTTGTTGGAACCATTCGAACTATTGAACCGGTAAGATAAAATTTGTTATTGTAGATATAAGATAAATTTGAATACAGGATTATTCAATTGATAGTCGTGTTGTTACATCTGTGGAGTTCATGCATGGTTGTGTAAAGAGATTTGTTGGAACCATTAGAATCATTAGTAATGTTTATATATGGTTTTGTATTTGAATACAGGAATCACATTGTGTGGTTTATGCGACGGTTCATAGTATACAATATGAGGATGGATGGGTATACACGGGTTGCAAGACGTGCAGTACTAAAGTGACACCAATTGTTTCAAAAGGCAACTCAGGAACAAAGAATAAGAAACAGTTGTGGCATTGTAAAAAACACGGGGAAACATATGCAATTGCGTCTAGGTATATAAAAGAACCTCTATATAAAATTATTTGAATCTGTCCCTGAATGTAGAATAAATAATGCAAAAATGTTTGAATAGTTTACATTTAATGATAAATTTGTGTATTTGTAGGATGAAAATCATTGTGCGAATATTTGATCATAGTGGTACAGCACAGGTTGTGATTTTTGACAAGAGTTTGCATAAAATGACACATACAACAGCATGGGAGATCATGGAACGAGAGGGCATGGACACAGAAGAGTACTTTCCAGATGTCCTAAATCAAATTATTGGGAGGAAGTATCTTTTCAAAATATTTTTTTCTGAATTTAACCACAACAATAACAGTTACATATATCGAACGGAAAAAGTGACTGAAGATGTTGATACAATCAACTATTTCAAAAATGGTTTCATGGAAGAACAAGTTTGATTTATTAGTTATTTTAGAATATTTAGTAATGGTGCATGTTTAAAGACAAGTATATACTAATCGTTGTGCATAATTCAAAATAGGACGACGATGAGGAAGACCAAGGTTTAGAGCATGACTCCGTGTGTTCGGATGATGAATCAGAATCACAATCTGATTATATAAATGAGGTAGTGTGCATTGTATTTTTGAATGTCAGTTAACACCGTTAAAATTTAAGCATCAATGCAATATAAACATTTATTTCTTATGACAAAATGTAACAGGAACCAGCAAGTGAGACTATAATTCCATCTGTAGACACGGTGGATGATAATCCAGTAGCATGCCGCGATGCCACGGACGATACTCTAATCCGACTTGATAATGCAGACAAAGACATGACATGCCATAGTAATGGTGTCCCTGCAAGGTTTGATGATGGATCACCAGCCAATGACCCTGATGAACAAGAAAAGCATGAAGATGATTGATGTCCATTTCCATTTTTTTAAATAATTTTTGATTAATTTATCTATAGTTCACATGTTATTGTGTGTTTATGGTTATTCCTTTTGAACAAATTATCTAAAGTTCACATGTTATTGTGTGATTATGGTTATTTCTTTTGAACAATTTATCTACAGATCACAAATTATTGTGTGTTTATGGTTATTCCTACTAAGTTTTGCTCTTATGTTTTCAATTTACATGAACAAAATTGATTTTAAAAAGCATACATACCATTTCCAGTAGTTTTAGGGTATTGAATGTTTTGGTTATGTGAACTTTTATTTTTTATTTATAGTTATTAATATAAACGAATGATTTTCCATGTTACATGTAATAACAAGCGAGACTCTTGAAAATATTTAAAAAGAGTGTTTCAATGTTAAAAAAAAAATACTAAGACTACGTATAACCTTAACATATATTTGTCCATATTGACTGTCATATATAACTTAAACCTATTAAAAGTTTATACTCATAATTTACAAAAATATAACACACTATTTTTTTAAAAGATATGTATATCTCATAATAAATTTCAGCTTAATTTTAGACTTTTTGACTTCCATTTTTTGTGGTTAAATACCTCTTAATCTTACTTCATTCTAACTTTCATTAACATTATCAAAAACATCTATTGTTGTTAGCACATATCTTCCACTTTCAAGAATCTGAATATGTCTTCCAGCGTCAAGAGAGTAAGAACTGATGACGAAGACGAAACAACCATTGCGAAGAAATCAAGGTAAAGTTGCTAATTTTATAACTAATCTATTTTAAAATGTAATTTGTTTTACATAAAAACGATTATAAACAACATGTTGGTAACAGATTGAATAACCAAGAGGCAAGCGGAGCTAATGAACTGCATGAAAACGTAGGTACGCTAGCAGCTACTTATTTTCCTGAAACTATACCCTAAAAAACTATATGTATGGTAAAAAAAATAATTCCGAACATCCATGCAGATGAAGAACAAGATGGCGTTGATGATGAAGTAGAGGAAAGTTTAGAATCCATATATGATTGGATGGTTTCCAAGAGAGAAGCTTTAAGAAAAAAAGGGACCAAAAGAAAATGAAGGGGCTAGACAAAAGGAACATAGGAAAAAATACAAACAACTCCTGAAAGGGGTTAAATCTTTTAGGAGATCAGGAAATAAAAACAAAAATGTTGATGTTCCTTTGACCGAAGCAAGTGATGAAGATGAAGATGTAGAGATTTATTCTTATGATGAAATGCATTTGTCATTCTCATCAGAAGATTTTTAATTTTTTGTTAGTTTTGTTTAGTATGTAGTAGCTTTTAGATTGTTATGATATAAACTATCCTTTATTTTTGTTTAAACCTTTTAGTGGAGTTAAATTTTATGTTTCAATGTGTACAATCTTAGATACATGCATTATAAACACGATTAACAATATAATTGTTTATGAATACTATATATTCCATAAAATACATATATCTATTCCAAACATCAACCGAATTATAATTGTTAATAGATAAAAATGTAATTATACGTATAAGTAGATTAAACACAATAAAGGGGAAAAAAATAAAGGAGAAAGATTGAATTGATTAAGTTTATATTTGAAGCATAATATACAGCATATAAAATCTAAAAATATGCTTAAAATATAAATGTAATCTTTATCTATAATAGTATAATATACAACATGTAAAGTCTAAAAATATGTTTAAAATCTAAATGTAGTCTTTATCTATAATAAAACTATAATAGTTAATTAATCAGTTTCCATTATATAGTCATCTTCAAAGTCTATAAATAAAGCCACATATTAACCTGTTAAACATATATCTTCAATAGTTGATATAGAAAAATACAATCAATGTCGGGCAGACAATCAAACAAGGTATATATTATCACGTTAAGGATTTTTTATTGATTATTATATAAGCTGTAATCATTTTAATCCTTAAACTTTTGGCAGGGTATTCCGAAAACAGGGCATAATTCTCCATCTCCAACTAGTGTTTCACTGAATAAGGATATACCAACCATTGTTATCTCGGATGATGAAGAGGTACAATAGCTAACTTAACTGTTTATTTAAATTATTTGTGGAACATAATATCTGATCATATTTAGCATGAATACATCCCATACACGCTGATTTGTTCAAAAAAGATGTATTAATTGTTCATATATCAGACAATGAAGGGATATCCTTAATAACATGTCTGAGTTGTTGTTTCCTTCTCAACTTGATATATAATTGGTTAGCAATTATCTTTAACAATATTAGATACCTAGACATTTGTTTCAATTTTTTTAACCTGCTTTGCAAGCACACAGACGATATAGATTGCTTAAAATAAACGAAACCATGAATACCACCTTTGTGCAAGCTACATCACCAGATGATGAACAGCCACATCCATTTGAAGTACTAAAACAAAAAAATAGTGACATAGCCACATCCATTTGAAGTACTAAAAAAAAATAATGGTGACATCCAAGTGGAGTATAGGATGCTGTGAATTAGGATATGATTATCATAGACTGTCTTCTCACATAAATTCGTATTATGACACATCCATTAATCAAGAAATCTAATTGCCTTTTTAATACCTGCAGGTTGTTCCATCGGACGACGAGGTATTATAACATTAACGTGTTTATTATTATTGACATTTATTTATGTTGGATATGCAAAATTAATTATTAACATAATATGTGCAGATTTATGCTGCTGGTGTTAGTGGTTATCCAACTATTCCAAGATGGAATACACAAAAACAAAACAATCCATATGTATGCAAAATAATTAACGATGATGTTGATTTGCATGATACTGATGATGAGGTATTATGTAGAATTTTAATTACGTGTTATTTTTGCATCATATTAAACGTAAAACATTTGTTAAAACTTAATTTTTTTGTGCACTTTTTAGGTTGTCTGTTTGACACACAACAGTCGACGATTGTTAAAGGCGAAATCCGAAACCGGTGAAAACATGTGCAAGTTTGATTATTATGAGTGTCAATCTGATAAGGAGGTATTTTTAATAAATTTATGTAATATTTTGTTAGGTCAAATTAATCTTTGGGACAAAACTAAATAGCCTTCTCATACTTGCAGTCTCTTCCATTTACACACAAGCCGTGTAGAACAACTAAGGACGGTAGTTTGGCCAGCAACAAAATCTATGATGATGTCTCAGCAGATGATGAAAAGGCAAGAAAAAGGGGTGACAGTGGAGAGGTATAAAAAAAATAATTGTAAAACTACTTTTGCAATAATTGCAGCCTCTCTCAATTATACACAAACGCCGTAAATTGGCTAGAGACGGCAAGTTAGTCAACAACATTGTTGTTGATCTGGTCTCATCAGACGATGAAAAACCACGAACAAAACAAGTTGTAGATCTAACTTCATCTGATGATAAAAAGTCACAAACAACAAATTTGGATACTATGGCTGGTGATGAAGAACCAAATACGTTTACGTGTTCAAAAACAACAGAATATTCTACAGTATCGAACCGACAAAGGTATATGCTCTATGATGAAGATACTGAAGATGAACATGAGACAAACAACAGCGTATCTGAAGAAGGTGTGTGGGTTAATATAGATGATCTTGATGAGCCCTTCTATCCTATAGAAGATTATAAACCTAAATACACTATCCCTGACGAAGTTATCGTTGAATACTCTTCGACAGGTTGTTTGTTGAAAAAATAATTGTATAATTATATTTTATTGGTAAATTATCGAATATGTTTAAATTAAAAGATACATTTTACTTATATGATTTTACACATGACATTTTCGTAGGGGATTCAAAATATACGTACATTGATGAGGACTGTGACGAAGATTACGAGGCTTATGATAGAGGGATTATCGAGAAATCTAACATGGTTGAAAATGACATGTTGGATGAGATGCCTGATATTGATGGAAAAGTGCACGGTGAAAATTTTAACACCAGCAACGTTGACGAAGAAGTATGGGAGGTCGATTCAAACGCGTATAGTGTCAGTTATGATTCTAATGATGATTATATAAATAGTCTTATTAACGACGGCTCTACTGATTATGAAACAAGTGGGGATGATGATAGCGAAGATGAAATATGATGGAACGTAACAGGATCTCCCATAGCTTTTGTTTTTTTTGGTTTTTTAAATTAATTTCTCTAAAACTATTGTTATTTGATAAATAATACCTTTTTATTACGAGTATTTGTTATGATTTTTAAGATTTGTTATTATGTAGAGTGATTTTTTTTTTCTTTTTTTTTCTAAAGGTTTACATAATCTCATTGCGTAACAATATGTTTATACTACATGTATGCAGCAATTGGAAATAAGATCATAGCTATTTATGAATCAATTAGTAAAACCATATATCTATTTTAATAGTTGTATAACACATTCTGGCCCAAAAAAAAGAGTGAAAAAGGCCCAATAATAACAATTTCGAATTAATTAAGAACTATATAATGGGTAAAACAATAATGTCGATCAACATATATTTATCTCATGGAATCATCAAACCCTAAAACCTGTCAAGATGAAAGCCGACGCCTGCCACACACTGATTCAGAGCCTCGAGCTGATTCAAATAGCGAAGCTCAGTCCAATCCTGGAAAAAAAGGTGTGGCACAAGCAAAAATGGAAGATGGAGTGCATGAGGGACACAATAAACAGCCATATACTAAGGTGGACGATGCATTGAGATTTCTTGCATCACTTTTTGAAGAAGGTGGACCTTCTCAAAGTAATAAAGGTATCTGGTTTCTCAATTATAGTTTAAGGAATAGGGAATCACAAAATGGAGATAATGTGAAAACCCCGAGTTCGTTGTCCCGATGAAGATCGAATGGAATTGTGATTTCGGAATCGTGATTTGTGCAGTGAATGAGAGATAAAAGTGAGATTTTGGTAATTATCACTACGGAAAGTAAATTATCACTATAAATCAACAAATAAAGCTTATGAAATGATAACGTAAAGAACATTTAAGCTAAAACATGGTTAAAACTAAAAACGAGTGTTTTAATAAACGTAAGTGCGCAAAATAAAAAGTGAATTTGAAGCACTACTAATCCTACGGGCATGAAAACAATTTTCCTACATTCTATAAGACAAAAGAAAATTATGGGAAAAATAATTTTTTTTTTACTTTTTATTTATTTATTATGAATTTAAAACTAATTTAAATTATTAAAATGATT
Source organism: Artemisia tridentata subsp. tridentata (assembly GCA_021014915.2). Lineage (NCBI taxonomy): Eukaryota > Viridiplantae > Streptophyta > Magnoliopsida > Asterales > Asteraceae > Artemisia > Artemisia tridentata. Next base: position 243,774,066 of record CP139504.1, read on the forward strand.
TAAAAATAGTAAACTAATATGGAAAAATGTGAAACTTTTCATAAAAATCTAAATTGAGAATAAGAAGCTAGGAAAAATTAAATCAGAACTTATCTACACCTAAATAAGCTGTATGGCTAAATAAGCAGCTGGGAAAAAGCTAAAAAATAAGCTAAACAGTGCTAAAATTCATCCAATGATCAAATACTGACAAACATACTATATGAGACTTAAATCAACTGAAAAAGCACAAATAAGCACAAGGAATAAGCAGATAAGCAGTGGAACAGTACACAAGTAAAGATAGTAGCAGTGATCAATAAGCCAATTTGCATCTACTCTAAAAGTTACCCCACAGTTAATTATGAAAATCCAAGAGCAGAAACTTAAAGTTTGTACTACACACTACTTATATTCCAATAATGCCCAAAATTCAACCACAATTGCTACCCTAATTGGACTAAAGAACAGATGGTGTTGGGACTACAAACTGTGCAGGTCTGCACAGTTGTGTGGTGCTGATGTGCAGACTAAAAATAAGCTACCAATTAAGCTACAATTTGAGATCTAAACTTAGAGTCCTCTAACCACTACTACTAGCTACTGATAGAACCAAATTTAAGCAAGAGAAGACAGAGAATAAGCAGATAGGGCACAAGCAAAGAGCTCAGATAAACAGACTATGTGCAGGTCTGCACATAGTCCTCTGATGTCAGCAGTGAGACAAATTAGTACTTAAAAGTTTCAAACCTCAATGAAATAGAACCCAATCTTGCAGGCTCACTTATCACACTATATTACAACTACTTATGCCAACAAAATGGTCCAAATAAGCTTTAGCTTATATGGAGCTTAAGAGGGCAGTTTTAACTCCCAAATTGCACCTAATGACTCAAAACCCTCAATTCAGACCAAATTGCTTTAAACCTACTAATATTGCTTATATAATCCACAATAAGCTCAAACAAAACTCATACTATGGCACATGAACAGTGAAGAAACCCCTACACCTCAGCAACACCTTTTACCAAACACCCTTAATATAGACTGAAATGAACTTTTAAGCTAGAATATGCAAATTTAGCTATGCTACTGATGGAACTAAGAGTACTTATGCTACTAATCAACTAAAAAGCAAATTCTAACCTATATAATCTCTAAATAAACAGTTGATCATCATAAGCTATTAATGTAAAACTAATGAAACTTACAAGTAGGAAATAGGTGAGAACAGATCTGAACCAAACCACAAACTATCACCAGGCTTATCCAATAAGCCAAACAATACCCAAATAAGCTCTTCCAGTACCAGCTTATTCTTCAAACTGCTTATTTGACACCTTGTTTGACTTTTTTTTTGACTTTTTTGTAAACTTGAAAATTAAGCAGACTTTAACAGAACTAAAATTCCAAATAAGCTTTCAGAAGCTTATATGGGCTTATGACACAGAAAAAGAAGTTAAAACAGTTTGATAACCATTAATGAAAGCTTGAATGAAATTAAGACAAAGAAAATTAAAAATAAAAACTGAATTTGCATTAATCTTAAAAACTGATTACAAGACTTTTAAAACTACTGAATAATGAGGATTACAATAAGCTAAGCTACACTATGCTACTCCTACTCCTAAAACCTAACAACTAACTAACTATCTAACAGCCAAAAGCGTCTGTGAAGAGAGCTATTTATAGCCAGCTGGGGAAGAGGGAACTTAGGGTTTAGAAGGACCTAGAACCTCTAATCTCGGCCATCCATTCATCATCTTGTCATCTGCATTCACCTCAGCCCTTGGATTGAAATAGTGATGTGTTTCCACCAATAAAAATGCTCCATTGTGCCACGCTGGCATTCCCTTTGTCAGCTCTTGTCAGACTTTCTAGAAGCGTGTGTTAAGTACCTTTTGTACCCTTAATTGTGGTAAATGTTGTACGGGTAATTTTTAGGGTTCATGTGAATTGGGGAAAGAGAAGGGTAAAAGGGCGGGTGTGTTTTGTTTGGTTTGACTGATCATTAATAATTTTGACCATGTGTGTGGATCGGGTTTGGTTTTTGGGTTTATAATGAGATGGGCCTGTGGTATCTTTGGGTTTGTGGGATTTGTTTTATAATTGACTGTGGGTTTTTGGTTTACGTAAATGGATTGGATTTTATAAATAGCACAAAGGGTCCGGTTGGTTTTTAGTGTAGGACTTTTAATATATTTGATAAGGACCAAGAGTGTTAAATCTGAAATTCAAGGGATCATTTCTGTCACTTTTCCAAAAGTATTATCCAAGGGCTACTTTTGTCATTTGATGAAACTTGAGGATTGATTTTGACTTTTGAGCATAGACTTTGACCAATTGCATCCCGGCTTCGGCTCTTTAATCTTCTTCCAAATCCCGTGCTCTGTTTGTCTTTTTATCTCGATATTTGTCCATTTTTACAATATCCACCCCTGCACAATCATAAACACAAAAACACGAGATATTTGGCATAATTGGTTAGTTTTTGGTCTATTTGGGTCCGGTTTTGGTCAAATAAAGGTATGTGTTTAAGCACATACCAAAATCCCCCAGACTAAGATATTGTAATGTCCTCACGCAATGTTATAAAAACACGTTTTCAAAACCAAAAATTTCCAATCTCTTTTTACTAACTTTGAGAAGTAGCAAAATTTTCAAAAGAGATTAAGAAATCTTAAGTTCTAAAAACTCCCCATTTTTCCTTTTATTCTATTTTTGTATTTTTCTCATTATAATGTGACGGCTTTGTTGACAATCATTATCTCACGATAACTTTTAAGGTCAACGAGTAGGAAACACGACTCATAAAGAAGTGATCATACAGATAAAATTCGTCGTTCCTGATTTTTCACGAGTCCCCAAACTAAGCTTAAAAACGAAATCATTGTCATTTACAAGTTAGATTGCTATCACTACCCATGAAAGTTAATTGTGTATTACTTCTCGTTCCCAAATTCCTATTTTCCTCTATTTATTTTATTTTTGGTGAGAAATGAATTTCTTCAAATTCTCATTTCGATAATTTTTAGTCCGATAAAGATACCTAGTTTAGGCACTAAGTAGTTTCCAAACCTTCCCTTGAAAACCGTTGCATACAAAAATGTGGTCCACATCAAGGTCTCTAATTTAACACGATTTTGAGGATATCCCTTTTATATACGACCGAAACAACTCATCTACGAGTCCAGAGACAGAAGCTTTTATTAGGATACCCCCGGAGTCGAAATTTGGCAATTTTAACATTATTTAAGCACATTTATTGATCCTTGGCCTTTTAAACAACCTAGACAACGACAGCGAACCGTCAAGAATCGGGAGTCTTATTTTGACCTTGGATATTTTTCCTCTGCCTTTTTGAAGTCTGAGTCAACGGGAGCGAACCGTCAGGAAACAGAAAACTTTTATCGGCTTTGGATTATTTATTATTATTATTCATTTATTCATTATATTTTGCCAAATCCCGAGTCCTACGGCTTTTATAGCAATAGAGACAATAGCACGTACTATCGAGAATCAGTTGCCTATTACACCGTAACACTGGCAGTACCTTGATGTGTACCCAACTTTCATAAGCAAGGATTCTCTAAAGAAGGAGTAAAAACTAATTATCGCCAAAACCATGCACCTTTAATTATTCCTAGATTTCTATTTTTTTGGGTGAAACAAGCTTATGGGAACAAAAAGCCACAAGTAACTTTGGTGAGCTCTAAAGAGATCCAACTACTCCACGTTTAGCAATCTAACTTATAAACAACTCTATCATTTCTCGTTCTTCGCAAATTTAAAATCTTAAATAATAAGATCCGCGAATGCTTAGCCAAATAATCAAGCCATGCATATATAAAGTCGATACGGGAACTTGCAAACTCTTAAAAAGAATTCGCATTTTATAGCTCCTTGTGTAAAAGACTAGCACGAGCTTATAGATTATAAATGGTTAAGGGAACAAGCTAGGACTCAACCCGCCCGGTCAAGTCAGAATTTTATTCCTACTCTTACCAGCGGAAAGTCAACAAAAATGTCAAAATTTATTATATTTTTGCAAAAATTTTAAAATTTTCTCATTTTTTTTGGATTTTTTCAATTTTAAAGGAAAAATGGGGTTGCGAGAGTAAACGGCAAAAAATGCAAGGCAAAAATCAAATCGAAAGATTACCCCCCAGACAAAAACGAGACATTGTCCTCAATGTCTTAAAGGTAAGGGTTCTCCTACATATACCTAAGGCCGTTTATTAATTATGCCAAAGATAAACGTTAAACGATAAGATTAAGGATATCGGATAAGCAACGAATGATGAAACTCGAGTGGAGAGAAGCAAACCACGAGCACGAGAGTCTTCATTATTCGGGCAAATCCTGGACATACACAAACAACACCAAACACAACAAATGGAAGAGGCAGCCCTCCTCACGTCACTTTATTAGAAATAAGAAAGAAAATAGAAGGATAAGCATGGGGTGCCTCCCACGAAGCGCTTGTTTTTTATCGAGTCGTATAGCTTTGACTCGCCCCGAATTTATTTGTTCTTGGGGGAGCATGTGGAAGAGATAATCTCCATCGGACTTTCGTTCAAGATGTTTGGATAAACATTGAAGCATACGAAAGTTCCACTCCGATGAGATACCCGCGGCTTAAAAGAATGAGAAATGCCGGGGTCAAAGATGGTGTCTTCATTCCCGAAGGAGTGCAAGAGAGGAGAAGTCACCGGATAGGTGAAGAAAGGGAGAAGGATCTTAATCACAATGAAGATCCATTCTTCATCCTCAAGATTACCATTTTTCTGATCTTGAATATCAACATTGAAGCTCTTATGGTTACCATCAATAAAAACCTCGGGTGGGAGGGTCGGGATGATGTCATCGACAAGCAAACTCTTAGGATAGAGTACATCTCCCCCCGGGTCAGGATCTTCCTCAAAATTATAGAAATCATACTCTCGTGGAGATATGATTTCATTCTTATGAAGTATGTCTTTGAGCTTGGGCTCAGGAAGGATATACGGAGGTGGGACATGTGCTGTACTTTGTATGCTAGAAGTTTGCACCTCGTCCATTATTGTCTCCGTATCTGACTCATCACTCTCCTTGTTATGAATATCAAAGATTTGATTGTCTAAAATTAGAGTAAATTCAGAATCAAAATCAAACAAAGGATTAGTGATAGTCATATTGAAAGTTTGTGAAGTAGAATCAGAAAGATCGAAGGGTTCCTCAGATACCCTTGGGATTGGAACAAGGTCATCAACATCCTTAAGAGGATTGATTTCGAATTCCTCGTCCCCCATTAAAAAGGTATCTGAAGGTTCTTCAAAAAGTGGATTGATCTCTGAATTCTCTTCATCCTCCTCATCACACTCCTCAAAATATGACAAGTCAATGGGAGGATTTTGTTTTCTTCGAATCAACTCCTTAAGATTGTTTATTTCAGTTTGAATGTACATGTTGACTTCATTTTGAGCAATCATCTGTTTAGTCATCAATTCAGCTCTAGTAGTTAACAACCTTTGAAGAAGAAGGTCCTGAGGGGTTGTGTAATGGGAAGGTTGGTCAAAACCGGATGAGTCATGATTGTTATAAGGAATTTGCTCATAGTGCATGTTCTCGGTTTGACAATCAGAACCATAATGGGGACCTCCGCAATACTCACAACAGTATGATTGTTGTGACAAACTTGATGTATAATATGAAGATGTGTCAAATCCGGATAATGTCTGATTGTTATGAGGGTTCTGCTCATAGACAAGCATGTCTCCCGTTCGACAATCAAATTCCGGATGAGGACAACCTCCACAGAATTCACACAAGTATGTCTCCATTTGTTGCTATGGAGGATAGTCAGAGAAATTTGGTGGTTCATTGAAAGAACAAGCGAATAAAGTTTCAGCTTTAGATGCGTAAAGCATACAAAGTTGACAAAGTAAACCAGCTTTTAATGGATCTCCACAATTTAAGCAATTAAACTGGTCATTGAAAGAACTTGGATTCGAATCATAAGCGAATGCAGTTTCAGCTTTAGAGTAACGCATACAAAGTTCACAAAGTAAACCAGCTTTTAACGGATCTCCACAATTTAAGCAATTAAGCTGGTCGACCGAAGACGGCTGTGGCTGTGGTGGGTAATCAGAAAAATTTGGTGACTCATTGGAAGAATTTGGATTTGTTTTAATAAATGATTCGCACCAATTACAATATCCGTTACTGCAATTACCCCCACACTGCTCACAAATACACTTGTAACAACGAAGAGAATCACCCATAGGACTTTTGCAATGAAAACAATGATAGCCGAGAGATGCCATAAGAATTAAACAAAAGAGGGACAAAGATATAGAATTAAACGAATAAGAGGATTAAGAAGAATATTTTTAGATTTTTAAATGGAAAATCTCAAAAGAAAAATGGAAAATAAAATTGAAAAGAAAATCCTTTTGGATTTTGATATATTCAAATATTTACAAACGATAACTTCACGAGGAAGGATCTTCAAAACACGAATCGATAAATGAAAATCACGAACTCACTTCAACCTTCCCCGGCAGCGGCACCACAAATTGATTTCTCAATTATAGTTTAAGGAATAGGGAATCACAAAATGGAGATAATGTGAAAACCCCGAGTTCGTTGTCCCGATGAAGATCAAATGGAATTGTGATTTCGGAATCGTGATTTGTGCAGTGAATGAGAGATAAAAGTGAGATTTTGGTAATTATCACTACGGAAAGTAAATTATCACTATAAATCAACAAATAAAGCTTATGAAATGATAACATAAAGAACATTTAAGCTAAAACATGGTTAAAACTAAAAATGAGTGTTTTAATAAACGTAAGTGCGCAAAATAAAAAGTGAATTTGAAGCACTACTAATCCTACGGGCATGAAAACAATTTTCCTACATTCTATATGACAAAAGAAAATTATGGGAAAAAGATTTTTTTTTTTTTTTTACTTTTTATTTATTTATTATGAATTTAAAACTAATTTAAATTATTAAAATGATTTAAAAAAGTAAACTGATATGGAAAAATGTGAAACTTTTCAAGAAAAATCTAAATTGAGAATAAGAAGCTAGGAAAAATTAAATCAGAACTTATCTACACCTAAATAAGCTGTATGGCTAAATAAGCAGTTGGGAAAAAGCTAAAAAATAAGCTAAACAGTGCTAAAATTCATCCAATGATCAAATACTGACAAACATACTATATGAGACTTAAATCAACTGAAAAAGCACAAATAAGCACAAGGAATAAGCAGATAAGCAGTGGAACAATACACAAGTAAAGATAGTAGCAGTGATCAATAAGCCAATTTGCATCTACTCTAAAAGTTACCCCACAGTTAATTATGAAAATCCAAGAGCAGAAACTTAAAGTTTGTACTACACACTACTTATATTCCAATAATGCCCAAAATTCAACCACAATTGCTACCCTAATTGGACTAAAGAACAGATGGTGTTGGGACTACAAACTGTGCAGGTCTGCACAGTTGTGTGGTGCTGATGTGCAGACTAAAAATAAGCTACCAATTAAGCTACAATTTGAGATCTAAACTTAGAGTCCTTTAACCACTACTACTAGCTACTGATAGAACCAAATTTAAGCAAGAGAAGACAGAGAATAAGCAGATAGGGCACAAGCAAAGAGCTCAGATAAACAGACTATGTGCAGGTCTGCACATAGTCCTCTGATGCAGCAGTGAGACAAATTAGTACTTAAAAGTTGCAAACCTCAATGAAATAGAACCCAATCTTGCAGGCTCACTTATCACACTATATTACAACTACTTATGCCAACAAAATGGTCCAGATAAGCTTTAGCTTATATGGAGCTTAAGAGGGCAGTTTTAACTCCCAAATTGCACCTAATGACTCAAAACCCTCAATTCAGACCAAATTGCTTTAAACCTACTGAATATTGCTTATATAATCCACAATAAGCTCAAACAAAACTCATACTATGGCACATGAACAGTGAAGAAACCCCTACACCTCAGCAACACCTTTTACCAAACACCCTTAATATAGACTGAAATGAACTTTTAAGCTAGAATCTGCAAATTTAGCTATGCTACTGATGGAACTAAGAGTACTTATGCTACTAATCAACTAAAAAGCAAATTCTAACCTATATAATCTCTAAATAAACAGTTGATCATCATAAGCTATTAATGTAAAACTAATGAAACTTACAAGTAGGAAATAGGTGAGAACAGATCTGAACCAAACCACAAACTATCACCAGGCTTATCCAATAAGCCAAACAATACCCAAATAAGCTCTTCCAGTACCAGCTTATTCTTCAAACTGCTTATTTGACACCTTGTTTGACTTTTTTTTTTTGACTTTTTTGTAAACTTGAAAATTAAGCAGACTTTAACAGAACTAAAATTCCAAATAAGCTTTCAGAAGCTTATATGGGCTTATGACACAGAAAAAGAAGTTAAAACAGTTTGATAACCATTAATGAAAGCTTGAATGAAATTAAGACAAAGAAAATTAAAAATAAAAACTGAATTTGCATTAATCTTAAAAACTGATTACAAGACTTTTAAAACTACTGAATAATGAGGATTACAATAAGCTAAGCTACACTATGCTACTCCTACTCCTAAAACCTAACAACTAACTAACTATCTAACAGCCAAAAGCGTCTGTGAAGAGAGCTATTTATAGCCAGCTGGGGAAGAGGGAACTTAGGGTTTGGAAGGACCCAGAACCTCTAATCTCGGCCATCCATTCATCATCTTGTCATCTGCATTCACCTTAGCCCTTGGATTGAAATAGTGATGTGTTTCCACCAATGAAAATGCTCCATTGTGCCACGCTGGCATTCCCTTTGTCAGCTCTTGTCAGACTTTCTAGAAGCGTGTGTTAAGTACCTTTTGTACCCTTAATTGTGGTAAATGTTGTACGGGTAATTTTTAGGGTTCATGTGAATTGGGGAAAGAGAAGGGTAAAAGGGCGGGTGTGTTTTGTTTGGTTTGACTGATCATTAATAAGTTTGACCATGGGTGTGGATCGGGTTTGGTTTTTGGGTTTATAATGAGATGGGCCTGTGGTATCTTTGGGTTTGTGGGATTTGTTTTATAATGGACTGTGGGTTTTTGGTTTACGTAAATGGATTGGATTTTATAAATAGCACAAAGGGTTCGGTTGGTTTTTAGTTTAGGACTTTTAATATATTTGATAAGGACCAAGAGTGTTAAATCTGAAATTCAAGGGATCATTTCTGTCACTTTTCCAAATGTATTATCCAAGGGCTACTTTTGTCATTTGATGAAACTTGAGGATTGATTTTGACTTTTGAGCATAGACTTTGACCAATTGCATCCCGGCTTCGGCTCTTTAATCTTCTTCCAAATCCCGTGCTCGGTTTGTCTTTTTATCTCGATATTTGTCCATTTTTACAATATCCACCCCTGCACAATCATAAACACAAAAACACGAGATATTTGGCATAATTGGTTAGTTTTTGGTCTATTTGGGTCCGGTTTCTCAAATAAATTATGTTCCCATAATAGGCTTATTAGTCCATGTACTTTTGATTCAATAGATGAGTTACCTGAATCTATTCTCCTCGATTGGCTTAAACTAAATGTTGGAGATCCTCAAGAGTCTCTGCAAGTTCTTAACAGCGTTCAATCGAAGGTCTTAAAAGTAGAAGCTATGATCAACGAATTACAAGAGATGGGTCATGAGGTAACTGGTGACTATTTCGTGGATCTAAACTTCTTCAGCGATGAAGATTGAAAGTACACGGTCTTATTAGTAATTGTTGTTTACCAATTAATTTACTTTCAATTTAAATAATAAATTAGTTATTTTTGGTGCTTTAGAATCTCGGCACTTTTGAATATTGAATAATTGATTACCTTTATCACTTTGTCTACAAAAATTCGATTAACTCATGATTGTGAATTAATGTTATGTTAATACAATAAGATTAAACATCATCCATAAAATTTATGGGAACGCCAATAGAGAATTGATGCTCGGAATACAACGATAGCAAAAACACAACAAAAAATTGTTGATGTTTACAAAGATATTGAAAACAGTCCGTTTATTTCTTAGCATTTTATTTAATCTAAGATCTATGATGTTAGTTGGAGTGTTGTTTTGGTTATTCCAATAATAAAGCTACGTTTTTAAATTTTATTGAGTATTCGTATTACCATAACTATTAACCGTGATTGAGAATATGTGTGGAAGCATTGATGTAAAGATACGAGAAAAAATAAAAATAAAACAACAACAAAATAAATAGGAAAAACACGAGTATATCTTAAAAAAAACGTTAACAAGATAATTTAGTCATGTGATAAATTTGTGTAGCAAATATACCAATCGAATATACTAATCAAACATTGAATAGGTAAAACTAATGAACCAACTTAATTGAAATCATTCATCTTCATGGCATTAGCTTCTTCCTCACGAGTAGCAGCTTTGGCTTGAGCACATAAATCTACCAACAATTCAAGCAACACCCGATGCCTCTCCTGAGTTTTCTTCAAAGCATCAAGCGAATCCAATGCGACCCCACGAGGTCCTAATGCTTCCATGTCAACAATCATGACTCGGTTCTTCGCCATCACCCTCCTTAGATGCTCACAACAAGCGTGGAGCAATTTTGCGCAAGCTGACTCTTCACCTGCCTGCTGGAAAAACCACACACGCATACAGTCGTGCAATTTAGAAGATCCAGCAAGATTCATTAGCTCATCCAAGATCTGGAATTGTGCCATTGATAACGATTTTCCAAATGATGTTTATCCTTCATTATATGTTTGTATATTTAAAGACTCGATTGTATCTAAATAGATTCAAAGTTTGGAAATTATCTTATACTATAGATATACGATATGCACAAATCTTTCCCGGACATAAAATTATATTTAAAACGAGTGAATAAAATATTGTTAACTTATAAGCGTATATTTTGTTATCATATTATGATATTGTATAGTAATAGATAAATATGGTATACCAAATTTTGATCAATTTTAAAATATATTCATTATAAATTATACAACTTTTGTACAAATTACCCATGTACAACCCTTTTCTACAACCATTTAGTATGATATACATTGTATTACAATTTAAATAACAACTTAAAATTTAATATTTGTATTTAAAATAAATATGAATATCTTTAATGTGTGTACATAGATATATTTATAGAAAACATGAATATGGAAACAAAGCAACTTTTCAATTAAATGTTGTGACTTTTCAATGTAAACATTGTGACTTTTAAGGAGTCTATAAATACAAAGGCATAACAAACACTTTTTATTATCCTTTTCACTATTCTAAATTATCATTTACTTTGAAAATTCAATGGCATCATCCTCATCAAACCCTGAATCGAATGAGGCTAAACGACCAAGACGTGATGATGTTCCTCCAATGCCGGACAAGTACAAGATTTTCGACATACCCCAGCATATATGGGATAAATGTCATTCAGGCGCTTATGTGACTGAAAAAAACTTGATTGATCTTTACAATCGTCGTATAAAGACTCTTGAAGAACAGAACATTAGGGATGCAGATATCATCCGGTCACGACAACAGAACATTGATGCTCGGAATGCAACAATAGCAGAAACACAGCAAAAAATTGTTGTTGTTTACAAAGATAGAGATGAGATCCCTCTAGACCTCCCATTTTCCATAGATCCAATGAACACATCTCAACCATCCATCTCAATGTGATCCAAAGGCTGAGATTGCATCTGATAATTACACAACAAGGGCAAAAAGGACAAATAAAAAAATAGAGAAACAAGCGAGCTTCATATTTCTCCCCAAAAAAAATTGAGCAAAAACACACACACACACAAACACTCTCCCCCGATCCAATTTCGATTCCATAAAAATCACCGCAATTACATTCCAATTTAACGCCACCGGCGATCCTCCATATAACCGTCAATCCCAAATTCCGATTAACCGTCAATCCTCCGGCGATCCTCCATATAACCGTCAATCCGCCGTTGCTCCGCCGTCGATCCTCCACTGTACGTTGTTGATCTAAAAATTGTTAAAATCAGTTAATTGGACAAACTTGAAAGAAATCAGAGGTTATTGAAGATGATGAACCACAAATTACAGATCTAGAAGATGATGTACAAGAAATTGCAGGTAAAATCACGTGTGATTTTGTTTTTGTTTTTGTTTTTTTTTAATCGAAGTTGCAGGCAAAATCACGTGTGATTTTGTTTTTTCTTGCTAGGTGCACAATGCATGTTTGTAACTTGAGGGACATGTTTGTTGACTACCAACCGGCGACTGGTCATGAGGTGGTTCTGGAAGACAATAGTCGTGTCGACGTGGTCGGGTATGGAACAGTGAAACTTCAGTTGACTACTGGTAAGGTTTTGACTCTTGAAAGTGTTTTTTATATGCCTGCAATCATGAAGTGTTGCATATCCGTTAAAATACTTAAGGAGATGGGATTTAGTGTGGGCTTTGATGATGAGGGATGCTATGTGAAAAAGGGTCAGGAGATCGTGGGAAATGGGTTCGTTGAGGATGGATTGTTTAGGTTGGGTGTCATTGATGAACGTTCAGGTGGGAACCAGGCGTGAGCGTGGTTGTTTAGATTGTCACTTTGGCTAATGGTAGTTTAGTTTTTTGTCCACAAACTTTCTTAAGTGCATACTTTTGACTTCATGTATGCCTATTGAATCTTAAGTTGTGGTTATGTCGTAATGTCTTACTGAAGTTGATACTTTTGCTGAAGAATTATGTTATGAATGCTTTTGTGCTTGACGATCTATTAGCTTTTTTTTTCTTGCCATTATATACATACGGATATACAACAATGCATCGCTTTTTTTTTTTTTTTTTTTTTTTTTTTTTTTTTTTTTTTTTTTTGAATCTAATCAATGCATCGCTTTTGTTATGCATATCATTATACTATACAGGTTTGTTGGAAACCGGCTATAAAGATGTAGTGCCTTGCAAACTGGATGCAATTCAGAGTATGGATCTGCAATAATCAAGTGTAGTAGTATTATGATTCCATCTTGTTTGTGACCACGACATCTTTTTTATGTTTTAAAAACTTGGTTTTACCAAGATTATCAGCAGTTTAATCATTAATGTACATCTAGTAATGTTTAAAATTGGGTTAAAAACCATGTATGCTTATTGTTTGTCATTGCCTCAGTTTATACTAGTTACATAGGTGATTCAAACACTCTCCCCCGATCCAATTTCGATTCCATAAAAATCACCGCAATTACATTCCAATTTAACGCCACCGGCGATCCTCCATATAACCGTCAATCCCAAATTCCGATTAACCGTCAATCCTCCGGCGATCCTCCATATAACCGTCAATCCGCCGTTGCTCCGCCGTCGATCCTCCACTGTACGTTGTTGATCTAAAAATTGTTAAAATCAGTTAATTGGACAAACTTGAAAGAAATCACATGTGATTCTGTGTGAATCACATATGATTCTGTGTGAATCACATATGATTCTGTCAAAATCACATGTAGTGATCTAGTTGTATAACTTGTCCAGCCTACGACGATCAGTTATCACATTTAACAAAATTAAAAAGACACGTGCTAAAAACATACAACAAAAAGACCAGTTCATAAATATTACGGCTTATTCAAAGATCATTACATACTTCTAATAAGATCATTACAACTTGTCCAGAAATACGATAACACAAACTATAGAGAAAGTACGAGAAACATGTTCTTTCAGAAGACTACCATCAGTTATCAACGATCAATACTACCACCATTAAAAGCCTTGTGGTTCGTCTTTGTCCTCCGTTTCAACTTTGGAAAGTGTGGTTTTACTTTAGCAACATAAGCAGGTTTTAGATGTTCATTATTACGCAGATGCTTGGAAATCAAAGTTTTCTACAAAAAAAAATGCTGGTAAGTAAAATGAATGATTATGACAAGAATCACATGTGATTCACACAGAATCACATGTGATTCACAAAACTATGATTGGCCGTATTCTTTGATCCCTAAACAAAGAAAAAGTCAAGATCAGTCCGGGATGCTGGATAAAAAATAATTATAAAACCATGGAGACGACTGAAATATGTTCACTCTTTCCATCCAAGCTCACTGGTATGATCGATGAAATTGGAATATTGCTAATGGAGGAGAATGCATGAGCCAAGTCTGCAAAACAGACAAACATTTAGTACCATTAAGTAAGCATGAAATGTGATCGTTCGAAACACAAGATTTCATGTAAACAGTATGAACGCAAACAATAACAAAACAGCTTCCATGAGGCTCACTGCTTTCATATCTAGAACAATAAAGCATACAAAAACTAAAATTGATTTGAGGTAAAAACACATGTGATTTGAGGTAAATCGCATGTGATTTGAGCTAAATCACATGTGATTTTTATATAAGCCTGCGTAAAATACAATAAACAAAGCAACGAAGAACGCTTATGACTTCAATGCCAAATGGAATACCTAAAATCTGTATGAATTCAATTGGTAAAGTCACGAAGCAAATAAAACAATAATATAAGTATTAATGATTGCTTAAACAAGTAAAGCCTAACAATGAACATTGAATATATGACAGAACAAAATGACTGCATACGATTGCATAATATGAAGAGGAAAAAGGTACCAGTCAAATGAGTAAAATGGGTAAATGAGGTTGTCATATTACAGAAGTAAAAAAGCATGCACACGATGATGGAAGTGATGTCATTTAAAGATGAGTATTATAAGAGAACTAATGAATTCAATAAACAATGTTGTTCTTTTTCCAGTTCTATTATTGTAGGGACGATTAAGAACAATATAAGCAACTATACATAAGACAACACTAACTCAAACTTACAGCATGTGACGCAACACATTGTAATGCCCCTTCATTAACAAATAAATCTTTCAACGCAACAGTCGCTACTTTTAGTATTTTGAAGATATTTATCATTCACAGAAAATTACTAAGATAAGTGAATGAGTTTCATGGTAAGTAAATAACAATAGTTCACTAAACTAAATAATCCAAAACAAAACTTAAATATGAAAGTGGAATATTTTAGATTCTCGTAAACAAAACTCCGTTAATGCACAAACAAGGCTATGAATTTTTGAGATTTTCTTTCTTATTTCTTTGCTTAGAGGAATTTCAAATCTTAATGTAGTTTAATTACTAGCTTTAAACATAACAACTAACACAACGCCTAAAACATAAACTAACGCAACACCTAAAACATCTACTATTGCCAATTGTTCAAAATAGTACACATATACGACCACGCCTAAAAATCAACTAAATCAACGCCAATATATGACCGTTCAAAACATCAACTATTGCATTAAAATATCAACTAAAGCCCGGAAATAACAACTAACACAATTCAAAATATCAAGTAACGCAACACCTAAAACATCAAGTAACCAACGCAGCACCTAAAACATCAAGTAACCAACGCAACGCGCCTAAAACATCAACTAACGCACTAACTAACCTAGACATCAACTAACCCATCACGCCTATAACATCAACTAATTCAATATCACTAATAAATATCAATCAAATCTAACTAACACAATAATCAACGTAAGACATCAAATAATTTATCGCAATCACAAACGAATCAATCAAAAACACAATAATCAACCTATCAAAAATCATAGATCATTAAAAAAAAACTAGTTTAATTTCAAAAATAAGAATCAAAATAGCAATTAATCGAATAATATGAACAATAAATCGATTTTATTTACCAAAATCGACACTTTGATGCTCATTTTGATCAGCGACTCGCAATGAAGACGATTGAGGAAACGGTTCACCTTTAGATAATGATACTTCATCCCGTATGTCCGTTATTTATAGAAGATTTGGTTAATTTTGCATTTGATTTGGGAAAAAACGGTTAGGGTTTGATTTGGGGGAAAGCGTTTAGTAAGGAAACATGGTGTTTGTGTGAGTGAGAGGAGAGAAATGAAATCAGTGAATGAAAATTGTATCTGACCCCTAACCCCTTTAGCTTGACTGATGATATTACAAAAATGCCCCTTGGTAATTAATTATATTAAAATAACAATTAATATTAGCCATTGGATCGAAGTTAGATGAGTGGTTGAGATCAGCTGGTTTGATCTTTAGTAAAAATGAGATCTATACCGAACTTGTTGTTGTTTACAAAGATATTGAAAACAATTTGTTTGTTTCTTAAAGTTTAATTTACGTTAAGAATATAATGTTATTTGAATCGTTGTTTTAGATGTTTGGATAATAAATGTTACGTGTCTTGCCTTTTTTTGACTGTGCATATCACTGAAACCATTGAAATTCGATTAAAAACTGAAAAATTGGATTATGAAATTGGGAAACAAAATTTTAAAATTGGATCAATACTTCCAATTGAATGAGTATGAATAAAGGATCTCTCGGAAGTCAGTTTCCCCGCTGGGACTAGTCTAAGAAACTTTCACTTGAATTGCCAAGCCTCTTGTGGTAACGCCCTTGACGAATTGCGTTCAACGTCCCTTTATGACTTTCCCGATCGGCGCCTCGGGTCGGTAGCCGGGCTCCGGGACATTACTACCACGGCACGGATGAAGATAGATAAATATATTGCTAATTTCTAATCGTAGCTAAATCTTCAGTTTTATTTATTTGTAGCGAATAAATTGAAGCAAAATAGCGACTAAACAAATACACCAAGCAAATGGATATATGATAGAATCAAATCATTCCCAAATATAATCATATATTTAAATCAATATGCTTTAACAATATTAATTTTTATTTAACTATGATGTTAGTTGAATTGTTGTTTTGATTATTCGAATTATAGAGTTACGTTTTTAATTTTTTTGATTATTCGTACTTATTTTATAAAATATACAATATTCAAAATTTAGAGTATATACCGGACTCTAAATCTATGATATGCGTAAATCATTCCCAAATAAAGATTATATTTAAATAAATCACACATACATGTATTGTTTCATCAATAGAAATTCGTTTATCATTTATCTAATGATAATATTTTCTTGACATAAATGCTATTATATAGTGTTGGATAAATATAGCATACGGAATATTCTCTAGATTTAAGATATCCTCGATATAAATTATAGAACTTTTCACCATCTATAAATGATGATACGATATCAAAGGCCATTAAACATCTACCATCCTGTTATACTTTCGTCCAGCAAAAAAAGAAAAATAAAAAAAAATCTAATGGGTCGTGAGTTTATTCTCCCATCAAAATCGTCTACCAAACGTGCAAGAAGTGTTTCCCCACCAAAAGAATGCTCATCAGATTCAAGACAATCCCAATCAACTGTGAGGTATTTTCTACCAATACGATCCATTGCTCAGCTTAGACGACTAATAAAAGATATGGAAGAAAAAATCATGAACGACGAACAAACAATACTGGAATGTGAAGAAGCTATTGGTCAGCGGAGGAAAAAAATAATAGAATATCAGGGGAGGATACACGATATTATGAAACAAGTGGATAACTATAATTGTTTGTAGTTTCTTTCATATACGATATTGTTACTCAGTTTTTTATTTTTATTTTTATTTTTTTCATTCTATGTTTGTGGACTTCTGATAGCATCCATGGATTTACTCAGTTTTTTATTTTTATTTTTTTTTTTCATTCTATGTTTGTGGACTTCTGATAGCATCCATGGATTTTTCATAAGATTGGCACTGTTAATATCCAATGGAAGCAAAACTAACTTATTGCACAATCAATGCAAACATCAAACAGTACTAAGAACATCGATATACCAGTAACAATTATAGGGAACAGTACTAATAGAACATGATGTTGGTAATCATATGTATTTTTAAAAAGTTCGCAATTTAGGGAGAAGAGCTTATCGCAATTGGGGAATAGATTTTATCGCAATTGGGTAAAGGGTCCTTATCGCAATTAGGGAAAAATTTTTTTATCGCAATTGAGGGAAGAGTTCTTATCGCAATTGTGGCTATTGGGGAATAGATTTTATCGCAATTGGGTAAAGGGTCCTTATCGCAATTAGGGAAAATTTTTTGTATCGCAATTGAGGGAAGAGTTCTTATCGCAATTGTGGCTTAGATTCTATCACGAATTTAAAAAAATAACAATAATAATAATAATAATAATAAAAAAAAAAGAAAAAAGAAAAACACGACTATATTCTAAAAAAAATGTTACCAACACGCGCATGTCCTAAGAAATCGTTACCAATATAATTTAGTCGTGTGATTAATTTGTCCAAACGATGTTTATCTTTCATTATATGTTCCTATGTTTAAAGACTCAATTATATCTAAATACACTCAAACTTTGGTAGTTATCTTATACTATAGATGTATGATATGCACAGTACATTCAAACTTTGGTAATTATCTTATACTATAAATATATGATATATACAAATCATTCCCATACATAAAATTATATTTAAAACAAATTAATAAAATATCGTTATCAAATAAGCTTATATTTTGCTATCATATATGCTATTATATAGTAATAGATAATTATGGTATAGCAAATATTGATCAATTTTGAAATGTATTCATTTTATAGAATATACGACTTTTATACAAATTAAAAATATACAACATTTTTCTACAACCATTTAGTATGATATACAGCAAACACATGTTTACAATATAGTTGTTCTATTAGCAACATGACAACTATAACAAATGACTTTGCAATCCAACCTAGAGGAAGAAAGAAGCAAGAGCAACGAAAAACAAGTACACACATAGGCCGACCACCAGTGTATCCAATCCAAAAAGGTTATTCAATTAGTTGAAATTACGTACTCTGATATTTACAACCTATATGTGCTTACAATTACAATTGTTTAACTATATTAGTGCAAATTCAATTTACGACAGATATCAATGATTTCAGTATACGGCCAACTTGCACGCCCTCTTAAACCAGAACAGCAGCATCTGAAAGCATAGGCCGCCCAACGATATACCCAATACATCCAGGTAATTCAATTATTATAACTACCCAACATGATATTTACAACATATGCTTGCTTACAATTTTAATTGTTTAATTATATTAGTGCAATTTCAATCTACAGCGGATACCATAGATTTGAGCATACGGCCAACTCGTATACCCTCTCAAAACAAAACAACAACACCTGGACGCATAGGCCGACCACTGATATACCCAATCCAAGCAGGTAATTCACTTAGTTAAATATTATATTTGTTTAGAATGACAATTTTTTGAATGTATTAATTCACTTCCAATTTACGGCAGATACAAGTGATTTCAACATACGTCCAACTCGCACACCTTCTCAAACCAAAACAACACTAAAAGGAACCAACGAACAAACAAATTCTGAATATCCAACACCGACAAAGAGACCGAGGGGACGACCATTCAAAGGCGCGACCAAAACACGTAATAAAGTAATCATTCCCTCATCAAATAGTTAAGAAATATTTTTCTCAATATATTTTTTATTCATTCACATTTTTTGCAGCAATACCTAAAGAGGCCACCTATCCTGGAACTATTCAACCTGGTATGCACATTTCAAAACGCAAGTCACAAAGGCTACAGTACAACGTAAAAACAAGTGCACAAAAAATACCAAGACGTGAGGGATTAAATAATACAGACTGGGCAAACAATCAAGAAGAACAAAAAAATCTATCTAAAGGCATATCCAATGGTACAACCATTAGACAAATCCCTATAAAAACAACAATCGATTCCAGCAAAAAATACCATTAAATTTAAAAAAAAAAATCTTCATTGTTTGTTTACGGATTATTTTGACCACGGGGATCCTATTTTCACATGTCAATCATGTGACGCACTGTTATGGCATGCTGAGGCTATGGTGGGGTCGGCGTCTACAAGCGAAGAGTCATACTCTATATGCTGTGGAAGAGGCAAAGTAAAATTAGGAAATGAAGTTAAGAATCCACCTGAATTGTTGAGACAAGCTTATGATTGGTGAACATCCAAAAAGCAAGGATTTCGTTGATAACATTAGGCGATACAATTCGATGTTTGCATTCACATCCATGGGTGCAAAGCAGGACACATCTGTTAATCAAGGGTATGGAGCATATTGTTACAGGATACAGGGGGAAAACTACCACAAAATGGGAAGTTTGTTGCCAGAAGGAGATAAAACTCTTGTTTTTGCGCAACTATATATTTACGACTCAAAGAATGAAATACAAAATAGAATCAATAATGTCAGGTATGACACCCTTAATTGATAATGCATTCATCACATAATCAACAAAATGTTAATATAATTATATTCATTTTACACAGCACTATTGACAGCACGTCAACATCAAGCAACTATATCGTAGACCACCAATTGACTGTTGATTTACGCGACATGCTAGATACTATCAACCCATTAGTAGGTCAGTTCAGAATGGCTGGAGAACGGTTGGTCAGGAGAAATGATGAAAACAAATACAGAATGCGCCTTATCGGTACAAGACAGCGAGATGGTAGAAATTACAACCTACCTACAGCTGATGAAATTGGAGGTCTAATAGTAGGAGATTTTGACGCAACAGCTAATAAAAGAGACATTATTTTACACTTACATGAGGGAGGTCTTAAAAGAATTAGTGAATTGCACCCGTCATATTTGGCGTTACAATACCCATTGTTGTTCCCATATGCAGAAGATGGTTACTGGACAAATATATACCATGTAGGTATTACTGATCATACACCAACAAACAAGAAAACACGGGTAACAATGAGAGAGTATTTTGCGTATCGACTCCAAGAAAGGGCAGGTGTTTTTTCAATGATACTCAATTCAAGGAGGCTGTGCCAACAATTTATTGTTGACGCGTACACTATGGTGGAATCTGAAAGGATGTCGTATGTTAAAAATCAACAAAAAGATTTGAGGAGTGAGACATATTCTAAACTTGCAAAATTGGCAGAACAAGAAGATTCTGAGGTCACGTTACGAGGGAAAAAGGTTATATTACCATCGCCATTTACTGGAAGCCCAAGATATATGATGCAGAATTATTTAGATGCCATGACAATATGCAAGGTTTATGGATATCCGACCTTTTTATCACATTTACGTGCAATCCAAATTGGCCAGAAATTGCACGTTTTGTTGCAAATAGGGTCTTGAAGTCTGAAGACAGACCAGATGCGATAACCAGAGTCTTTAAACAAAAGCTAGACAGCCTAATGAAAGATTTTAAAGATCGACATTATTTTGGACATTTGAAAGCAGGTATCATCATTACATCTTTATTAGTTGCATCAACCATCATTGATTATATACAATAGTTAACATTATCACCTTACTGCAGCTGTTTATACCGTTGAGTTCCAAAAAAGAGGCTTACCACATGCCCATATATTGCTTTTCCTGGAGGAAAATGATAAAATCAAGACAACGAGACAAATTGATCGCTTTATTTCAGCAGAAATACCTGATAAAAATGACGATCCCGAGCTGTACGAGATCGTTACTGATCATATGATGCTTGGCCCGTGTGGCCCCCAACGTCCAACTTGCCCGTGTACGGTAAACAATAAATGCACAAAGAGATTCCCTAAAGAATTTAACGATGCAACGGTCATAGATGATAGTGGTTATGCACTTTACAAAAGGAGGAACGACGGTTGTTCTGTAACAAAGAGTGGGGCATAGTTACACAACGGATACGTGGTGCCTTACAATCCAGGGTTGCTTAGACGTTACCAATCGCATATTAACGTGGAATGGTGCAACCAGCTGGGTTCCATAAAATATCTCTTCAAATATATAAACAAAGGTCCAGACAGGGCGACAACGGCTGTGGAAGACCATGAGATAGATGAAATCAAAGATTATTACGATTGTCGATACCTTTCAGCATGTGAAGCGGCATGGAGGATTTACAAATTTGATATCCATTACTGTAACCACCCGTAATTTTCCGAATATATTTTTATACGAGACTTTCTCTGTTTTTCATTTAAGAACTTCTTCTGAACTCCTTTGATTCTAAAACGTGAAATTTATCTCGCGAAACGTGAAATTTGTACACAACGCGTACTGGCACAACCGACGATTTGTTTTGATTATTTTATTATTCGTGAGAAACGAGGCGTATGAAAAGCCATTTTTATTGGAAAAATTATTCTGAGCGCGGTGGTGATATTCCCGTGTTTTGAATCGATCGTTTGCTATATTAAACGAGCCCCGAGTCTCATTTCGCGAAAGTTAGCAAAAATTTCAACTATGGTCCCTGCAGTAAATTTTATTCCTCCAACCCTAAACTTTGTTATTTACAGCATTGGTCCCTAGACTTATTCTAACCTAAACCTAGCACTATATATACCACCTTATAATACCACTTTACTCATTGCTAGGGTTTTATGGCCCTCATAATTTCCGGCAGCCGCACTCCTGTTCCGGTCACCATTTCCGGCCACCTCCGACCGACTGCCGCCACACTCACCACCTCACACCCACCATCATCTACCTCACTACAACCCACCCGCATCTATTCCCTCTTTTATAGTAACTTATGATTTTTCCGGCAATAATTCCGGCAACACAAGTTGAAGGTAACGAGTATAGATCAAAGGTTTTGGTTCGAGTTTCCAGTCACCACGCGCCATCGTCTCCACCACCTCGTTCTCTTCTCCTTCTCGTCATGGTTGTGCTGATCCTAGACCGTTGTGTACCGCCGTGCTTGTACCTCCGTGTACCGTCGTGCCGTATGTTTTTGAGACCGTTGTGATATGCTCTAGATGCCAGTTGTGTCCGTCGTGATTCTTGCATTGCTGTAGCTAAGGTGAGTTCATGGCCCCTACTTTTACTAGTTTTCTAACTATTTTTGGGGGAGAATACATGCTCATTTCTACTTAAACTCATTACTGGTTTTACTTGAAACGTGATTTGTTTTCTCCAACGTACTGTTTGGCTGATATATCTGACCTGGTTATTTGAATGCATTATGTGCTTACTTGTTATTTGATGTGGCCTGGAACTGTTGTGATACTGTTACACGAGCTGGCTATGGTTATCATTAACAAAGGCTCTTTGTGCCTAGTAGTAATGTCTCTTTGTGGCTGTAGTAATGGTCCTGTGCCTATCGACATCTATAGTGTGCACCTATAGGGAACTATTATCGTGATTTAATTTCTGCGACCTAGCCAGCGTAACAGTTAAACTTGCATGACACTTTATGAGTATAGTACTTGTATGATTGATTTTGGTTGGAGATGTTTGACTATGTTATTATTTGCAGATTTGGTTCTGGATCTATGACTTAGGCAGTGTTAGCCTACGTTGGACTTGACTTGTTTTCGAACGATGATTTGAACTCGGAAAACCTTGTGGTTCAACCATACTGTTTTAAACTTAAACCTGTGAACTCACCAGCGTAAGCTGACTCTTTTAGCATGTATTTTCAGGTTTAATGCTATAGCTTATCTCTGGAGGCGCTTGGCAAACGGCATGGTCATAGGCGACTCTGATATTTATATTTGGGACCGCTTTAATCTTTTTTGGGCCTTACTTCCGCACTATATTTTAAATGATGTAAACTTAAGGTTTTGATAATGAAATTTTATTCTAAACGGTTAAGGTAAAACCGTTCTTTGTACCTTGTGTTGTGATACCAATTTGGTAGCACCCCAGTGACATGTATGCTTCCGCTGGACTCGATTTTCGGGGTGTTACATATTGGTATCAGAGCCTAGGTTATAGAGAACTGGGTTTATTTCTAAAACCTGGACTATAACCACTTTTGCGAAAACTTAACCCTATGACCGCCACGTGCCTGCCTGCCAAGCCGATGCCTCAAGTATGATTTTATTTGAGGATATAATTGATATGGCGAGATAATTAATGATATATTAGATGAGATGTTCATGATATATTTGACGAGTTGTTTGATGAGATGCTTGATTTTATATTTGTTGAGATGTGTGCCTGACTCTTGGATATTTTATATTCGCTTGTTTTAGCTGTTCACTATAAGCATTTTCATATGCTTATGCACGCACCAAACCTGTCACTGAGTTACGCTATTTCCTTGCGTAATCTCACTATTGGATGTCGAGTTTGTACACTTGTCGTGGTTTTGGGAATGATTTTGGTTGTAAAGGACATACTGCTAGTATAACTAGGCTTAGTATTCCAAAATTCATTGAACCTCGGGTGAATATAGACTGATCACCTATATTCAACCAGGGACAGTGGGACATAGCTTGATCACCTATGTCCGACTCAGAGGTGAATTTTGCAATACTCAAAGTAGTTATAATGGAATTATGTTAGGGTTGATCATTGATTTTTTGGATGGTACCGTTTCGCGTGGGTACACAGACATTGGAATTTTACTTCCACACACACTACACACTGGCATCACAATACTGCATGAACCGCAATGCCCTTGGCATCGCTATACGTCTCCATTATATGGAAATCCTGTTTGCCGCCGTCTGGCTGTATTTTTGCATCGGGTTGAGTTAGATCCGATTGGCACCATTTGAATTCGAGATACTTATTTATGACCCCTTCAGAGCACTATAAGCCATCCGAGCTTACCGGAACGTCTAGATTCGATTTTGACCACGTTTGGATTTGATTTTCGGCAACGTTTAGAATTGATTTTTGGCTACGTTTGGATTTGATTCTGCCTACTTTTGGATTCGATTTTTGACTACGTTTGGATTCGAGATTGACTATGTTTGGATTAGTCTTGATTCTGATTTAACTCGAGTTGTTTGATTTTGGACGTCATCCTGGATTTGGATTTTTATTCGGCCTTGTTTTGTTGTGGCCTTGTTACAGTCGCCTCTACTCTAAGCCTCGTGCTCAATCGATGATATTCATCTTTCCAATCGACGTTGTTCAATCGAAGCTGTTCAATCAATGTTGTACCTTCCGCTTTAAGCACTATGTACACTACTGATTCAATCAACTGATTGCTTGTGGCAATCAGCACCTTCCCTCAGAATTATACTCTGAACTCGCTAAACTCTCTATTTGGCAGAGATTCCACGCCCAACAGAAATCTTGAGACTCTAAGGAGTAACTAAAACCGCGATTCCTTGGGACAACCACCTGACTTTCACTCGTCCCTCGAAAGTACCAGTGATCCTTGCTGCCTTCTTACCGGATAATTAATATCATCATGAATGAAACCTTGGAGGTAAATCCCGCGCCACTACCATATTTATTGTTGATAATCCTACCTAATCTACTCACCTTCTCTAATCAATGAAACGACAGTATTGGCAAACTTGCTCGTCCATACTCATATGAAATCATTACTCGGTATAGAGTGTCGACTCTTACCATTCTCTGATCGGGATAGTTGTTTCACATCAGATTCCTGGTAATCACTCCAAAGAGCCATGAGAACAGATTTGGAGATGAATACTGTGTATCATCTCCAGACTGATGGCCAAAGTGGAAAAATCATTCAAGTGTTAGAGGACATATTGTGTTCCTGCGTAATTTGGCAATAGTTGGTATCAACACCTCCTGTTGCCCAAATTCTCTTATGACGATACCTACGACTCCAATATTTCGACGACACCATATGAGCCACTTTATAGCCGCAAGTGCCGATCGCCGACTTGATGGGTAGAATTTAGGGATACCCCACTTACTGACCTCGAACTTGTTCACCAGACTACCGAGAAAATCGTTCAGATCAGAACCGAGTTGCAAGCTGCCCACGAATCGTCTGAACAGTTATGCTGACAAGTGATGTAAATCTTTTGAATTCCCCGTTAAAGCCTAGATTATGCTTAAGATTCACCATGAGTAGGTGTGATACGTTTAGTAAACGTGGAAAGCTTAATCTCGCTATATTGATTCTTTTGAAACCCTTGCTAGAGTTGAACCAGTAGCACACAGGCTCGAGCTACCGTCAGGACTCAGCAGTGTTCGCAACGTTTTTATGCGCATTATGATGAAATGACTTGCCGATGAGGCAACCATTATTCCTCCGGGAGAAATCTAAATTGACGAATGTTTAAACCTTGTTGAGAAACCTATCTAAATCATGAACCGTGAAATCGAACGACTTTAGTAAAGTCGCATCCTTATCGACGAAGCTCGTCGAAGCTCGCGAAAAAGTCCTGAATTCACGTGAAAACGTGACGATGAATCCTCGTATGTATATACTTATCACTTTTCAACCGTAACGAGTAACTGGAATTGAATCGCGAGGTCGCGATTCCGTTAAGGAGGTGAGACTGTAACCACCCGTAATTTTTCGAATATATTTTTATACGAGACTTTCTCTGTTTTTCATTTACGAACTTTTTCTGAACTCCTTTGATTCTAAAACGTGAAATTTATCTCGCCGCACGTGAAATTTGTACACAACGCGTACTGGCACAACCGACGATTTGTTTTGATTATTTTATTATTCATGAGAAACGAGGCGTATGAATAGCCGTTTTTATTTAAAAAATTATTCTGAGCGCGGTGGTGATATTCCCGTGTTTTGAATCGATCGTTTGCTATCTTAAACGAGCCCCGAGTCTAATTTCGCGAAAGTTAGCAAAAATTTCAACTATGGTCCCTGCAGTAAATTTTATTCCTCCAACCCTAAACTTTTTTATTTACAGCATTGGTCCCTAGACTTTTTCTAACCTAAACCTAGCACTATATATACCACCTTATAATACCACTTTACTCATTGCTAGGGTTTTATGGCCCTCATAATTTCCGGCAGCCGCACTCCTGTTCCGGTCACCATTTCTGGTCACCTCCGACCGACTCCCGCCACACTCACCACCTCACACCCACCATCATCTACCTCACTACAACCCACTCGCATCTATTCCCTCTTTTATAGTAACTTATGATTTTTCCGGCAATAATTCCGGCAACACAAGTTGAAGGTAACGAGTATAGATCAAAGGTTTTGGTTCGAGTTTCCAGTCACCACGCGCCATCGTCTCCACCGCCTGGTTCTCTTCTCCTTCTCGTCATGGTTGTGCCGATCCTAGACTGTTGTGTACCTCCGTGCTTGTACCTCCGTGTACCGTCGTGCCGTATGTTTTTGAGACTGTTGTGATATGCTCTAGATGCCAGTTGTGTCCGTCGTGATTCTTGCATTGCTGTGGCTAAGGTAAGTTCATGGCCCCTACTTTTACTAGTTTTCTAACTATATTTGGGGGAGAATACATGCTCATTTCTACTTAAACTCATTACTGGTTTTACTTGAAACGTGATTTGTTTTCTCCAACGTACTGTTTGGTTGATATATCTGACGTGGTTATTTGAATGCATTATGTGCTTACTTGTTATTTGATGTGGCCTGGAACTGTTGTGATACTGTTACACGAGCTGGCTATGGTTATCATTAACGAAGGCTCTTTGTGCCTAGTAGTAATGGCTCTTTGTGCCTAGTAGTAATGGCTCCTGTGCCAATCGACATCTATAGTGTGCACCTATAGGGAACTATTATCGTGATTTAATTTCTGCGACCTAGCCAGCGTAACAGTTAAACTTGCATGACACTTTATGAGTATAGTACTTGTATGATTGATTTTGATTGGAGATTGTGGGAAACTAGAAGGGGGGTTGAATAGTTTATCGGTTTAAAATTCTTTTAAAAATCTTGTTTTAAAAGTTGGTTATTGGAAACTTTGATTCGAACTCTATATGTAATCAATCAACACCAATATGAACTACACACTAAACTAACAAATATAAAATAATGAAAGTAAAGAGTAGAGTTGGAAAGATCAAACCGAGACAAAGGATTTATAGTGGTTCGGCTACGAAGCTCTTCTTCGCCCTACTCCACTCCCCGAGTACCACACTCGAGAGTTTCAAGCACTATGTCAACAACCTCCCTTCAGGCGGAGAAAACCGTACACGTCGCTTATCCTATTACCGACACTAAGCTAAATGTCGAGTGCTAATCTTAGCTAGCACCAATCTACCAAGGTCCACGTGACCAATCACACAAGCCCTAGTGGCTACAAGAGATCACCACGATCTCAACACGATCACTAAGATCAACTCTCACTTCACTCGACTCAATCTAACTACTCTAGATCCTTTGACTACTCACACACAAGCCCAATGGCTTCAAGAGATCTTCACTATCTCTTAAGATCACAATGATCTTCACTCACACTCTCACAAAAGAAAGATAATCTTGACGTATGCTAAGATACAACAAGGATGTAACAAGTGTTACAAAACCTAACCACTACAACTCTTGTCTTCTTGAAGATCTTGAGTTCTTCTCTTGCTAATGAAGAGGGATGACAACACCTTGTATCTACTTGGATACTTGTGTTCTTCTCTTGCTGAAGAGGAATGAT
The DNA here is from genome assembly GCA_021014915.2 of Artemisia tridentata subsp. tridentata. Lineage (NCBI taxonomy): Eukaryota > Viridiplantae > Streptophyta > Magnoliopsida > Asterales > Asteraceae > Artemisia > Artemisia tridentata. The sequence goes on from CP139504.1 coordinate 243,802,383, forward strand.
AACACCTTGTATCAACTTGGATACTTGTGTTCTTCTCTTGCAAGTGAAGAGGAATAAAGAGGATCACTTGAAGGATGATTGGATCACTCTTGAACAAAAGAAAAACTAACCTAAATGATCTAAGAAAGAAAGTGTGAAGAGAGTATTCAACTCAGAAAGTTTTGTGTGTGAAAGGATGCCTAAAAACTGTGAAAGGGGTGGGTATTTATAGGCAAAGAAAATCTGAACGTTACAGAAAAAATGGTACGGACGGCTCCTTTAAATACCCCACGGCTCCATTAAATTTAACGGTACCGTGGAGCCGTGGTAGACTAGGACGCTCCAAAATTTGTCTTTTCTGGTGAAAACTTATTTGGGGAAGGTTGGAGCTGATTTTGGGGGGGAAAATAGCTGTTGTGATTTTCAAACTTATTTTTCCATTAAAACATTTCTTAATATTTCAAAAATAATTTGTCATGTGTATTTTTGAAAAAATGTTTTGTCCCATTTAAAATGTGAATTTTCAAAACATGAATTCACTTCTTTGATCACTAGTTCAAGTTGTAACTTTGTTCTAGAGTGATTTGCGTAGAAACGGGATCTTCCGATTAAAGACTTGTTTACGTTAATTTTAACGTATCGTTATTTCACATTTTGTCATCCTCAAAACGTGAAGTAATCGAAAGATATAAATAACGTCTTTAGAACATTATTTGCATCAACAGAGATGTTTGACTATGTTATTATTTGCGGATTTGGTTCTGGATCTATGACTTAGGCAGTGTTAGCCTACGTTGGACTTGACTTGTTTTCGAACGATGATTTGAACTCGGAAAACCTTGTGGTTCAACCATACTGTTTTAAACTTAAACCTGTGAACTCACCAGCGTAAGCTGACCCTTTTAGCATGTATTTTCAGGTTTAATGCTATAGCTTATCTCTGGAGGCGCTTGGCAAACGGCATGGTCATAGGCGACTCTGATATTTATATTTAGGACCGCTTTAATCTTTTTTGGGCCTTACTTCCGCACTATATTTTAAATGATGTAAACTTAAGGTTTTGATAATGAAATTTTATTCTAAACGGTTAAGGTAAAACCGTTCTTTGTACCTTGTGTTGTGATACCAATTTGGTAGCACCCCAGTGACATGTATGCTTCCGCTGGACTCGATTTTCAGGGTGTTACAATTACAGATTCCCTCCCGTTGAGCGCTTGCCATTTCATTTAGAAGGTGAGCAGTCGGTTATATTTGATTCGTCAGAAAGCATTGACTGTACGTTGGATAAAGCATCTGTAAATGACACGAAATTTGTCCAATGGATGTAAACAAACAAAACGGATGTACAAGCAAGGAGATTACTTTACCACGAGTTTCCACAACACTATGTATGGAAACAGGAAGAGAGGGTCTGGGTAAAAAGGCAAAAAGGAACGTCCATAGGACGTGTACATCACTTGTCGCCATCAACTGGGGAGCTGTTCTATTTACGAGTTTTAATTAACAAAGTTCCAGGCGCACAAGATTGGATCGACTTTAAAAGATTCGATGGTGTTACATACAATACATACAAAGAAGCTTGCCAGGCACGCGGTTTACTGCAAGATGATAAAGAATATATCGATAGGTTATTAGAAGCCAGTCTGTGGGGATCTGGAAACTACCTGCGGAAGTTTTATGTCATACTAATTATGACGGATTGCATGTCTAGACCAGAATATGTTTATGAAAAGACGTGGGAAGTAATGGCTACTGATGTACTACATGCAGAGCGAATAAAACGGAATGATCCAGGTGCGTCATTTTGAATATAATAAAATATATTAATTATCTACAAGGCGTATAAAAAATATACAGTACATTTGTTATGTGCAACAAAATTTACATTAAAGATTGCACATTGTAGCAACAAAGCTTACAGTAAAGGTTGTAATTTTGGTTTTATGTAAATGCTTTGTTAGACTAAAATAAAAATATAAATTTTAATTTTGCAGATTTGGAACTCTCTGAAGAACAAAAAAAGAACATATGCCTTACATACATCGAGCACATGCTTCGCTGTAACAATAAAAGTTTAAGGAACATCCCTAACATGCCTTTCCCAAACGAAATGTTCTTTATGGCAAATTATAACAGGCTAATAGCGGACGAGTTAAAATACAACCCAGACGAATTACGCGAACAACACATCAGGTTATTTAGTACATTAACAGACGAGCAGAAAAGTATATATAATACTTTAATGGACGCTGTTAATGGCCAAACAGGGGGGATGTTCTTCGTATACGGGTATGGAGGCACGGGTAAAACTTATCTTTACAAGACATTATCCGCAGCAATTAGATCAAAAGGAGATATAGTATTAAATGTCACATCGAGTGGTATAGCCGCACTTTTGTTGGAAGGGGGAAGAACAGCTCATTCTAGATTTGCAATTCCCATCAACGTAGTCGATGATTCCATGTGCCATATCCCAACAGATAGTGAGTTGGCCGAATTGATAAGGGTGTGTAAGCTAATCATATGGGATGAAGCTCCAATGACACATAGACATTGTTACGAAGCATTCGATGGGACACTAAGAGACATATGTAGGACACACCCGTCAATCCCGTCTGAAGAAGTGTTCGGAGGAAAGGTGGTTTTGTTTGGAGGTGACTTTCGTCAAATCCTACCAGTCATCACGGACGGTTCAAGACACAATGTTGTACATGCAGCAATAAACTTTTCGTATCTTTGGGAGCATTGTAAAGTCCTACGATTGACTATTAACATGAGGCTCGGAACAAGCTCAAATAATTCCGAACGCAAAGAAATACAAGACTTTGCAGACTGGATATTATCGATTGGAAATGGAACAATCGGAGGTAAAAACAATGGAGAAGCAAAGGTTGAATTCACAACGATATGTTGATTCCTGATTCCGAAGATCATGTTGGTACAATAATAGACGAAACTTACCCGGATTTAATCAGGAAACTTTATAATCCGACCTTTTTCCAGGAAAGGGCCATTCTCGCACCGACTCATGATCTCGTGGACATGATCAATGACAGAATGCTTAGCCTGCTTCAGGGAGATCAGAAGACATATCTAAGTTCTGACTCAATTGGTATTGATGATGAAGACACCACCTTCAATCTGGAGTTATACACGTGTGACTTTCTCAACAGCATTAAAATATCCGGACTTCCGCGTCATTCCTTGACGCTAAAAATAGGCACACCTGTTATGTGCATGAGAAACATTGATCAAACAGCTGGTTTGTGCAATGGAACTAGGCTCCAAGTTCGGAGGCTCGGTACTAACATTATTGAAGCAACAATCATATCGGGTGGAAGTATCGGTAGTATTTGCGCTATACCACGTATGGTTTTAAGTCCTTCAGATACCAAAATACCTTTTAAATTTAACCGAAGACAGTTCCCGGTAGCACCATGCTTCGTAATGACTATTAATAAAAGCCAAGGTCATACATTGACGCAGGTAGGATTGTTTCTCCAACGCCCAGTGTTCTCACACGGACAACTTTATGTGGCAGTGTCTCGGGTCAGGAGCAAGAAAGGTTTAAAGATACTTTGTTGTGATGAGGATGGGAAATACGCAAAAGCAACAACGAATATTGTGTATAAAGAAGTGTTGTTTCGCATTTAAAAGGGTGTTGTAAGTATACAGATTAGCAATATCAAACTTTAATTTAAATTGAATTATAACTAAACGTTACCTTGATCCACGGTAACTCAAAACAAACTTCAATTACCTCCTTACTCTGTCTCGATTCCTTTCTATTTCCTTGCTTCTGACCCTCTCGGTTCTTCTTCACACGAACATGAAGCATTTTGTAAAATATCTCTATTCTCAAACATATTTGCCTTTATAAGTTCATACCACTATCTTAGTAGGTATGGTATTGCACAAAACTTTCCAAGAGGAAGAACAAATACCATAACTAAAGAAACATTAGTATTAGTTAGTAAAGGCGCTTCATGCTTAAGTTGGAGACGATTTTGTGCTTCTTGCATGAAAAAGGATAAAGTGCTTCATATTCGAGTGAATAAAAAAGGAGAAAATAGTGACGACTAAAAAAACTGAAGGGAAACAAAACTTGCTGAACCAAAAAAATGATATAATTAGGTAATACAATTCATGGACATAGTTCGTTAATAAATAAAGCGTATTGGTAACAACAAAATGTCGTAAGTAAAATTATAAGTTCAAGATTGTAGCTTTACCTTTTCTTTACCCGGGTACCCAATTTTATATCAAATATAATTTTGTCTATCTATATTCATTAAATGTATCACACTCAGATAATATTAGAATACAAAAATGTATTTTCATAAATGAATTCAATATCGGTTACTAATACAAAAGCATGACAGTTATTGAAATCAAGGTAAACAAAACTTTCCATATACTCTATCATATCCGTGCAATAACTGTTAGTGGGAAATTATACTTCACAACATTTTGTAAAAGAATTTGCAAGATTGTGTGTACCACCATGCACTAAGTCTTCGCAAGATCAGAAGCTGTCAAAACAGTTGCCGTGTAGTTCAAGCCTGATCGGGAGTACAGACTACATCCGCCGTGGCTTAATCACAAGCAGGATAGATAATCTGAGGCCCGATATCTGAGCCCAACTCTACAGAGTTAAGTAAACCGACCATTTATGGTTCAAGGATGCCCGGATCTACACGCCGATCCGTTCCCCCCCAAAGATTCCCATAAATAGCCGATCACCACCGGAATGATACAACACTTTGATCGATTGCAAAGACAAAAGCAAAAGGTTTCCAACGCTCGCACTTGCAAATTGTTTTGTAAAATTTTGTGAAGTTTGATTACCTAAAACAATCATCTAGCTATGTAACAGTCCCCCTTCCTAATAGACGTTTTCACAAGATAAACAGTCACATTAATCAGAACTTAAACTAAATCACAATAAAAACCATGCAAGCACGAAACTATATTTGACCTTAGACTACTTTAGTTTCAACAACAATAGCGACCTTAAGACCTGTAATGGCAACTATAAACTAAAATCAATGTAAACTAAACTTTCCAAATACTTTATCATACCCGTACACTAACTGTTAGTGGGAAATTATACTTCACAACATTTTGTAAAAGAATTTGCAAGATTGTGTGTACCGCCATGCACTAAGTCTTCGCAAGATCAGAAGCTGTCAAAACAATTGCCCGTGTAGTTCGAACCTGATCGGGAGTACAGACTACATCCGCCGTGGCTTAATCACAAGCAGGATAGATAATCTGAGGCCCGATATCTGAGCCCAACTCTACAGGGTTAAGTAAACTGACTAGTTATGGTTCAAGGATGCCCGGATCTACACGTCGATCCGTTCCCCCCCAAAGATTCCCGTAAATAGCCGATCACCACCGGAATGATACAACACTTTGATCGATTGCAAAGACAAAAGCAAAAGGTTTCCAACGCTCGCACTTGCAAATTGTTTTGTAAAACTGTGTGAAGTTTGATTTCCTGAAACAACTATCTAACTATGTAACAGTCTCCCTTCCTAATAAACGTATTCAAAAGGTTTCCAACGCTTGCACTTGAAAATTGTTTTATAAAATTGTGTGAAGTTTGATTAACTAAAACAGCTATCAAATTAATCAAAAGGTTTCCTAATAAATGTATTCAAAAGATGAGCAGTCAAATTAATCAGGTCTTAAGCTAATTCACAACAAAAACCACACAAGCACGGAACTATTTTCGACCTTAGACTACTTTAGCTCTAACAACAATAGTGACCTACAAAATTCGCCAAAGACTGCAATTTTCGTGATCTATAGCCATGGCGGCCTATAACAACATGGAATGCAATATTGCTAATTACAACCACCAGCATACTCCAATAACGAGTTGCGCATATCAAACTACAAATGTCAAGAGTAACAACAACGGAAATCATACTATTAAGGATCGTGTGAAATAACAACGCAACAAGCTTTCTCATCAATACCAAACCAAATACACCTACCTACAACCTGTTTAAATTTATGACATGCATCTATAATTTTTATTACCGTGTTCTGAAAAAAGATAATCACAGTCTAATCAATAAAATTAATCAAGAAGTAAGCTAAATCACGGGAAAAAGCATACAACCACATAACTATCTCCGACGCCAGACTACTTAGTTTGCCTTCAACAAAATTCAAAACCCATAAAACTCCCAAAAGCTTACACCCCCCTGATCTATAACCATTACAGACTATAACATATAACAGATGGAGTATAAAAAATTAGCGACTACCAGCATAATAATAACGATCTTAGGAAACAATACAACAATATCAGGTTTCATCAAGATCCAACAAAAATTTACCTACCTACCAACTGTATTCTCTTATTATGCTCCTAAAAAACTAATTCATAAGATGATTAATCAAACTAATCGAAATATAAGATCATATATATATATATATATATATATATATATATATATATATATATATATATATATATATATATATATATATATATATATATATATATATATTATATATATATAATCAAGAAATCAGATAATTTAGGGCTTCATGTTATTGGTGAGTAAGCCATGTAGCACGGATTAGCAGAACGTAAACAAAATTATACAATCACGATTGTATCGATCACCTTTTAATTTAGCCGGGCACAAGTATTTTGATCGGTGAAGGTTTGGTATTTTCTATGATGTGTTTGTCTGATAAGAGACCAAAAATAAGGCAAGTTGATTGGTTTGACTTCAACTCATCTTTATTTTCACTTATAGTCTCAAAAAGTTTATTGAATTAATTATTTACATAAAAATACACTTACATAATACACTTCATGGATGCAATTTTTTTTTTAAATTCGAATTTTATTTGTGTAAAAAATGTACGTTGTACAAGTTAGGTAACCCTAATAAAAAAATATACTCAAAACGTATACGTAAAAGAAGTCACACCTCATTCATAATATCATTTTTCTCAAAAACCCTAATGTTCTTTTCTGATTTGATGTGTAGGTTTTCGTTTTCTTTGTTGGTAATATGTATACAGGTATGTTGTTTATAGTGGTTTCATATGTACTCAAAAACTATTATTCAACTGTTTTTTATTTTTATTTTTAGCTACGGGTGATTGAGGTATCCTTTGATCAAGTGTGTATTTGTTTTTTCTTTTTTTTACAACACCAATTTCTCACCCACCCTTCCTAACCAGTCATCGTTAACAATTCATCAACACTTGCAAATCCGATCCGTCTGTTCTCAGTGATCCTTCACTATCTTTCTTATTTACATAAATATACACTTCATGGATGCAATTTCTTAAAATTACACTTACATAATACACTTCTTGGATGCAATTTATTAATATACGAGCGATACAGTAAGTACTTTGTGTTTTTTGGTTTTTGATTATATAAGACTGCTATATTAGGGGGTTTCTGTGATGTTGCAAGGTACGTTTTCTATCAATGAATTCAAGTTTTACTTATCATCAACTTATGTTTTTTTAAAACTACCACCGAATTATTTATTTAGGGTTTTTTTTGCATTTTTTTAGAATATATGAAATATCTACGAAAAAAATCTAATCTTGATGGTTGAATTCGTAAACGATATGATGATGCCTTATTCCGAAAATCATATTGGTACGATAATTGAACAAACTTACCCGGATTTGATCGATAACCTCTATTAACCAACCTTATTCCAACAAAGGGCCATCCTCACACCAACTCATGAGCTTATGGATGTAATCAATGACATAATGCTTACACTACTTCTAGGAGAGCATGGCTGTTTCTCTAACTTCAAGTGTTCTCACACGAACAGTTTTATGTGGTAGTATCTCATGTCAAGAAGAAGAGAGGTTTGATTATCATTTATTGTGACGAGGATGGGAAATATTCTAAATCGATAACGAACGTTTTGTCCAAAGAAGTGTTGTTTCGCATTTAAACATATATTGTAATAATACAAATTAATCATATCAACCGTTCATTCACATTGGATGTTTTTTATTTACTTACAAATTATGAGTTAGAAATATAGATTCAAAAGTCTTTGTTTTGCAAGGAGGATGTGCCAACAATTTTTTGCTATACATATTTCTAACCTTTTTTCAATGTACAACAGCAAGCACATGGTTCAGATTAAATGTCACGGGAACATCATCACAAAATATAACAACACATAACCTGTTACAAAATCTTGCACTTTAACACCTTCCAGAACAACCACCTGTTCGGTTGTAGATGTTACAAGTGCTGCTACAATTAAAATTTCATTTACACAATACAGTCATAAGCATCAGTAATCTAAGTCGTAAGCATTAGTAATCTAACTTATGTTTGTACGCCTAATTTTTAGATACACAGCCAGAAAAAGACCATTCCTTCCCATGTATACCCACGGGGAAAATATTGATAATAAAATTGTCTAGACAAGAGCTAAGCAAGGGCTAATATGATGTTGTGACAAACTTAACAAACGTGAAATACCGGGGTTACGTTTTGGTTGCCTTCCACAATTTCCACAACAGTGTCAACAAATTTGAACCGCAACAATTTCCCAGTCCTGAATCCACACATGTTCGCAAACGCCCTAAAATTCCCGGTGAGCTTCACTTGCTGCTCCCTATTTGTTCTTTTTGTATCATTTATCGTACGAACCTTCACGGGAAACCTCTCATCATCATGCACCAGAAACGCCTGTTCGTATGCCCGCATTTGATGATGGCCAGCAAAATCCACGGGTACGGTCTGTCATAAAAAAAGGGATAATTACAAAAATAGACCATGGATCGAAGTGATTTTCCTTTTCTAGCCCGTACCCCGGGCAACTGGGCAACTCGCCTCATATGATGACACGTGTCCCCAGTTGCCCAAAAAAATACACAAGTTGCCCAAAAAAATACACAAGTTGCCCAAAAAAATACACAAGTTGCCCAAAAAATACACTTCCAGATTTCAGTTGCCCAAAAAAGTGTAGGTTGCCCTTGACAAAAAAAATATTTTCCGATCTCGGGGTAGATAAGGAAAATCACTTGGTTGCTTGGGCTATTTTTGTAATTATCCCTAAAAAAAAATATACAAAAAAAAAAAAAAGAAAAAAAAAAAAAAAAGAAAAAAAAAACAAACTTCAAACATCACACAATAACATAATATAACCAAGGTAAATGAGAAAACTCAAAAATAATACTACGTATTCCTTGAATACTTACCACATGGTAGAATTCCAGGACAATTCCATTAAGCTCAACATAAAAGACAGCATTTTCATCGTTATGGCTGGTATGTCCTTCCCATGTGCAGATATGATGGGCTCTTTTGTCTGCAATTGCAATTAATAAAAACACACGACTTCTTACAACACATATATTCTGTTTGAAACACATCGGCAAACATTGAAATGTACAAACCTTCCATGGCAAACAATGGTATTCCACGACCAGGTAACCTCAGCAATGTTGGATAAACAATTTCCGGATATAAGCAAGTGCCATCCTTACGAAAGAGCGTCAACAAGTCTTTCCCAGCGGTTGCCAAACAACCTATTGGACCTTACGACACTGTTCGCATCCAATTTAACCCTTTCATGCCTCACCTTAACCCTCAACCCGTTAGCATAAATTTTGAACCTATCTTTCCATATATCTTGCAGAAAATCTCCCGGTAGAATCTGAATTACACAAAACAGGAAAACCGGTTAAATGAGTAAAAAAATCAATAATTACAGGATTTAAACACAGTTTGTTCCTCACAGGCATCAAATTAATATCTACTCTGCTTTCAGTTAAATGAGTCCAAACAAGGCTCACATTCAGTTTTTGAGACCAACTTATATTGTACTTATTTTAGTTGAACGTTAACTCATAATGTCTATAAATCTACGCAAACCCAACCTATATGTAAAAGACAAAGAATAAAACATTCGTACCTGTCCTCCAACTATAAACCTGACCTAGAAGACAGCTTATTAGAACTAAAAAATACCAAAAAAAAAAACACCTTTACTATGGGCGATTTCCTTCTCTTTCATATCTGATCGATTCCTTCTCATTCTATTGATTCGAATACCTTATAAAACTTCAACTCTTGTGGAATTAATTTGAGTATTATTTCCTTTAGTTGATTTATTATTAGGTTGCTGCTTCTTTGGTTGTTAGGGTTTCATTTTTTTTCCTTTAGGGAATCGTTTGTTTTACCTTTTTGGATCTGTTCTTTGTGCGATCATTGGATTACATGGCTGAATTATGAAAGTCGGTTAGGTTTGTTTGTGGGGTATTTAATCCCTTTTAGGGATTCGGTGCTTTCTTTCTTTGGTGGTCGTTTATTGGGTGTCGGTTTTTTTAGGGTTTTTTCCGTTCGCTAGTCTAGGTTTTTTAGGGTTTCGCTGCTGTTTTTTATTTGTTTCGTATTGCGTTTGCTATGGAATCGACCCATTTGCATAACAAACCTTCAGGTCGTTCCAATTCAACCTTGCTTGCTAATGCTCCTCTCCTAAAGTCGATTTTGAAGAATAAGGGGGCTTCTAGTATTATAAATTCGCATGGTTCTCATGAGGATTTATCATCAGCTGGGCAAGATGAGGGTGATATGGATGAGTCGTTAGTTAGGGGGATTGCTTCTAAGATCAAGAACGTTGATGGCCAGATCTTGCGTAGGGATAAGGTCTTGAAAACCAAACGTGTGGTTCAGTTTGCTGAGTTAGAGCATGCGTTGGCACAAAATCAGCACATGGATGAAGTGGCTGGTCATGGGAAGAATTTTGGGGTTGATACTAATGATGAAGTTAAGTCTTCTAGTGAGGTTGATTCACAAATAGCTCCCAAACTTTCGTATGCTTCAATGTTTAAAAAATAAGAATGCGTTTAAATCTGTTAACATATGTGAACTACGTAATGATGAACGTGTGGAAGGGGCTCATGTCACTATTCCTTTAAAAGAGATAGATGATGTTTCGGCTAGGTTTGCTAATACTTTATATGGGTATTTTATTGGGAAGCGTCTTGCGTTTCCTATTGTGGAGAATTATGTTAAGAATACGTGGGCTAAGTTTGGTTTAGAACGTGTTATGCTGAATAATGGGTTCTTTTTATTTCAATTCTCTACTAAGGATGGTATGGAGCAAGTGTTGGAGACTGGTCCGTGGTTGATTCGTTCGATTCCTATTTTTTTAAACATTTGGACTCCTAATACTACGCTTGCTAAGGAAGAGGTCACTTCAGCCCCCGTATGGTTGAAGTTACATAACGTGCCAATTGTTGCTTTTACTGAGGTTGGATTGAGCCTGATTACTACTCAAATTGGTAAGCCTATCATGTTGGATTCGTACACTAGTACTATGTGTGTTAAGTCGTGGGGTCGGAATTCTTATGCTCGTGCTCTTGTTGAAGTGTCGTCTCTTACTGAGTTAATGGATCATGTAGTTGTGGCTATTCCGTTCCCTAATGGTACAGGTCATTCTAAGGTTCGTATTGATGTTGAGTACGAATGGGAGCCTCCTCGTTGTGAGTTATGCAAAATATTTGATCATAATGATGCTGCATGTCCCAAGAAGGTTAAACAATCTAGTGTGAAGTCGAATGTTGACGAGGAGGGGTTTGTAGAAGCTAATAAGCGTAAGGGTAAGGGTAAGGCGCCAACTCATGAAAAGGTTATTGATGGAGTTCGTTTTGCTAAACCAAGGGTCACATTTAACTATCGTTGGCAGCCGGTTTCGAATTCTAAAAAAGGGGCTGATGGAGCTTCTTCTTCTAAGGGTAATGGTACTAATAAGGATCCTACTGGTCCTAATGTTGTTGGGGAGAATGATGTTTCATCTCCCAAGGCTCATGTTATGAATAAAGATGTTACTGTTCCTACTATGATTGCTGGTCAAAATTCATTGGATAAGCAGGTCGTTAATGATGTGCATACCCCTAAAACGTTTATCCATGATGATTTAAGTGATATAATCAGTAAGAATTCTTTTGGAGCGCTTAGTGATGATGTGTTCAGTTCTGATTTGGGGTTTGAGGATTACGCGTCTCAAGGGGATAGAGGAGTTCATGGAGAGGATAGTGAAAGTGATAATGAGGTCGATGAGCATATTGAGTTTGGCACGGATGCTAAAAATCATAAGGAAGCAAGCACTTCCTCTGTAGATGTTCCTCATGTATAGTATTGCTTCCTGGAATATTAGGGGAATGAACCAATCCCCTAAACAAAATGAGTTTCGTCAGGTTATTGGTGAAAATCAACTTTCTATTTGTGCTATTTTAGAATCGCATGTTTCTAATTCTCGTCTTCAGGAGTTATGCATGAGGGTGTTTAAAGGGTGGGATTGGACTTCTAATGGTACTTTTTGTCGTAGTGGTTCTCGTATCATTTTAGGGTGGAATGTGGATGCGGTTGATCTGAATGTGGTTGCTATGAATGATCAGGTGGTCCATACTTTCATTCATTTTAAGGCTGATAAAAAGGAGTTGTTTTGTTCTTTTGTTTATGCTCACAATAGGTATACTCATAGAAGACCCCTTTGGGATAATCTTGGATTACATAAGCTGCTGGTTGGTAATCGCCCTTGGTGTGTGCTTGGGGACTTCAATTCGGCTCTTAATTTAGAAGATAAAGTAGAGGGTTCTTCGGTTATTGATATTGCGATGCGGGAATTTAAGGAGTGTGTTGATTCTAATGAGTTGGTTGATATAAATCATTCGGGGCTGCAATTTACTTGGAACCAAAAACCGAGAGGATTGGATGGTATTTTGAAGAAGATTGATCGTATTATGGCTAACATTGAGTTTTTGGATTCGTTTGCAGGTGCTCATGCTATATTCCAACCGCACCGTGTTTCTGATCACTCCCCGGCTATTCTTCATATTCCTACCATGTGTAAGTTTAAACCTAGGCCGTTTAAATTCTCTAATATTCTGGTTCAGAATTCAAGGTTTTAAACAGCAAGTTCAAGAGTGTTGGGGCAAATTGGTGAGTGGTTTTCATATGTTTAAAGTGGTTAGTAAATTAAAGGCGCTTAAAAAGCCTTTTCGGAAAATGCTTTTTCCGAGAAGGGAATATTCATGAGCGTGTTACTAAACTTCGTCATGAGTTGGATGAGGTTCAGCGTGCTTTGATTTGGATCCTTTTAATGTTGCTTTGCGTGAGGATGAAGCGTGCTATCTTAATTCTTTCAATGAAGCTGTTTTGAAGGAAGAATGTTTTCTCAAGCAAAAAGCTAAGGTGGAATGGCTTCGGGTTGGTGACTCGAATTCTGCTTACTTTCATAAGGTTGTGAAGAGTAGGAAAGCTAGGAGTCGGATTGATTCTATTTGTGATGGTAATGGCGTGCAATTGGTTGATGATCAGGTTCCGAATGCTTTTGTTTCTTACTTTACTTCTTTCCTTGGTCAAGAGGGGCCTATAATGCTTTTGGATGATTCTGATTTATTTACATCGACTCTTGATCCTAATGTGGCTCTTCATATGATTCGTGATGTTACGTCTCGTGAGGTCAAAGATGCTATTTTTTCTATGGGTGATGATAAGGCGCCGGGTCCGGATGGTTATTCGGCTGCGTTTTTCAAGGGTGCTTGGGATATTATTTCAGGGGATGTTACTAAGGCGGTTCAGGAATTTTTTGTTAATGGTAAGTTGTTGAAAGAGATTAATCATACTACCATAGCTCTTTTACCTAAGATTAATTCTCCCACTCGGATTACTGATTTTAGGCCTATTTCGTGTTGCAATGTGATTTTCAAGTGTATTAGTAAGATTATTGCCAACCGGATTAAGGAGAGCCTTACCACTTTGGTTAGTCTGAATCAGTCAGCTTTTATTCCTGGTAGAAGGATTGCCGATAACATTCTTCTTACTCAGGAGCTTATGCATAATTATCATCTCAATCGTGGTCCTTCTAGATGTGCGTTTAAGGTGGATATTCAGAAGGCGTACGATACGGTGAATTGGCAATTTTTGAGGTGTATTTTGATTCGGTTTGGTTTTCATGCGCGTATGGTTCAATGGATTATGGAGTGTGTGTCTACCACTTCGTTTTCTATTAGTGTTAATGGTATTTTGCATGGTTATTTCAAGGGTAAGCGTGGTTTAAGACAAGGGGATCCGTTATCGCCTTATCTTTTCACGCTTGTTATGGAGGTTGTTACCCTTATTTTGAGGCGTCGAGTTCGGGATTCGAGGCTGTTCACTTTCCATCACAAATGTTCTCAACTTAACATTATTAATCTTTGTTTTGCTGATGATTTGTTCTTGTTTGCTCATGGTGATGCTCATTCGGCTGGTGTTATTATGGATTCTCTGGAGGAGTTTAAGGATGTTTCGGGGCTGTCCCCTAGTATTCCCAAGAGTACTGCTTATTTCTGTAATGTTCTTAATCATATTAAAGTTGCTATTTTACAGATTCTTCCATTTGTTGAGGGGACCTTGCCTGTGAAGTATCTTGGAGTGCCTTTAGTTACTACTAGATTGATTTTTAGAGATTGTAAGGAGTTGGTGGAGAAGCTATTCAACCGCATCAATGATTGGAGGAATAAATTCCTCTCGTTTGCTGGTCGTCTTCAGCTTATTCAGTCCGTTTTGTCCTCTATGCACATTTATTGGGCCTCGGTTTTTGTTCTTCCTGCTCGTATTATTTTTTATCTTGAGCAGCTTATGCGAGGTTTCCTTTGGAGTTCTGGGACTGGTCAGAAAGGTATTTCTAAAGTTGCTTGGGAGGTTGTTTGCTTGCCTAAACAGGAGGGTGGGCTTGGGATTCGTAGGCTAGAATCTTTTAATTCGGCCCTCATTGCTGCTCATATTTGGCGTTTGTTTAATTCTATGGATTCTTTGTGGGTGAAATGGATTCATACATACAGGTTGCGGGGTCGTAACTTTTGGGATGTTCCTAGTAGAGGTAATATGACTTGGAGTTGGCGGAAGATCCTTTAGATTAGACCTCTTGTTAGGCAATTTTTTTGGTATAATATTGGTAATGGTTTGAAGGCATCAGCTTGGTTTGATAAGTGGTGTTCGATTGGTCCTCTTTCTCTCATTGTGTCCTCAAGGGATGTTTATCGGGCTGGTTTTTCTTCTAATTCTTTGGTTCGGGACATTGTTTTAGAGGATTCATGGGCTTGGCCGTCTACGTGGGACACCCGGTATCCTATTCTTACATCTATTTTGGTTCCTATGTTAAATAATGATGTGGATGATAGGTTAGTTTGGAGGACGGGGGATGGTCTTGTCAACTCTTTCTCTGTTTCTTCAGTTTGGGAGTGTATTCGGGCGCGTGGCCCGGTTGTTGATTGGTTTCATCTTGTTTGGTTCTCGCACCATATTCCAAGGCATGCTTTTCATTTGTGGCTGGTTTTGAGAAGGAGGCTTCGTACTCAGGATAAGCTACGCTCTCTTGATCCCATTCGAGATGCTCTTGTGTGCCCCTTGTGCAAAACTCAACCGGATTCTCATGATCACCTCTTCTTTGAGTGTTTATTTTCTTTTCTGGTTTGGGATTCGTTGAAGGTGTTTGCTGGTCTTACGGATATTCCATCTTCTTTAGAGGATGTGGTGCGTCACTTGATTCCTATTTCTGCTTCTCGGTCTGTAAGGAGTGTTGTTGCGAAGCTTTTGTTTGCGGCGACTTCTTATTTTATATGGCAAGAAAGAAAAAACAGAATCTTCAAGCAACAACGTCGGTCTGAAAGTCAATTGATTGATGTGATTAAATGAACGGTGCGTTTGAAGCTTCTTACTTGTCGCTTTAAAAGGAGGGCTAATGTTCTTGATTTATTGCGTGTTTGGCGGTTGCCTATGTCTCTAATGCATTCTTAATGGCGAGTTCTATTCTTGTTGCTGTTTTTCGGATGGGACACTATAGTTGGGACGTCATAGGTGGTACACCAGAGGCGGGACAACAGAGGTTGGGACGTCATAGGTGGAACTCCAGAGGCGGGACAACAGAAGTGGTACATCATGGGTGTTGGGTGCGCGAGGCTTCTTTTGTGTCTCTGGTTGATGCTATTGGCGGTAGTAGGATTTCGTTGGAGATTCGGGTGAGTGCTGTACTCTTTTTCCCTTCTCCAAGGTTTTCCCATTGGGTTTTTACTTGGAAAGGGTTTTTAAGGAGGCAGGCTCATCTGGTTCATCAATCTCCTTCGAAGAGATGGGCGGATATGTGTGGTCTTTCTTGTGTTGTTAAGTGGTTATTTCCGATTGGGGTTTTGGTTATTGTATGTATTTATATTTGTAACGCTTAGTGGCCTGTCACAAGCGAGTTTAGTTGGATGTTCAAGCGTTGCTTGAGGTTAATGTGGTACTTCAGCCACATTCCATTGTACTTAAACGATTTTTTGGTGTAATATATTTTACCGGGTGGAATGCCCTTTACCCAAAAAAAAAAAAAAAAACTATAAACCTGACCAAACACCTTACAACTCTACGACCCACAACACGTCTATCGTAACCAGGGGCTTCACTACCATCCTCATTGTACCCGGTGATGTAGAAAGTGTCTAACCCCTCCTTCACAAAATGCAATCTTTTAACTGATGATGGCAAATTGTCTTGAACAAACATTCCCCACTCATGTCCATAAAGCTGAACTTCACCTTCAACGACCCTAATTAAACATACATATATGTATCTGTTATTGCCATTAACGAAAATATAATCTTCATCGTCGTAAAATCTCTCCTTAAACACTTTGGGCAATTTCTGCACAATAAAAAGTTTCAATAAGTTATACACTTATAATCCTGTGTTACTAAAAATACAAAACATCCTCAGCTGAAAATCTATAGTCACATGTATATACGGATGTAAACCTGGTATTCTTGGTTAGTTCCTGAATTAAAACGGCACAAGAATTGTTGATCCATCTTGGTTCTTACAATCCTGAAGATTCAATACAGTCAGTCTAATACAGTTGAATTCGTTATTACAACAAACATAAACACGTTGTAGAACCATGTCAGATTCCATTAACAAATCACAACATAATTATCCACTTGAATATCATACACATTCAAAGCTCAAGTAAATCAAACCCTTTATGAATCACATTGTAGTGACTCATATGTATTTTTAATATTTTACACCAATTTAAAAGATCCATAACAGCGTTTTATGTAAAAAAAAGTATAGAGGGGTCTTAGGACAACACATAATCACCCTCTAACCTATGTCCCATCTTAGTCGACTTACTTCAAGATCAACGTAAATAACAACTTTCATTCCTTACAAAACAACTTTCAGTTCTTAAAATCTATAATAATATCATACAATTGCAACATACTAATACCGATTTTAAAAACAATAAACAAAACCATGGCATATTTTAATCACGATCTAACCAAAACCACCTAACGACAAATGATTAAAATCGTTCAAAACAACTAAAAATTACCTTGATCCACGGTAACTCAAAACAGACTTCAATTACCTCCTTACTCTGTCTCGATTCCTTTATATTTCTTTGCTTCTAACCCCCTCGGTTCTTCTTCACACGAGCATGAAGCATTTTGTAAAATATCTCTATCATCAAACATACTTACCTTTATAAATTCATACCACTCTTTTAGTAGGTATGGTATTGCACTTAACTTTTTAAGAGTTGGAACGAATACCATACCTAACAAAAAAAATAGTATTACTTAATAAAGGCGTTTCATGATTAAGTTGAAGACGATTTTCTGCTTCTTGCGTGAAAGAAGATAAAGTGCTTCATATTCGTGTGAATAAGAAAGGAGGGAATAGTGACGACTTAAAAAAACAAAGAAAAACAAAGCTTGCTGAACCAACAAGCGTATAAGTAACAACAAAATATCGTAAATAAAATCAGTTTTAAATCAAATATAATTTTGTCTATCCATATTCATTAAATGTATACAACAACTTACACTCAAATATTATTAGAATACACAAATGTATTTTCATAAATAAATCAAATATCAACTACTAATACGCAAACGTCCTTAAAATACCCTACTGAATAGCCACAATGAATACCTATTAATTTACATGTATTATCAAATGAGAACTATACAAAAAATAGATTGTATTTTTTAATTTTAAGATGTGATTAAAAACACCCTGCTAGATATCCACAATGAATACAAGTAAAACACTCTAACTAACCAACAAACAATTGCAAACCAAACTAAAATAAGATCATATTCATTTAAAGTCATAATGTTTGTACATACCCACAGTTAACCTTCAGAACATCAAAAGAGAAACACATCATGGACGATTAAAGATATACACTATTTCAAAACCATAGACAGCCAACTTGAACAACTTTCCCAAAAGGTATGAACCATAAACATTAAGATAATCTAAAACAAACTTAAGCTAAGATATACATAACCCAAGTGACTTCCTACAAGATATACCAAACAGAAAGTCAAACCAAAAGACAATATCTTCAACACCATAAACATATGTAGCACATCAGATCTCCATTAACCCCAACTTATCCAGGAAAGAAAATAAATCGCGCAGTCGAGCATGTTTTTTCGCAACACATAAGAGCAACCCAGCAACTTCAGCCAAATCTTCTGTCTGCATCTTCATCATATCATTGATGGAATGCAAAGATGAGTCTGAGCCACAAAGGAGCTGAAGTTCTTTTATCATTTGGTCCCTATGATCAACCCGCGCACTAATTTCTGAAGCCTTAGACATCAACTCTTCTCCATCCTTAAAAGTAACATAAATTTCACACCTATAATGGACAATCATCATGTCCTTAACAAGTCTTGAGTTAGCAATTTTTGCTAACTGGTCAAGAACAACTAGACGAGATTTCATTCCTAAGCTTAACAACTGCGTTAATGTGACCTGAAAGCCCTAACAAATAAAACTTTTTATTATCTTCTCACCATTCTAAACTATTTTTTACTAACTGGTAAAGAGGAAATAGTGCACACACTTAAAGATATTTACAACCATTTTTCATGTAAAATGCAATAACGGGTAATTCATATTACACAAAACAACTATTTCAGACCTTAGACTACTTTCTTTACCCACTATAAAACAACATCATTACGACATTTTTCACCAATACCCTAACAAATTAACACTTTTCCTAAAAAACATGTTTACAAAATAATCAATCAGCTTTAACAGAACGTGAGCTAAAACACAACAAAAACGATTCATTCGCGGGCCTACTTCAGAGCTTAAACTACTTATTTTAGCTTCAACAAAAATCACATCAGACAACAAACTCTCAAAAGCTTACAACCCCCATGATCTATAACCATGACACACTATAGCAAACAGGTTTCATCAACATCTACCCAAAAAACAACGCCCTACCAACTGTATTATCTCTTATTATGTTCATAAAGAATAATACATAAAAATTATTAACGAAGTTAATTATAACACATGATCAAACACAAAAAATGAAACATGCAACTACAAATTATTAGCTTAAGTATACAGTTAAAAAAATATAATTAACAGATCAAACGATTCAGGGTTTCATTCTTTCATAAACTAAATCAGGTAACAGAGATTAACAAAACGTAACCAAAGATATAAGATCAAGATTGCACATTTCACCTTTTTTAGATCCGGGCACGGATATTTTTGAGAAGTTAATATTTGGTTTTTCGATAATGTAATGATTATTAGTGTGAAGAAGAGATACAAGTAATTATATCGGGTGAGATGAAAAGACATTGTAGCAAGTCTATAGGAATAGCATATTAATGAGTATGCTACACAACTTGCATGTTCTTCAAACATTTTTCTCTTAATAGTTTACAAACAGAGTGTCATGCCATAACAAAAAAAAAAAAAAAAAAAAAAAAAAAAAAAAAAAAAAAAAAAAAATGCCATAACATAAAGGAAAAAAAAAATTACATCAAAATAGAGTTGCATAATAGAGTTCGTGGGTGCAAGTTTCTTAATATAGCAACTGAAATTATAAGATCAAGATTGTAGATTCATGTTTTCTTTATCCGGATACACATTTTTTTTTGATCAAATATACTTTGGTCTATTAAATTTAATACATTTTTTTTATCAAATATACTTTGGTCTATTAAATTTAATAATAATACTTATTCTCCTGAAAGTAATAAACTGACATGATTAGCTTAAAATGTATTCAAAGGTTAATTGTAACCTTTGAATAGTAATGATTATCGTTGGATACAATTATACGCTTCTTGCAGGAAAGAAAATAAAATGTTTCGTTTTCGTGCAAATAATAAACGAGGAAATAGTGATGATCAAAAACAACCAAACGACAAATATAAGTGGCTACATTTTATTGTGTTTACATATATGATTTAAATTTTACTAAAACCACCCAATCTATAATTAAAAGTCATGCCCGCCCATTGGGCGGGCTTTGAAGTCTAGTATATAATAATAATAATATATATATAATATAATATTATATTTTTTATATATATATATATATATATATATATATATATATGAAGTGTGTAAATCATCACTCAAACTTTAATCTTTAAAATACTCTTTTAAAATTTAAATACCATTTTGAAACTTAAAATTTAAACATTGTAGTTCTCACACTAAAATTCAAACATTATAGTTCACACATATGTATGACAAGTTTTTAAATTGCCTTAAAAAAGCTTTTAATAAAAGACAATTTGAGTACATTATGATAACGTACCAATATTAGTGGCCTAAGCCTAATAAATATACGTACGAATCAAACCCATTATCAAAGCCCATCAATAAACACTTGATAGTGGCGCAACTATAATCACAAGCCACGTCAGGCCAAGTAGAATTCATTAGGTTACGCTGAGCATGCAGTACTACTGCTCCCCAACTGTCACTAACGGTTAAGATGTACCATATGACATCGTACAGTGGGGATGCACGACAAGCACTACTTTGTACTAGCCAAAGAAGAGAGTCCACTTGCCCTCCTTGTCTGCTCTCTAGATGATCAACACCTGGCTCCCTCATAGCCGTTGATTATCCCTCAAGGGTTTGTCTCTAAACCCTACTCAAATATCTATATGAAGGCATCACCCACAACTTAACAAGTTTCACACACTTGGGCAAATACTACTTCACAGCAGTCTCAAATGGTCTTTGTTTAAGTGTTACCCGAACTTCATGATCACAATTATTCTCATTAGGTCCTTACCGTTCAACACGGAAAACCAAACAACAAAACCATAACACCCCATTTCTTAATACCGAGTTACATACCATACGTAAACATGTCGCCATCCATTAAGACATGTGGTGTGTGCACAAGTATATATACATACATATATATATATATATATATATATATATATATATATATATATATATATATATATATATATATATATATATATATATATATATATATATATATATATATATATATATTAGTGTAGGAAAAACCCGACCAAAGGGTAAATTCTATCTCTAACCAAGACTGAATAAACCTAGAGGTCAAAGAATTTCAAACAAAATATAAATCCGGAAGAATTGATTTTTCCCGGGTCCTGAGGTTCCGAATGAAGTGTGAATGAAATGGTGAATTTCGTTTTGTGATCGAATGATTTGATTAAGTGAGGAATTTTGGGATTATATCTAAAATTATAAAACATAAACTAAAAAGTAACTAAAAAGCATATAAAATGAATAAGCAAAGTGTAAATAATCAAAAATGCAATTAAAGCTTAAAAAAAGGGCTTTTACGGGTCTTAAAACGGGGTAAGAAAACTTAAAACTCAAAAATCTACTCTAGATGTGAAAATTTGGTTCCTAGAATCCTAAATGATAAAAAAAAGAATTTTAGAAAAAAGATTTGTTTTTTATTTTTACTTAATTTTTTATGAATTAAAAACACTTTTAGATTAAAAATAATATAAAAATACTAAATTAAAGTGAAAAATTATGAAAACTTCTTAAAGTTATAAAGACTCTATGAAAAATAAAAGCAAGTTATCAGCTTATTAGGATAAGCAGTTAATAAGCTAAATGTGAAATAAGCTAAAACTAAAAAAATTGGTTAAAAGAATAACCACTGCAACCTTTGGCAGAGAAGACCCAAGGGCGCAGATGGTTATGGAGTGTGTGTGTTGAGGGTTGAGATAGGTTGAGGTCTTGGGTTCGAGCCTAGGCTCACCCTGGACTTCCCTATCTCCCCTTTTTATTTTATTTATAAAAAATTTCTTTTGGAACTTATAAATAAGCTAAAAATAAAAACTTTTTGTGAAAACAAAATTTTTAGAACTTAAAGAATAAGCCAGAAAAAGCATTTTAAAAACAGACTGCTTATAAGAACTAAGAAGCTAAGGCTAAATTGCTTATGAACACACAAGCTTCTAAAAGCTTGTGTGTTAACTTAAATAAGTTCCTAAATACTAAATGCAAATCTAAAAAGCAAATGTAAACCTAAATAAGCTATTCTAACCTCATATAAACTCAGATTACAAATAAGCAATTAAGGTAAATATGCATATCCAAACAGACTTAAGAGGCAACTTTAAGCCATAAAATAAGAACTAAAAACAATAAGCAAAACCACAAAATCTGAAAACAGATAAAGTTCATGTACCAAAGAGCTTATAAAAAGAAAATCAGACCTTAATGAGCTTATTTAGTGCTTAATATTTAGCATGGAAATAGGCTAGATCAGACACTAATAACTGATGAACTATTTTTGAGGCAACAAATAAGCACTCGTTAAGCTGTGAATTGAACTTATAACTCGAAAACAGCATTTAACAATAAGCAAACAAGTTATTAAATGAATTCCACTTACTAAGAACTACAAATAAGCACTAAATATAGACTAAAATACTGACTGATCAGGGTGTTTTTGTGATTTTGGTTATGTGACAGATTTTTAAGAAAATTGATCAAAAGGCCTTGAAACTACACGAGATTTAGCCAAAATGTCAATACCAACTTATTACACTGAATTTGACTAAAAAAAACTACACTAAAAACACCTATTCATTGATTTGAGCACAATAAGCTAAAACAACTAAATTAGACCTCAAAAACTTGAAATCCACTATTAAACCTACAAATCTACTAAATAAAGCTTAAAACACCTTAAATTTCACTATTTAGACTGAATTAGAGCTTATTTAATTTGGACCAATGGACAAAAACTCTAGAAATCAGCTTTTACACTCTTCTATATCCTTAATCCAAACACCCCCTTCAATAGTCAATTTTGATTTTAAAGCTTATTTATGATGCAAAACCCACATTTTTGTGAAAACAAATTAATATTAAGTGCTTATGAATGATTTTGAACAAAAATTAATATGAAAGAAGTGATTATCCAATAAGCTAAGCTTATTGGATATTTTGACCTCAAAATCACAATTAAGGACAAATCAATCAAACACCATGAAATAACCCAAAAAATCATTAAATCTACTTCAATTAAGCATATATAAGACAAATAAACACAAATAAGCATAAAAATAAGCAGAAATGAATAATAAGGAATTTAATAAGCAAAATAGGTAAATTTGAACTCACATTGTCCTTTGCTCAAAACAAGGACTCATAAAGGCTCCAAGAACTGATCTACAAGATCCAGCTTGTTAAAAGCAAGTTGGTATGGTCCTATAAGCCCTTCCCAATCCGGCTTATCATCCAAGTGTTTATTGCACTTTAAGCAAAGGTAATTTGAAACACAATCTAGTACAATTCAAGAGATGACTATAGAAGCTCAAAGTAAGTTATGGAACAACTTATTTGAGATTTAAACAGTAATTTAAGTAAAGTACTTATTTTAGCTTATTTTAAACATTAGAGAGCATTTTAACATAAAAGTAAAGGAAACAAAGCAATGATAAACACTGAATTTTATTAATATATGAAAAAGCTTACAATACTGAATTAAAAGACAAAAATAAGCAGTAAATAAGCTACAATTACTGAAAAATAAAGCAAAAACTAAAACTTCAAAAAACTTCCTAAGCTAGGTGAAGAAGCCTCTATTTATAGGAGTTTCAGGAAGCTTCTAGGGTTCCTATCAACAAATCCCAACCATCAAATCACTGATGTCGACATCTTCTATAAATCACAGCCCTAGGATCGTGTGCCACATAGCCTCCTCCAATAGGATGCTTGGGATTTGCCATGTTGGACAATATATGAGCTCATCTCAGCCTAGTCAGCCTTCTAAAAGAGTTAATTGTACTTAAGTTGGGTGAATGTAGGGTAAAAACAAGGTTGGGGATGACGAACATTAAAACAGAAATACGCGCCCTTTTTTATCTTGTCTGACTCGTGTTTTTAATGGCTTTGACTTCGGGTCGGATATGGGTTATATAAGGTAAGAGTCGGGTCGGATGGGATCCAGGTTTAATTAAGGTGGGCTTGGGTTGTTGTTTGACTGGATTTAAAATAAAAATTGGATTATTATGGATTGGTTTTTAAAAAGATTTGTATTAATAATAATTAACACTAGTTAGTTTAGGGACTAACCATGCAAATCTTTAAGGACTAATGGTGAAAATGTTTTTGGGATAATTTATGAAAATGATTTATCATTAAAGCTTTGGTTTTGAGGTTTTGGGTTTTTGGCTGATAAAAAATGTAGAATCACTTCCCCGGCCTCGGCTTTTCTCACTCTTTTCATTCTCGTGCTCGTTTTCATCAGTTTTGTCTTTCTTTTTGTCATTTTCTAATATTCTTTACCTGCACATACACTTACCGGATCTAAACACACGAATTGTGTTGGAGATACTTTGAGTATATACTTAGTAGCACGCGGAATTTACCACCAAGTACTTAGAAGATTTTGTGTTCGGTGATTGTATGTGATCGTATGAATGTAACAGTAAGAATAATAACACACAGTTTAACCAAACTGTTGATGCATAATCTGGCGCGGACTGATTCAACGACTCTCCCTGGGCCGTTAGTCGTCTTCTCGAGCCCTAAGTAGACCTGTTCAACAAAGAGAACCCGTTAGGAGTGGACCCGAGGCCGTAGCCCCGGGATCCACCTCCGACGGTCAAGTTAGTCATGGTGCGATATAGCGTATGAGAGTTAGGTTTAGGGTAACCTGTTTGGTCGTAGTGAATAAGGAGATCCCATCCATGTATTTATAGGACATGGATTAGGGTTTAGGCGTAGAGTGGGCCGCTGTCTGCCGGGCCTGGCCCATTCCTGGCCCAGTCCGGACCATACGTCCACAAGCCCCCCAAGTTTAGTATGACATAGTGCGTGGCTATGTTATGCTAGACTTAAGTTCTGTTCATGGCCGCGTAGGCAACTCAGGTGTGCGCGACCTTGTAGGCGCGTCCTTGTAGGCGCGACCTGAGTAACATTGACATTGCGATTGTGATTGTCTCACAATGGTGAAGGTGTCCGTGGTGAAGGTGGATTCCTGTATGCTGCGTCCTGGGTAAGGGCGTACCTTTTGTACCAGTAGCGGTGCAGCATGGTGCGACAGAAGACGTACTTCTGTGGCAGAAGTGCGCGTTGTGCGCGACAAAGGTGCGCGCCGTGCGCGATAAAGATGTGCGCCGTGCGCGCTGTGTGCGAACTTTACATTCGTCTTTACAAACGACAGAGGACGTCTCCCCTGCGGCGAGATGGTGCGAATTTTCAAATTCGTCTTTGTACTGGGCTCGCGATACCTCTTACGTACGATCTACTTCCAAATATACCTGCGTGATGCGTACTCACACAGTGCGTATCCTGGTAGCCCCCCAAGTTTGATGGTGCTACGCGTGTAGGAGCATTAAACTTAGTTATTCAAATACTGAAAAAAAAATACTCAATGCAAAATATTAGAAGTATATGCTGCGCATCGCAACATATAAAACCTAATGAAGTAAAAAATTAGCGCGTAGCATATATATAGCACGTAGCATGTAAAATTAACACATAAGAGAAGTAGTAGTGCGAATTACACCTAGCGTGAGGTTTTACAAACTACATAAAAGAAGTAGCACGTAGCTAATCTACGAACGCAGTACGCTCATGATCGTTTTCTTTTTTATATTATATATAAAAACAATGGCGCGGATGGATGTACCATGACCGCGACTAATAGTTTCAATTGCACGCACAGACGCAGATGGATGTATCGTGACCTCATAGACTCTAGCGTTTGTGGATGATCGCAGATGACCACGGCTTTTGTCCAGTGCGCTCATGGCGATTGACTAGCATCGTGGTGCCTGTACGTGACAGTGCGCTCATGTCGCCAGTCTGCGAAGATCTCTATACGCACGGCCTAACGCGGGTAGATTTATCGTGACTGCGCTGTTCGCGGCTAAAAGATAAAGTAGGTCCGATCGTGCGGACTTAGTGCGTTATAGGTAAAATCGTGTTTACCAAATTAAAAGATTTACATAAAATCAAATCGATTTAAAATTGATTTATAATAAAATCTTTACCGATTTAAGATGTCCACTATCACGAAATTAATTGCTATCGCTACAGTAGCAGAAAACAACTTGTCTATTTATATTATAATTAAATCGCATGTACGTGACAAAATTGCGCATGACAAATCAATTGCAGTATGAGGGATATCTTTTTGACTAATGAATCGTGGTACGAATCAATTAATAAATAATAAGATACTTATCTGTTGACTTGTTGTTCGCACAGTAAAGAATCAAAATACCGGTGTAGTTTTCCGGTGATTGTGAGATCACGAAACTTGTCGCGTCCCACGGATGGCGCCAATCTGTTGATACATAATCTGGCGCGGACTGATTCAACGACTCTCCCTGGGCCGTTAGTCGTCTTCTCGAGCCCTAAGTAGACCTGTTCAACAAAGAGAACCCGTTAGGAGTGGACCCGAGGCCGTAGCCCCGGGATCCACCTCCGACGGTCAAGTTAGTCATGGTGCGATATAGCGTATGAGTGTTAGGTTTAGGGTAACCCGTTATCTCGTAGTGAATAAGGAGATCCCATCCATGTATTTATAAGGCATGGATTAGGGTTTAGGCGTAGAGTGGGCCGCTGTCTGCCGGGCCTGGCCCATTCCTGGCCCAGTCCGGACCATACGTCCACATTAACCAAACGATTATAGCTTCAATATATTACGAGTGATCTTGAAATATCACAAGAATTACAATGAAATCGTGAAGCTCTATCAATAATGCATGTATATAAAACTTAACCTAGGATCTCCTTTTATAGGACAAGGAGTCCTTTACAAGTAAACTATTATACGTATCAATCTATACAAATAAGATATACATCATATCTTTTCTATATTTATCCATGCACGATTCAGTCTTTATCTAATAAACAGTACTAACTCTTCTACCAGCAGTACTAACTGAATTAGTACTGATAGTGTATTCTTGAACGATCTTCAGCAGTACTAATTTATGTATGAGCAGTACCAACTGTTAGTTTAATTCCCAACAATCCTCCCCTAAACTTATGATTTCTGTGTAAATCAATAAGTTTTTCGAATTAAACTTCAATGTTGATGATGGGGTGGATTCTTTCAAATACTTATCTTCAATCTTGAATCACTTGAGAATTTTCTTCACATATAAGCTTTTGAAGAAACCATAACAGTAAGTACTCCATTAAAATCTTCACAATCTTCACAATTATCTCTGATTTTGAGTTGATATCCTCCCCTGAGTTACATAATCATCTTTAACAGCAACGAATTCCTCCCCTGTTTGGAAGAATCTTCACCATCACATTATCTTGAACATATGACATTCGAGCTCAGCTACCAATATGACAATTTGTACAAGTTACCATCAATTCAGTTGTTTAGTGTCAAACTGCTCTCAACACTTCCAGATGTGTAACCTTCTGAGAGAGGTGAATCATAGAGCATAAACTCAGTATGAAACCAAGTTTGAACCATCAGTACAAACTAGTTGAAACTAGCAGTACAAACTGTTTAGCAAAAATTTTCAGAGATAAACTCAATGTGAACGTAAAAACATTTTTGTCCACTTATAGTTTTTAGCAAACTATCAGCTATCAACGGATTTGATATGTCTTTACCAACAGCCGTTTGCTTTGGACTAGTCAACTCTTTACACTTAGATATGGTGAGTTGATGACCATCCAGTTTTTGGTAAACTGTCAACCATGAACGGATTTGATTAGTCTTTAACAGAAACCGTTTGATCTGGACTAGTTGGTTCTTATGTGGATTAGACATGGTGAACCAATTACCATTTGTTGTGTGACAAGCTTTCACACCTGACATTTCAAACCACCATACTTTCCAAAGCATAATCCATATAAAAAAGCGTTCTTAACCTGGAATGTTAGTCCAAAACCAAAGAAAACACAATACACAATATTTTCTTTTAACAGTTATCACATATGACTAACAAATTTCCATAAGCAGTACCTAAAAACAATCAAGCAATACAAACTATACAAATAGCACAACTAGCAGTACAAAAACAAAAACACTTAGACATTAATCTTTTGAAGGATTAAGCATTCCAATACCTGTTACCAAGTACTGAAACCTTCCTACATCAAAACCTTTTGTTAATAAATCAGCAAAGTTGTCATCAGTATGTATTTTAACAACTTTTACTAACCTCTTTTCAACACAGTCTCTTATAAAATGATGTCTAATTTCAATGTGTTTAGTTTTTGAATGTTGAACTGGATTTTTAATAATACACAATGTACTGCTATTGTATATGTGTATAATTGTGTTTAAGAAATTGTACCCATAATCAAGCATCTGATTTTGAATCCAAAAAACTTGAGCAAAACAACTTGCTGCAGCCACATATTCAGCCTCAGTAGTAGAAGTGGCCACCATAGTCTGCTTCTTACACTGCCAAGAGATCAATCTACAACCCAAGAATTGACAACCACCTGTTGTAGATTTTCTATCCATGCTAGCACCAGCATAATCAGAGTCTGAGAATGCCACCAGATCAAATGCAGACTCTTTAGGATACCATAGACCTAAGTTAGGTTGACCTTTAAGGTATCTAAAGATTCTCTTAACAGCTGTTAGATGAGACACCTTAGGATTGACTTGAAATCTTGCACAAGCACAAACTGCAAACATAATGTCAGGCCTGGATGATGTAAGATACATCAAAGACCAAATCATAGATCTATACATGTGCACATCTACATCTTCACCACTGTGATCTTTCAATAACAAATGTGTCTCCTTATCAACAGGTGTGCTAACAACCTTGGCATCTGTGAATTGAAATTTTCTCAAAATTTCACCAACATATTTATCTTGAGAGATAAATATTCCATCTGGCTTCTGCTGTACTTGAAGTCCAAGAAATAAAGTAAGCTCACCCATAGAGCTCATATCAAACTGATCTTTCATTAATTGCTCAAACTTTCTGCACATTTCTTTCTTTGTAGAACCAAAGATGATATCATCTACATAAACTTGAACCAGTAGTATATCACCCTTGTTCTTCTTGATAAACAGAGTTTGATCAATTTTACCCCTATGGAACCCATTCTTCAACAGATAAGTAGCAAGAGTCCCATACCAAGCTCTTGGAGCTTGATGCAATCCATAAAGGGCTTTAACCACTTTGTAAACTTTGTCAGGATGGTCTGGGTCTATAAAACCTGGAGGTTGAGAAACATAGACCTCCTCATCAATAGTACCATACAGAAAGGCACTCTTCACATCCATTTGATAGACCATAAAACCCATAAAGGAAGCATAAGCAAGAAATAGCCTTATTGCTTCAATCCTGGCAACAGGAGCAAAAACCTCCTCATAATCAATCCCTTCTTCCTGAGTATAGCCTTGAGCAACCAGTCTTGCTTTATTCTTTATCACAATGCCCCTCTCATCCTTCTTGTTCCTGAATACCCACTTAGTACCAATCACTCTCATTCCCTTTGGTAGATCAACTAGAACCCAAACTTTCTGAATTTTGAATTGAAGCAGTTCTTCTTGCATTGCCTCAACCCAACTTGATTCTTCTAAAGCCTTTAGCACATTCTTGGGTTCTATCTGAGACAGGAAACATGCAAACATACACTCATGCTCATCTTCATGATGTTTTTCCTCATAAAAAACACTGAGAAAGCCATGATGATCTGGATCTTGAATCTGCCTTCTAGTCTTTACTCCAGATTGTACATCTCCTATGACATTGGTAAGTGGATGATTTCTGTGAACTATTGTTTGAGGAGTAGAAGGAGCCTCATAAGTGATAGGCATATTGTGCAGACCATCTCCAAAGAAATCAATATCATCATCTTGTTGAGCAGTAGTAACTGGTGAAGCAAGAATAGGTTGACTTGGTTCAGCAGTAGAGACATTTGGCTCAGCAGTATGATTATCTGGCTCAGCATTACTAACTCCATTTGTACTGCTCTCAGGAATATCTATTTCTTTTCCAGCTTGTCCATTGTTAGCAGCATCATTCTTCTCTCCATTAGCATCCTTTGAGGAAGAATCAGACACTGGACTATCCTCCATAATTGTCATCAAAATATACTCTTCATCATCTTCTTCTGAACCTGCATCATGGTTAGTATTTGTACCTGTAACAGGCACATAATTCATAGAATCTGACAGCATATCAAGATCAAACAGCCAATCAGGACCACTACCTGCAACATTAGGAATATTCTCCTAAAATTCTATGTGCAGATTCTCCTCAACATATTTAGTGCTTTTATTGTACACCCTAAAAGCCTTACTGTTCAGAGAATAACCAACAAAGAAACCCTCATCAGATTTCCCATCAAACTTTCCTAGTTGGTCTTTGGTATTCAAGATAGTTACATGGCAACCAAAAGGTCTCATAAAGCCTAAGGCAGGGGTTCTACCTCTAAAAAGCTCATAAGGAGTCTTATTGTAAGGTTGCACTACCAGAACCCTATTCTGAACATAACAAGCAGTGCTAACTGCTTCAGCCCAAAATGAAATAGGCAACTTAGAATCTGCTAACATTGTTCTAGCAGCCTCTATTAAGGTTCTATTTTTCCTTTCAGCTACTCCATTTTGATGGGGGGGGGGGGTTCTAGCCACAATAAATTCCCTCTTAATACCTTTTTCTCTACAAAAATCATCCATAACCCTATTCTTAAATTCTGTTCCATTATCACATCTGATTATTTTGACTTTCTTATCAGCTAGGTATTCTACCTCAACAATAAATGACTTAAGGATTTCACCAGTCTCATCCTTAGTTCTTAGAAAGAAAACCCAAGAAAACCTAGAATAATCATCAATAATAACCAAACAATATCTTTTAAAATTCAAGCTATTCACAGAAGTAGGACCAAACAAGTCCATATGCAGCATATATAAAGCTTGAGAATTTGAGTTATGAACCTTGGGCTTACAAGAGGCTCTGTGTTGTTTACCCTTAAGGCAAGAAACACAAGTTTGGTCATTTTGAAAGATCTTATTTGGTAATCCTCTTACCAATCCATTTTTAGCAATTTTGTTAATGGTTTTAAAATTAACATGACCTAGCCTTCTATGCCACAACATTGATTCCTCCAATATGGCTTTTGCAACAAGGCAAGTAAGACCTTCTTTAGGAACAAGGTTGTTCATCTTAATACTGTATGTATTACCCTTTCTGGGAATTTTAAGCAAAACTTGATTTTCATCAGGCAGCTTGAAATTAGGAGAAAGAATAAGGCAGTCAGTATCTGTAAAAAGAACCTTATTCTTTTTATCACATATCTGTGACACACTAAAGAGGTTGTACTTTAACTCTGGTACAAAATACACATTCTCAAAATTAAGATTACCAGTTTTAATTACACCTTTACCAGTAATCCTTCCTCCAACACCACCTCCAAAGACAACTGGTCCACCATCCAAGGCTATGAAGTCTGAAAGGTATGACATGCTTCCAGTCATGTGCCTGGAACATCCACTATCTGAGTATTCTCTATCTTCATCAACATTTGAAGGATGTTCCTGCACACAAAATAAAGGTGTTAGTTTCTTTTGGGGACCCAAACCATCACTGGTTTGGATCTGCCTTATGCATCAATATGAGAAAGTTTATTGAAAGTCATTGATGCACCATTGGGTTTGGTAGATTTTCTAACCCAAGGTTCTGAGGCCTTGACAGCATTGCCCCATTTACCCTTAACAACATTAAAATTCCTAGCAGTAGGAACTGCTTGTCTAACAGTAGAAACTGCTGACTTTACAGTACAAACTGTTGGCTTATTATGTTTAACATTAGGTACCCATTTCTGATTGGTTGATGCTGTTTTCTTGTTAAAGGGTCTATGAACTGTTTGTGTATGTTTTGAAAATGATTTTACACCTGAAACAGTTTGTCTGTTATTGAACCATTTGTTTGGTCTAGCAGTTGAAACTGCTTTGATGCCAGACCTTAACATAACTGCTCTGGGTGACATTTTATGATTCACATTAGGGTTAGTCAACCTTGTTCGACTATTTTGAGTTACCCTAGAATTGTTATTCCTATTCACCCTTGAATTCCCAAAAACCCTCTTTTTCCATGGGTTAGAATCACAATAAGCAGCCAAATGGTCAAAACTTCCACAAACAAAGCATACTTTTCTAATCATAACAAACTCATCATCCAATTGCTTAGATTTTGAGTGGTTCCAATTCCTCTGATTATCTTTAGAAACTGGTGATCTGTTCTTAGTCCTATACATCTCAGCATATTTAACATTTTTCCTAACTGATTTTATGTTTTCAGTTTTAACCACCTTAGGAGCATGTTTAACTTCTACCTTAACAACATCAGGTTTCACCTTAACCTAATCATCCTCATCATCAGATGCCCAATCCTCAATAATTGGAGCATCTGAGTTTCTACCAGAAGACATCTTTTCCTCAGAGAGAAATTTATCACTAGCACTAACATAAGAATCCTCAGCCTTAACAAATTTAATAGGATTCTCACTAATTTTAGTACCATATCCAGGAAAATCCATATCCTTAAACTCTTCTAAACCTGTATGAGCCAAATCAATTCCTGGAGGAACAAACATTCCTTTATAACCATCAGTATCCAATTCCACATTAGGAAAAGTAAACCCTAAAAGTTCTCTCTAAGAGGCGACAAAAAAACCCTCCAATTCCAATTCGTTTTTTCTATAATCTCTTTCAAATTCTTGTTTTCTTTCATAAATCTGTTAGGGTTATTGATTATAATTCGTTCTAATCACTTTCTTGATCAGATTCGTGGAATTAAACGTACAGGTTCTTGGAGTGATTTGGTTAAATCGTTTTTTTAGGGTTTTTTGTAGCCGCCTATTATCTTCCATTTTCAATCAGATCTTATCCTTCTTGAAGTCGGTTTTTTTGGGTGCCTATATATCCTAGTCGGTTTAGGGTATTCAAAAATCGATTCTATATTGTAGTTTTGATTGAAATCGATATTCAGATCTGCTATTCTTTAAAGCCGGTTATTGGTTACCTTATTATTAGGGTTTTCTATTTGGTCGACTTCTTATATATTGGATTGATTTGCTGCTGTTGCTGCGCTTTGTTTTTCATTCCATTTGATTCCCTTTTATTAGGGTTTCGATTTCTGGTTATAGGCACAATCAGTTGCTAGTGTATTGGTTCGTTATTGCTGAACAAACTCAGTTGGGTTTGTTTGTTTCTGATCTGCTGGTAACCTCTTTAAGGTTTTGGGTTATACGAGTGCGCTTTGTTGCTGCTATTAGTTTAATTGTACGTGGGTTTAGAGAGTGTTATGGAATCAGGTTTTCTGAATGTTAAACAGCCATCTAAGGCTACGGGGTTGGCTGCTAAGATTGGTAATATCGATGGCAAGGTTATTACTAATGCAAGTATGCCATTGAAATCTATATTGAAAAGTGCAGGTTTGGAAGGAAAAACGGGAAGTTTTGCTCTTCCTAGTGATCATAGTCCCGTTGTTTCTGATCCGAGTGGTGCTATACAACAAGGGGTAAGTTTGGCTAGTTCTAAATCTGATTTTCCTAAGTCTAATAATGTTGTAGCATCTGATTCTTTGGGGGCTGCAATTGTTGATACGTCTAAGGATAATGGTGATAGGCTAGTTGATGGGGGTAATATTGAAGGTTCTTGTGAGCCTAATGTACCTAGTGAATCACATTCTGGTGGTATTGGTAAGGCTACTAGGTCGGGGTCAAGAGTGTTTATTCCAATGGCCGTTGTTGATGATATGTGCTCAAAATTTACTAATTCATTATACGGTTATTTCATTGGTCAAAGAATTGCGTTTCCTATTGTGGAAGATTATGTCAAGCATGCTTGGGCAAGGTTCGGTTTTGAACATGTTATAATGCGGAATGGTTTCTTCTTTTTCAAATTCTCATCACTTGAAGGTATGAATAAAGTTCTTTATGGTGGTCCTTGGTTTATTAGATCAACGCCTTTGTTCCTACATGTTTGGGTGCCTAATATGAGACTTGAGAAGGAGAAGATTACTAAGGTACCGGTTTGGGTACGTATCCATAATATACCATCCGTTGTATACTCTAAAACCGGTGTAAGTTTGATTGCAAAACAGTTGGGGCGGATAATACGGTTTGATGCGGGTACTAATGATATGTGTAAGAATCCTTGGGGACGTTATTCATATGCACGGGTACTTATTGAATTATCGGCCGATTTGGATGTTTTGGAATCAATTGAGGTTGAAATTCCTTTACCTAAGGGTAAGGGTCATTACATGGAGGTTCTTGATGTTGAGTATGAATGGTGGCCATCTTGGTGTTCTAAGTGTGTTTGTTTCAATCATGATGATGATGTGTGTCCTCTTAGGCGTAAGCGGGTTACTAAGGATTCGACTCAACAAGATGGTAAGGTTCACTCTACAAAGGCTGGTCATACGAGTGATAAAGGTAAGAAAGGGGCTTGGGGGTTTCAACTAAGCCAAAACTTTCGTACCAACCTATTTCTAAACCGGCTACCAAGAAGAAGAATAGAGGTACACAACCTAATGCGGGGGCTGTTAAGCCTACTAATGGTGATTCTAATTCCAATGGTACATCTAATGATGCTTTGAAGAGTGATTTTGGGGCTGCTACTGTTGAGGATTGTGGACATACTCAACTTGAGCAGCCGGAACATGTGGATGCTCATGCTTCTTTTGAGGGTGTGGAATCCGTGGGGATAAGTGGTGTTAATGTGGTTCCATTGCATAGCACTACTGATGGTTTGTGGGAGCATGGTTCTCACAATGATGGTGCGTCTACAAACGTGGCCTATTCTGATTTTGATACGTCTAGCTCACTTCCTACAAGTGATGTAGTGAAGAGTCCTAAGAAGAGGGTTACGTTTGCTGATGAGGTTGATGAAGATGATGAAGTCTATGAGAATTATGATGATATTGCTAATTATTCCAAGTTCAAGAATGGTTCTCCGAAAGATTTCCAGGTGCAAGGACGCAAGAAGAAATAGTTATTCATTTTATTTCTTTTATTTTTGTGTTTCTTGCTTGTTAAGTTGCTTTTGTTTAGCATGTTTGTTTGGTCATTTGCACATGTTGTGCATGTTTGTTTTAAGAATGGTATGTCATTCTTAGATAGGTGTCTTGTAAGTGTCCTAAGGGACTGAGATGAGGGGTGTTCGCCCTCATCCTTTGTACTTCAACGCTTTTTTGGTGTAATGAATTTTGCCGGGTGGAATGCCCTTTACCCAAAAAAAAAAACATTCCTCTATTTGGGGGTGCAACAGACTTGTAACCTAAACCAGATTTAGCTTTATTAAGTATTTGACTCTCTACTATTTTCTGTACCCCTTTTGATGTGTACTCTAGAGTGTCAACACTTAACTTTATATTTTCTTTTTCTTTCTTAAGTGTCTCTAGTTCATATACAAGTCCACTCATCTTGTCATCTTTCAGTTGCAAATCTCTCTTTAACACAGCTATATCATCATTAAAGTTAGACTCATTCTTTCTATAAAAATCAAGTTGTTCTTCCAAAACAGCTAGTCCTCTTTTATGATTAGACAGACTAAAATTCACTTGATTAAATTCTACTCTAAGATCATCATACTGTTTCTTAAGAGTTTCATAATCTTTTAAAGCATGACAAGTGTTTGAGCATTTTTGAACTATATGTACCTCAGAGTCTGAAAAGGCCATCAATGCAATGTTGGCTGGTTCCACTTCCTCTTCCATAAAGCTCCAATCAAAACCAACTCCATCCATAGCAACCATTGCCTTTGAGGAAGAAGTTTCTTCCACATTCACTGTCCTCCTATTCTGACTCTTGTTGTTTTGCTGTCTTGGGCTCCTACATTCCCTGGAAAAGTGCCCCATCTTATGACAATTATAGCACTCTACCTTGGACGTATCATACCCAGCTACATCTCTTCCATTGAAGGTAATCTTGTTCCCAGTTCTTTGATAATACTTCTTAGCCCTAATACTTATCAAGGCCAACTGCCACTTTAAATCCATAGCTTCCAAATCATCTTCAGCAATCTGAAGAAGGTCTTCATTGAAGATTTGAGACCCACCAGATTGTTCTGACACAAATGCATATATGGTCTCCTCAGTCAAGCCAGCAGTACTAGTTTTTACACTAGTAGTGCTAACTTTAGGGCTAGCAGTAGCAACTGCTTCAACATCATCAGAACTGTTATTGTTGGAAGATGATAGGAATGCTGTGTTTCCAGAACTAGAACTAGTGCTTCCACTCTTCTTCACCTTCTGCTCAACAATCATGAGATTGTTGTAGAGTTCATTCAATGTCATCTTCTCCAGCTCTGGTTTATTACTCCAAACCACAACATAAGTGTTCCATTCAGCAGGTAGGCTATTAAGAAACTTCATGTTAAGATCTTCCTGTGGAATCACAATTTTTAACACAGTAAGTTGACTAATGATCCTTTGAAGCCTATTAAAGATATGATCCAAAGTTTCATTGCTTGAGGCACTGAAGTTCTCATAACTCTGTTTAAGTAGAGTTCTTTGAGCCTTCTTGGTAGCTTCATTGACACCAAATCTCTCCACCACTGCTTCAAAAAGAGTCTTAGCAGTCTCATAGTGGCTAAAGTTTAACACTTGATCATTAGGAATTGCCATGAGTAACAAATTCCTAGCCTTCTGATCATTCTTCTTCTTAATTTTCTCATCATTAGTCACTGGTTCAGTATTGAGCTTTGTGGTCTTGGAACCATCAGCATGTGTTTCCTTAGAAGTAGTCCGTTTGAAAGAATCACCATTGATAATGATATCCCATAGTGAATAGTCTTGCACCATGAAATATTGTTCAATTCTTAGCCGCCATATATCGTATTCATTCTGTTTCAGCATGGGGAGTTTAGCAAGGATTGAGGTTTGAGGTGTCTCCATGTCCATCTTCTTGGTTGCAAGAGAGTAAGTACTTCTGGATCTTCTAAATCAAAGTATCAGAAACCTGGATTTGATGCCACTTGACCGGATCTAAACACATGAATTGTGTTGGAGATACTTTGAGTATATACTTAGTAGCACGCGGAATTTACCACAAAGTACTTAGAAGATTTAGTGTTTGGTGATTGTATGTGATCGTATGAATGTAACAGTAAGAATAATAACACACAGTTTAACCAAACGATTATAGCTTCAATATATTACGAGTGATCTTGAAATATCACAAGAATTACAATGAAATCGTGAAGCTCTATCAATAATGCATGTATATAAAACTTAACATAGGATCTCCTTTTATAGGACAAGGAGTCCTTTACAAGTAAACTATTATATGTATCAATCTATACAAATAAGATATACATCATATCTTTTCTATATTTATCCATGCACGATTCAGTCTTTATCTAATAAACAGTACTAACTCTTCTACCAGCAGTACTAACTGACTTAGTACTGATAGTGTATTCTTGAACGATCTTCAGCAGTACTAATTTATGTATGAGCAGTACCAACTGTTAGTTTAATTCCCAACACACAAACACAAAAACAAGCATATATTTGGCATTTATGGTCAGTTTTTGGTCTTTTAAGTCAGTTTTTTATAAAGAAAATGTATGTTATTTAACACATGCCAAAATCCCCCAGACTAAGGTATTACCGTGTCCTCACGCAATGTCATCACATCACGCTTTTAAAACCAAAAATTCCAACCTCTTTCTACTAAAAATTTTGAAAAGTAGCAAAATGTTCCTCAAAAGAGATTAAGAAATCAATAGTTCCAAAAACGCCCCGTTTGACCATTTTATTAAATATAATATCTTTTTTCACTTTTCTGATATGACGGGATGTTGACCTTCATTATTTCACAATAAGTTTTTGGATCACGGAGTAAGAAGCACTTTCCATGAAAAAGAGTCCATATGGATAAAATTCATCGTCCTTGATTTTTCACGAGTTCCCAAACCAAGCTTAAAAACAAAATCATTGTTAAACACAAGATAGATGCCAACACTACCCATAGATGCTAATTGTATACGCATAACTACTTCTTGCTCCCTTATTCCTATTTCCTCTAAGTATTTTATAAAAAATGAATTTTTCTTGTTTTCATAGATTTTTAGTCTGATAAAGGCACTAAGTTTAGACCTTAGCTAGTTTAAAATCCTTCCCTCGAAAACCGTTGCCCATAAAAATGAGGTCCACATCAAGGTCCTAATTTAACATGATTTAAGGGATATCCTTTTTATTACGACCAAAACAACTCATCTACGAGTCCAGAGACAGAAGCTTTATTAGGATATCCCTGGAGTCAAAATTTGGCATTTTTAACATTATTAAGCACATATTATTCCTCGGCCTTTTAAAAAACCTAGACAACGGCAGCTAACCGTCAGGAATCGGGAGTCTTATTTTGACCTTGGATATTTTTCCTCTGCCTTTTTGAAGTCTGAGTCAACGGGAGCGAACCGTCAGGAAACAGAAAACTTTTATCCGCTTTGGATTATTATTATTTAATTTATTATTATATATTTTGCCAAATTCTGAGTCCTGCAGTCTTTCAACATCCGAAACAATAGCACATACTATCAGGAATCAGTTGTATTATTTCCCCGCAACACTGGTAGTACCTTGATGTGTACCCAATTCTTATAAGCAAGGATTCTCTGAAGAATGAGTAAAAACTAATTATCGTCAAAACCGTGCACCTTTAATTATTTAATTTTTTTTTTTTTTTTTTTTTTTTTTTTTTTTTTGGGTTTATTTAACTGATGGGAGCAAAAAGCCACAATTAACCTCAATGACCTCTAAAGTGATCCAACTACTCCACGCTTAGTATCTAACTTATTTTTAACTCTATCATTTTTCATTCTTCGCAAATTTAAAACCTTAAATAATAAGATCCGCGAATGCTTAGTCTAATAAAATCAAGATGCACATATTTTAAGTCAATTATGGAAACTTGCAAACTCTTGCTAGAATTCGCGTTTTATAGCTTCTTGTATAAGAGACTAGCACAACTTTCAATTATAATGGTTAAAGGGGACAAGCTAGAGCTCAACATGCTTGATCAAGTCAAAATTTTATTCCTACTCTCACCAACGGAAAGTCAACAATGTGTCAAAACACTTGTGATATTTTTGTAAAATTTTTTAAATTTTCTCATTTTTTTTTTTCATTTTTTAGAGGAAAAACGGGGTTGCGAAAGTATAAGGCAAAATGCAAGATAAAATCAAATCGAAAGATTACCCCCCAAAAGTAAAACGAGACATTGTCATCAATGTTTTGAGATAAGGGTCCTCTTATGAAAATCTAAAGCCGTTTATTAATTATGCTAATAGATAAACATTAATCGATAAGATATAGGATATCGGATTTCCCAATAAGCACTGAAGGATGAAACTCGAGTGGAGGAAAGACAAAACCACGAGCACGAGAGTCTTCATAATTTGGGCAAATCATGGACATAAAACAGACAAACACGAAACACGAGAAATAGAAGAGGAGGGCCTCTTCACGTCACTTTTATTAGAAAATAGAAAGAAGATAGACACGGGTTGCCTCCTGAGAAGCGCTTATTTATTACCGAGTCGCTAAGCTTGACTCGCCCCGAATTTAGTATTCATTAAGAACAAAAGGGCGGGATGGATCAATCACCGATGAAATTTCCTCAATCTTCTTAGTCGACCGGCAATAACGAATATTCTGGGATCAAACACTTCATTTTCATCTCCCAACTCGAATAAATCAAAAGATTGAGACTTGGAGAATTTCTCAAGGCGAATGAGACCGCGACTATTTGATGAAGAAGAAATTAGTCGTTGGCCAAGAATGCTTAAGAACCAATAGGAGCCATGAATACCAAAACGCACTTGTGATAAAGTAGTGTATGGACCACGGATGGTAATATCAATAGTCACTTTATCACAACTGGCTATTAGCTTCTCAAATGCTTCAACCACGAAAGATTCTTCTGGCTTTGGCTCTATATCAACTGTGATGTACGGAGGTGGGATTTGTGCGGTACTTGGAGAGCATTGAATTTGCACCTTATCCATTTTTGTCTCCGTTTCGGACTCATCACTCTCCTTATTTTGAATATCAAAAATTGGATTATCTGAATTTAGAGTAAATTCAGAATCGAAATCAAACAAAGGATTTGTGATAGTTATATCGGAAGTTTCTGAAATCAAATCAAAAGGTTTCTCAGATACCTTTGGGATTGGAACAAGGTCATCAATATCCTTAAGAGGATTGAATTCGACTTCCTTGTCCCCCATTAAAAAGGCATCTAAAGGATCCTTAATGAGCGGATTGATCTTTGAGTTCTCCTCAGGAGCAACTTCGGGCTCAGAAACTGGAATCTGGACAACCGGAGGTTGGACGTCTTTGGTACTTCCCTTATTAGTAGGAAGCAGCGTGTCCTTTGTCACCTCGGTCTCATGGTCCACTACTTTAGGAGAAGAAGAAGTAGTAGGAACCGTGGGTCCTTCATAAGCAACACCACTTCGGGTGGTGATAACGCTCGTGCCACCTTTCGGGTTAGCAACGGTTTTGCTAGGAAGAGACCGCCAAATTAAAGCTTGATGGAATTGCTTGATGAGACTATCAAACATGTTATCAATTTTGCTTTGAGATTGATCAATTTTGTTATTGGTATCCCTAAGTTCATTCTTAAGCTCATTACCCTGTTTAGACATTGAAGTTTGAAAATCATTTTTCAAAGTTGTTATTTGATTTTGCATAGCCCTCATGTTAGCCTCATTTTCCTTAATGTAATTGGTAAGTTCATTTAAGGGAACAATCGGGGATTGGTAATTAGGAGCTTGATACCTTTGATTGAAATTGACCCCTTGGGTCGGGTGTTGATTGATCGGGGCTTGAGATTGATTTTGCACATTTCGCCCTTTTCCTTGGTTTAGATTAAACCTATTTTGGTTGTTAGGTTGAGAAAATCCGAGTGGTCCCATTTGATAATTAGTTTCTCTTTGAGGACGAAATCCTTGATTTTGATTGTAAGTTGCTGTTGCTGCTGCGGTAGCATTGAAAACGTTGCCATCGGTGGCTTCACAATCATAATAAGAATGGGGACCACCACATAAAAAACAACTTTTGGTCACGGTTTTAACGGACTCCGGTTTTTGGTTTTGAATCAAGGCTTGGATAGCATCCGTGAGTTTTTCGATCTTAGCATCCGCGCTAGAAGTATTGGTACTCACTTTGGAAACAACCGGTTTGTTTCGTGAAGTGGGAACTTTCGATTTGTTCTCGATGATAGTCAAAATATCTCTTGGAGTTCGATTCAAGATATTGCCTCCGGCGGCTGCATTAAGCGAATCTTGATCGGTTTGCGTTAGATCATTATAGAACGTATCGATTTGGTGCAATTCCGAAAAACTGTGATGTGGGCATTTTCTTTTTAAATCTTTGAATCTTTCCCAAGCTTCGGTAAAAGTCTCACCGAATATTTGTTGAAAGTTTATGATTTCTTTTCTGAGCTCAGTTGTTTTAGAATAAGGGTAAAATCTATTCAAGAACTTCGATACTAGATCATCCCAAGTTGTGATGGATTTAGGAGGTTCATTTTCAAGCCATGTCTCGGCTGCTCCTTTAAGCGAAAACGGAAACAAGATCAACTTCACCACATCATGAGGCACTTGGTTGACTTTTAAAGTTCGAGTTATTTGGGAAAATCTTCTGATGTGTGAATGAGGATCGTCATTTTCAAAACCATAAAAAGGGTTGTTACTTATGAAATCTAGTAACTCGATTTTCAATTCAAATTCATCCGCTAGAATGGCTGGAACAACGATAGCATCTTCAATACCTACGGTAGGTACTCGTAGCAATTCTGACATAGTACGCGTATCTGCCATAATTGGAACGGGATCTTCATCAAAAGTACGTAACTCGGGTATGTCTCTTTGTCTATGATAACGTTGAGTTAGTATTGTTGGAGATTTATCGATTAAATTTCATTGAGAACGAGTGAGCATACACTGAAAACATAAAATTTAAAAGAAAAATAAATTTTGAAAAAAATAAATATTTTTGGTTTTTTATATTTATAAAAATGAAAAACAAATATTTTGTTTAATCGATCCGTCAATCGGTGCTCGGTAGCTCTCTAGAATTACTCGCAAAGTGGCGGAGAAATAAAGGTCCGCAATAATGCTAATTAAAAACCCGTTTCTTTCGGTTCGACAATTTAATGTCAATCCTCCTTAAAACTGTAACACCCCCAATTCAATGATGCAGCAGAATTCAAACTGGGTGTTACTCAACGGAACGACAGTCATAATAATAGAAAACGATCTCTAACTGAGTCATTTTTAAAAAGGATTTATCATTCAAATAATATATCAAAGTTTACAAGATAGATCCCAAAAGGTTCCATTTTTACAAAATACATCAATATAAAGTCTTTTGATGTCTTTTTGAATGATAAAGTAAGTTATAGCCCTCTTGATTGAGTCTGTGCCCCTCCGTGCCATCTTTGATCATTATGCACTTGAAATACATGCTTAAACTGTCAACACAAAGGTTGAGTGATATTCATAAAGTTTGTTAAATAGTTGAACACAATATGTTGGTAGTGTGAGCTATAGACTCACACTAATGGTTGGAAAACAAAACAATTATATTATTATTCACTAATCTCATGTAACAAATACGTTAACGTGTGCCAATATCGATCGGCTGAGTGCCCCTATAGGTACTTTGCCAACATACTTAAGACTCAAATATAGTGCGTTTGATTACCGGACCGGGTCAATACAAACGGGATTCGTCAATCCCAATAGGCTTATTCAGAATATTCGCGCTCACTATCCTAGTGATTAAATGGTTCATGATATGGGGACTTTGAGTGGCAATGATAGTACTTAGTGATAATAAAACAATCAGATAGCATACAATTTCAAAGCATTGTATTCGGTTAAAATGGCATGTATTCCCCCCAAGAGTTTGTAAAACAATTAAGTAATAGAAAGTGGGGCTATGAACTCACCTTAGAATGTAGTGACGTATCACATTGTTGCCAAGGAGTATGGCAGAATAGTGTAATGAGTATAGCACAACGATATAGAATCGACATAACCTAATGAATATAAGCGTGTTTCAAAATATAATATGCAGATTAATTGATACGTATGAGTTTCAAAAGATAGAGTGTTGTAGTTTTCGTGAAATATTTGAATCAATGTTTGTAAAAGTTTGATATCTCACTCGTGTGGTGGTATGAAGTCATAGACTCAGACAAACACATGCCAAGCATAAATCATATAGCTCAAGTATGAAAGGCAAATAAACACCTAAGAATCAAATAACAAATAAGATTATACATGTATTTGACATTGCACATGAGGTTTGTAACTTGAAAATTTGCTAAAACAAGCCCTATGTATAAATTAGAAATCTGAAATTCTGAAACAGTCCCAAAGATTGGGAAGTCTGTACAACTCAGTGAGTTCTGGGCATGAGATGATTAGATAGGGTGATAGAGCTATGTCTCGTGGTCGTTTCGCCGGGTAGCGCACCTCATAACTCATCCCGATGAGTAAATGAGAGCCAAAATGGCGAAAGGTGTCAGGATCTGCACACCAGATTTCAATCAGAAAAAGCTCATGGTTCTGGTCATTTCTGGAGTTCGGCCCTGTTTTATTAAATGTAGGTAAGACATAGACTTAAATGTATCCGCAAACGGCGCATCAACCGGAGTTGTAGAACTCTAGATATCGCCGAAAACGTGGGACTGCAGTGTGCTGTTCCAAACAGCTATGCATGTAGTAAATAAACAAGTAAATG
The DNA here is from genome assembly GCA_021014915.2 of Artemisia tridentata subsp. tridentata. Classification (NCBI taxonomy): domain Eukaryota; kingdom Viridiplantae; phylum Streptophyta; class Magnoliopsida; order Asterales; family Asteraceae; genus Artemisia; species Artemisia tridentata. The sequence continues at coordinate 243,846,435 of CP139504.1, forward strand.
CACCTCTATTTATGCAGAAAATCAGTTGATAAATATACTCCATGTTGGCCTATAAAACGACGAACCAAACACCCCCCGTTGGGGCTGTTTTGCAGCCACAAACGCCCCCTGTTGGGGTTGCGTTGCAGCAATTAAACACCCCTTTTGGGGCTGTTAAACGCAGCAAACAAACACCCTTTTGGACCAGAAAATTCAGCAGCAACACACCCCATTTGGGGCTGTTTTTGCAGCAGAAAAACACACAAGACGCACCCCATTTCATATAGAAAATTAAGTAAATAAACACGCCCATCTTGGGGCTGTTTGCAGCCACCAAATGCCCTCGGTTGGGGCTGTTTTGGCTGGACAGAAGCAACAACCAACACCCTATGGGTGTTCTTAGCCGACCAAGATAACACCCTACGGGGTAGCTTTCAGCCGAGAGCAAACCAACACAACCAAGTAAATTCAAACGAGCTCTTATAACCAAACCTAAATAAGCTACAAAAAAAAAAAGCCAAGGAGTATAGGACGAAAATAAACTAAAAATAACTATTTCCCTTTCTCCCGTCTTTATATAAACCGAAACCATCCTGGTGGTTTTCTTTTGTTACTGAAAACATGAACCCACCCTTGGTAGCCTTGGTGTGGGTCCCGACAACAAAATCAAGTGCACCCTCCTGGATGGTTTCCTTCTCACCGGTCACAAAACAAAACCAAACCCTCGGGTTGGTTTTTCACACCGAATCTAACAAAACCCATATAAGCTTAAAGGCTTAATATAATTCCAATGAGGAAAGTTCAATACGAAACAAAAAATAATCAAAAAAACAAACCGCTCGATCTCAACCATCCATCTATTTAAATTTAAAGGTCTAGATTAATCCTCATTTTAATATAATTAATTATTATTGAAGGGCATCTTTGTAACATCACTCAAAAAAATACAAATCAGTTGCACGCTCCTTATTTCATTTCAATTCTTCCTTTCACACACACACTCGTTCACTCTCACCAACGAAAGTTTCCGGCGACTGATGAAAGTTTCCGGCATCATTTTCCATCGTGATCCACGTCATTATTTTTCGGCGATATCTCGATTAATTTCGAGCAGTTAACAGAGTCATCACCTTCATCGGTGAACTGAATCTGATTAAACTCGAGAGTGACGTCATCGTCGGAAATAACGCAGTCGACTCGAACGACGACGTTTTCGGCTTGGGGAATGAGGTTTTGGAAACGCTTCGAAACGACGTAGCATCGGCCGAGCGTTTTGACTTCGAAAAGCTTGTTGAAGATTAGGAGGACGATGGAGTCGGGGAGGTGGTCAAAGTGGTCAACGGATGAAAGGAGATCTGATTATGATGATGATGACGTCATATGAAAGTGAAAGAAGAAGGTGTTTTTGGTGGATTTGGTTTATTATTATTTCGGTGGAGTGAGGAGTGAGTCAATTGGTTTATTACCATATCTAATGAATGGTCAAAATCTAAACTGAGTAATAGTAGAGGCCACGTATCTAAAAGAGTCAATAACTTATGGTCTTCTAGTTTTTTTATAGACCAAATGTATATTTCTTGTTAAAAGAAAGGTATACTTTTTTTTTGAAAGGCAAGAAAAGTATACTATTTCTCATACGGTTCATTGTCTTGTGTTTGTTATTTTCTGGTTTAAAAAAGAACTCTTATTTTGTGTTTGAGTGATTGTTGGAGATGGTGTTGAGATTTGGAGTCAAAGGCATATGTGAGACGTGTGGACAAAAAATTTTCATTATGAATCCCATCTGATTCATTATGAATCTCATGTGATTCATTAGTCAATCCTATGGGATTCATAATTAATCACATGGATTCAAATGAATCTCATTGGATTCATAATGAATCCCATGGGATTCACAAAGAATCCCATGGGATTCTCAATGAATCCCTTGAGATTCATACTGAATCTCATGGGATTCACAATGAAACCCTTTGAGATTCATACTGAATCCAGTGTGATTTCATACAAGTATCAAACTCAAAAACAGTGATTTAATTATTTTTACAAATCACTTGTGATTTTTTAAAAATAACAAATCACAAGTTATTTTTTTACGAATCCCGTGGGATTTTTTTTACGAATCCCGTGGGATTTTTCTGGACGGAATTTTTGAAAAAAAAATCGTCGAAAGTATATAAAAGTGCATATCTATAGAAAGATAATTTAATTCTCGTCGCGATGGTGTATCTTTCGTAGCTTGAAGATTTACCGTTTGCAAGATATGTTGATGGTCATTGATTTCTTTTTTCTAATGTTTTTCATTGTTTAGAGATATTTATTGGGTATAAGTTTGACTTCCTCGATAGTAATGTAATGTGAGATGATTGGATTAATGTAGTTGTCACTGCAAATTCATAAAAAAATATTCCCTTGTGATTTCATACATAATCTCATGGGATGCACCAAAGAATCCAATGGGATTCATACAGAATCCCATGGGATGCACCAAAGAATCCCATGGGATTCACAATGAATCCCATGTGATTCACCAAAGAATCCCATGGGATTCATACTGAATCCTTTGTGATTTATCGTCTTTTTACGAATCCAGTGGGATTTTTCTGGACGGAAATTTTGAAGAAAAAAAAATTCGTATTTTTACGAATCCCATGGGATATTTCTGGACGAAAATTTTGAAAAAAAAAATAATCTTTTTACGAATCCTGTGGGATTTCTTTACGAATCCCGTGGGATTTTTCTGGACGGAAATTTTGAAAAAAAAAATTCGTCTTTTTACGAATCCCATGGGATTTTTACGAATCCCGTAGGATTTTTTTGGACGGAAATTTTAAAAAAAAATCGTCTTTTTACGAATCCCATGGGATTTTTTACGAATCCTGTGGGATTTTTCTGGACGGAATTTTGAAAAAAAAGTTCGTCGAAAGTATATAACAATGCATATCTATAGAAAGATAATTTTTTTCTCGTCGCGATGGTGTATTTTTCGTAGCTTGAAGATTTACCGTTTGCAAGATATGTTGTTTTAAAAAAAAGGTGGAAAGTGGGTTTTTATATTAAATGAGCTAAAATGTCAATTTTGCCCTCCCTTTTTTATTTTTTGATTTGATCTTAGCCATTAGATGAAAGGTGGATGGATGGTTGAGATTGATTTATTTGTTTTTTAAGTGATACTTGTTTTGCATCGATCTCACCTCCAAATTATGTTCCAACTTAAGTAAGATAAGCAAATCCAAATAGGACCCGAGACCTTAGTGGACCTCGACCTGTAACCCAGACGGGTTTCACTCAACCCGTATACCAAATTGATTCAAACAAACACCACACGAAAATGATTATTAAAACATGTTTAATTCAGTTTTACATCCACAAAAATCATATATACAATCTCAGTTTCGGTTACAAGATAATAAAGAAAATATATATACAAAACTGAACTTGTGGGTTTCGACATACCCACGAGAATACGAGAGGAAGAGAAATAGACACGAGTTGGAGATGAAGGTAGTGGGGATTCTTGAGCCAAAACTGAACCCAAACCAAACCTTGGTCGCGACCACGATCTAATACTCACAATCTTGATCTTCTTTGCGTCTTGATAGCGGTGTTATGAGGTGGATGTGATGATGGCGTGGAGCGGTCAGGTGATGGCGAGGTGATGGTGGTATCAGGGTGGTAGTGGTGTCGATCAATGGTGATATGGAAGAGGGAAGAAGAGAGTTATCTCTTCTTTTCCTTTTGTGTTCTGAATGAATGAGAAAAGAACAGATATTATAAGTGTTGGTGTCGGTTTAGAATAGAAAGAAAACATAAAATTGGTTTTTGCTTCTTGTGGATATTTTGTTAACTTAATAGTTATGTCTTGAGATATAGTGAGTAAAGTTTGATCCCGATAATTAATAATGTTAAGCCTTTAGGTCACGAAACTTAAAATTGTGTGACGTAAAAATATAGAGCTTGTAAAAATGTTAAAAAATATCAACATACTCAATTTTAATACTTAAAATGAGTCGTGGGTTTATCATAGTGTTTAAACGTTCTTTAGACCTAAAACCGTAAGCCTAAAATGCGTAAATCGCGTAAAAAGCAGATTCAGAAAATATAAAATTCCAAAATTCCTGAGAATGTCATGGAAGGTAAAAAAAACTTATATTTTCCTTGTTTGTAATGTTGTGGGAACATATCGGAATGCCTAAACGACGTTTAAACCTTAAAGAAATTCTCAGACACGGTTTCGTGATTTTTGCAGAAATGATCCGACGAGTGTCAAACTCTCGGATTATCATTGAAATAGTTTATCATACGAGAATATGAAATAAAAATTTTGGGAATGAATAGTGAAAGTGAATAGTAAAAATGAATAGTAAAATTTCAGGAATAGAAATTAACCTGAAATGCGAATTGTTACAAAAACCCTCTTATAGGTTGTAATCTAAAGGTGAGCCGACGTAACAGTTGATTTCACGATATATTTTGTTGTTTTTTTAAACTTTTTTTTGGTATTATGAATACTTTAGGAAAAGTATTCGTGATTTTTTAATTTTTTTTTGTTTTTATAATAAAATATAAGAAAATAAAATATTTACAAAATAAGACGGTAACTTCACGAGAAAGAATCTTCAAATCACTAATCAGCAAACGTAACTCGATATTCACTTCACAACTTCCCCGGCAGCGGCGCCAAAAACTTGGTGTGTGCACAAGTATATATATATGTACATGTGTGTATATATTATATATATATTAATATATATAATAATATTATATATGTACATGTGTGTATATATATATATATATATATATATATATATATATATATATATATAACAAGAGGCATTACACGTAGATAATGCCACATAAATGCCACCTCAATGTCAAATAATCATAAAAATGCCACATAATCATAAACAATGCCACTTGGCATTTCTTGCTGCAGGAAAAATCGGACAAAAATTATGTTAAAAATTTGTATTTGGTGAGATTCGAATTCTAGACCATGCATATATTTTGTGATATGTTAACCACTGAACCACCACAATTTTTTGAAGAGATTTTGTAACTCAAACTATATATAGGATAACAAGTTGTTATCTCTTTTAAAACTTACATATCTTTTTCTTAAAATTGATCACATAAAAAAAACATACGCCTCTTTTCCTCAAAACCCTAATGATGAAAAGAGGTACGTATCAATGAATTCATTCCCAATTCATGAAGAGGTTTAGCTGTTTCTCTGTGTTAACAACATGTGTATTCTATCTCAGGTTCATAAAACATAAAAATGTAATGCTATATTGAAATCGACAACTTCTGCTTCTCCGGCTAATTTGTTACTGATCTAAATTCATGTAAGGTAAATTTATTTCCAATCTTTCATATGATTCTGTTTTCATGTCGAGAAATTATGATCAATCTTTCATATGATTATGCTTTCATGTCGAACGAGATTAGAAGTGTATTCTTGCTCCAGGTTTTTGTATTTAGGAGTCTTTGTGATTTGCTACTGCTAACAATTATCAGGTTATGAAACCATTGGTAAATATTGAGGTTATGATGATTTTATGGGCCTCATTGTTTTTATTTAAGTTGCTTGCTGATTTTTTGATTTTAATTGTTCATTGACGATTTCCCCCTTTTCTGTTACTTCAGATAATGCATCATAATGTGATAGGCGTCTATAGTTGCTCATTTGAAGGTAATCATCAAAGAGAAAATATGATCCAAATTTTTTGAAGCAGTTAATGGCCAGTGATGCATACATTTTTGTCAAGATAAATATGTGTTCTTATGATGTGGTTTATTCTTGTGATTGATTAAATTGAGTATTTATTAAGTATGATATTTGTATATTGAATTTTGTAATCATTTAGCCTTTGATTGTATTAATTTATGCACACCAAGTGTTTGATGAAATGATTATGAAGCTAAGATGTTATTAGTTTAGGTTTTCTATTCATAATTCATCAGGTGCTGAATAAAAATTAGAGTTGCGCTCCTTAATATATGCTCAACTATTTTATTTCTATCATTAACTTTAGGTTTTCTTTTCATAAATCATTAGGTACAGAACAAAAATTAGACTTGTGCCACATATAGATGTGAACTAATAGTTGATTCTGTCTTATTTTCTTTTATGTGCAGATAAGAAAAGGATCTGTGGCGGCTATGTTATTGGATTACCTATTGATATCTCTGCGGAAAACCCGCTAATGAATATGTGGGGGGCATTTTGGCGGTTCATGGTTGTGGCTTAGCGGTACATGTGATCGAGCATGGTTAGGGTTCACTTAAGAAGAAATTGAAACCGGATGAATCAGGTATGTCACTCAGTACTGAGGCAACTAACGTTTAGTCATAAATGTATGTCTTGGAAGATCTTTTAACTCTACTTCAGATTGGTGTTCTTACGAATCATTTGATGAAGATGGGTGAAGAAGACAATGTTTGGACAAGTGGCGAGTAGGGGCCTGGTGGTATATATATATATATATATATATTTTGTCCCTTATTATGTGTTAATTAGATTTTGGATTTAATATATATGTTAGTTTATGTATTTATGTTACGATGAGTTTAATCTATGCGTTTGTATCTTGAATTGGTTGGTTATGTTATGAAAGTTGGCTACTTTTTAGAATTTGGGCTTTTATACAGATTAGATTATTAAGATGATATTAGTAGGATTTTAGGACGTTTAAGTTCAAGAGGGTGTTTGTTTAATCTTATTTGATGGGCTTATTATGAGCTTATTAAAAATAATTGATGTACATAACACAATCTTCAGTATTTTTAATCATTCTAATATCAATTTAATATTTTTGATCTTTTTAGGGCTGTGGACAATCAGTGGAAGGTGATATTTTTCGCAACACCTGGTGGTGCGCAAGTTGATATATGGGATAACAATAGGTAATAATCTCAGATCTTTAGTTTAAGGAGATTTATAATTTTTATCGCCTTATTAATGTTTTGTACATATAGATCGCAGCCGGTTAACAATTTCGAGTGGGAAAGTAGTTCAACTATTTGTGTCGCTTATTCCGGTAGCATCACATGTACTATTGTTGGAAGGGTTCAAATCACACCACGCCTAATGATTCATATGCAAGGTGGTTAATTTACCTACCACAGTTTGTTTCCACCTTTCAAATATCTCAAATGATAATTGTTTAATAAGTATCTGTTTAGGTGGTTCAGATTGTTGCATCTGCTCTAAAGTTGTCTCGGTTGTGTAATTTATAGTACGAAACATGAAGTTGATTGTCGAACTATACCTCGCACTTGGTCTTTTCCTGTCTTCACATTAGGCAATCTAATCCACAAGCTTTCTAATCTAAACATGTGAATACTTACTTACAAACCATTATACTTGTCTTTAGTTATTTGCACAAATAATCATATTTTCTGTGAAAAATGAAAAACAAAAAAGAGCTGCATCTTTAAATGGGTTTTTGATGATTTGTGAAAAAGATTAAACGTTGGTGATTAAATTGAGTGATTATGATTTGTGTTTAAAAATTTGAGATTTGATGTTTCGCAATAGTACTAATTATTTAAATTTGATTCGTGTTGGATACAGTAAGTGAAGAAGATGGCTGATCAAGCTGGAAATAATTTGACCAATAGGCCACCTCCGAATCCGTCTCCTTTGCGTGCAACAAAGTTTCTTCAGGTATAATGTTGAATCAGTTTGAATGTTGTGAATGATAACCGTTATTTGTGGGATTATCAGGGTGTTTTGGATTGCGCTTTGGAGAAAATTATCCGATTGTTGGGTTTGCGAAATGTAATAAATGAAAATCAGTGTTTGTCAAGCTGTACATATAATAGCAAAGTCTAAAAGGTTATAAAATCAACACCGTTTAAGCCATTATTTTGCTAAAAGTACCAGCCCTGACAAACGAGGTTCCAAGAAATGAGAGTGCAGTGTTCATGATACTTTTAGTACAGAACATATTTTTACAAGTATCTCTTTTGACCTAGGTATGCTCGCACTTCCTATATGCTTATGGATATGTCAACTCAGGGTTATATATTCATTATCTGTACCACAAGATCTGCTGCAACTTTTCCTGTTGGGACATAGTGTCGTGTAGAGGCGGCAAGATGGGTAGGCAATGGGTCATCTGTAACACTGTCCAAATAAGGCCAGGCATCAATCTATTTTTCTAACAAATAACTACTGTGTTTGATTGCAAAATGAGTATAATTTTTGTGTTGCCATGTTTTTGACAGACTTGTCGAGTGGTCGGGAGTAAAGTGTTTCTACAAAATGGGTTAAGTTTCACACACATCACAATGGATCTGAGGTACTTGGCCAGTTTTTGTGATTCATTTCTTTAAACAAGACATCAATTCAACCATTTAGCTGAATAAAGTTAGATTGTGAATATTTGTAGTGTCCAATGCAGGCTGAAATACGGTTTAAGTTAGATTGTGAATATTTGTTGTGTCTAATGCAGGCTGAAATACGTTTTAAGTTCAATTTGAATGGTTTCTTCATGCCGATATTATATGCATTTGAAGAAGGGTATCTCAAGCAGGAAAGTGTTGCTACTTATTTTCACCATGTATCTTTGTTATTTTTTCATTTTCTGTTTGAAAACTTGAGTCCAGTACATTTCAAGTTGTGTGTGCGCGTGCACTTGCGTACGTGTGCTTTTATCATCCATGCGTTATGTAATGCTGACTGCACACATCTTAGAAAGTTTTTGGTCACCTTCTTAGGATATTTGAGAATAAATGACTGCATTTATAGGGGGTGTTTGGCTTAGCTTATTTGAAAAGCTTATGGTTTTTTTTTTAAAGAAATGACAATTTTTTCCTTATACTCAACTTTTGCCTTAACTTTGGTTACTACTTGATGTTGTTCATAACCAATCAACAACATGTGAAATTGTATCTCTGAAAAACTATATTATGAACAGAATATATTGTAGGTTTGGGTAAACTGGTCAAGGATATTTTTTTGAACATAGACTATAAACATTTTGGTACCTTCAACCTGATTAATCCATTTTAGTATTTCACAGCTAAGTTCTTTTTTTTTTTTTTTTCCTGATCCAACATGTTTCACCCGGTGACGTTAATGTATAACCCCAAAGGGCCCATTTTCAAGTAACAAACTTGGTTTAACCACCAATGGGATATAAAACAATCCTGCTTTTGATGGTAAACATGTCTTATATTGATCATTCAGTTTTAAGTGATGCTTGGATTAATAAGTGATATAATTCCAACAAATGTGGAATTAGATGTTGGGTTAATATGTGATACTGGATTTAATCTTGATGATAAGGAAGTCGCAGATGGATGTGATTCTGATTCCTATACTAAAGAAATAGATTTTGAGAGATTCGAGTTTGCGGGCAGTTCAGATGTCAGAAAGGTAACTTTTATCTCATGTTTTTCATGTCACTTCAGTTAATGTTATCTTTTACTGAATAATATCATGATCGGTTCGTAATAAGTTAATAACTATTGTGAAATAATTTTGCATCAGTAGCGTTGGGAACTTTTTAGGATTTCAAGATTGATATCTTTTTAAGTGAAACACAATCTGATTATATTTTTTTTAAGAGTGTGCTTGTGTGTCATTGCTTGCGTGTTCTTATATAGCTTCCTCATTTCCAAATTACAGAGTAAAAGACGCTGCTTGATGACCAAGATTGATCAAAGGGATTTTGACGTGGAGAAGTTCCCTGAGAACTTTGAGATGAAGCATGACATTAGACATGTGGCAAGGAACCAAGACCTCCGTTTCCTTCCAGCCAAAGCCTTGAGTGGATCAAAAACCCCTTCTTTTCGCACATGCAATGTCAGTCTCACAAAAGCACCTCAGGTTTCTTTCAAGATGATAACCCCATCATTCATTTCATCTCGCTAAACCACAATGCTTATGGTGTTCCTAACCCTTCTTTATCTTTCATTCCAAGAAACGTTTTCATCAAAGCCTCCTGCAACGGGTTGCTTCTTTGCCAAACATCTACTGATGACAATGAATTTTTGGTTTGTAATCTACTGCTAATTACTATGATAATACTGGTCAGTTTCTTATTAATCTCCTTGTGGTTAGTGATTTTGGTAAGTCGATGGAATATCAGAACAGGATGCAGAAAGTTGGATTCACTCCAAATGGTCTGATATTTAAATATGCAATTGATGGGTTATCGTGAACAGCAGCTTGTGGAAAAGCGTTTAATGTAAAGTCAGGTATGTTTTATATGGTTTTAAAGACATGCCTTTTCCATTTTTCCCCTTCAAAATCACTGACATTATCTGAAATCATTTGCAGGGTCCGTCGTTCCTCTTCCTGCAATAGAGCATCATATTGATGGAATGTGGTCAATCACAATGAGCCATGGTGGCCTACTGGAACTTGATCTTTTGTTCGTTCATCTCACTGCTGCTGCCCGGAATTCACACCGGGTAAGTTCTTTATGCGTGGTAGATTATACCTAAATTTTGACCATTTAACCCGTTTACTTTTTAGAATTTTTACCCGTTTGACCTGTTAGAGATAAAATATAATCTGAATGCCCATTCATTAGTGAATTAGTAGAATTTGAAACCTTCTTATGCTATTAATGGGTGCCACCTGTAGTTGCCTGTATCGGAAGACAATGGCCTAGCAAGTGACTTCTATGATAGGTTTTCAAACAGGGAGAGAAGTTCACGAGGTAGAATAAGGGAAGGTGGTTCTCGTGGTGGTTATGGTAGTAATCGATTCTCAGCAGGTGATGAAGGTAACTTCAGACGAGGTGGTAGGGGTGGTGGTAGAGGTGGTGGCTCAAGGACTGGTGGCAGTAGCTGGTCAAGTGGAGGGTCGAGAACTGGTGGATGTGATTGGTTGATTGGTGATAGACAAACTTCACGCTTTATTGTCCGGAAATAGGGACAGGTATTATACATTATAAAGTGCATTGTATAAGAATTTAATGAATTATTATGGATTACAAACTGCATTCTTTTTTATTACAAAGCTAACATTTTGTAAGGATTAAAAGGACGATTTTTTACAATAATGTATTAATTTTGGATTAAAGGGTTAAGGATGTTAACTTGATAAAGTATAAACTGAAACAACATGTGAATTACAGAGCTTCTGCGGGTCCATGTTTCAACTATTGGCGGTCGGGGCACAGGGCATCGGAATGTCCCAAGAAGCAAGACTATTAGTTGATGGGGTTGTTGAGGCTTGAACCATCGGTCCTCCAGTGAAAGGGGTGTGGATGCCAGAGGCTAACAGCTGCCTCTGATGGTACCGGTCGGTATGCTTACGGTATGGGTCAAAGTAGTGACAACACAGTCTGATGGTAAAGTGGTTAAAAATGTAAAATTGTTTATGTAGCAGCAGTTTTGTCTCGTGTGTTCACCACAAAAACTTAAGTGACACTTGCGTTGATTAATTACTTTTGCTTTCTAATTATATTAGTGTATCGGATCAGCTTGTGTAGTTATTGAGTTCATAGTTGATTCTTATTTGTTGTGATGGTTTTCCCTTCTGTTTTGGTACTCACAAGTTCAACGCATGCCATAGTTTGTGCTTATCTTTTAAGTTCAGTTATATTTGATTTAGTGAACACAATGTATTGAATGGAACTTAAATATTTAGGGCCAAATATTTAACAGTGTTTTGTTGAACATTGTTTCAAGCTTGATTTAAGTAAGAGGGATGGTTCGTACGCAGCATTCCTGACCTGCTTTGTATGTCTTCAGTATTTGAGCTTGATTTAAGTCGAAGGGATGGTTTGTTATAATACTTTATTTATTTGTTTATTAAAAAGGGAAATTTATGATATGTCGACAAGTTGCGCTATTGCATTTTTAGTTAATTAGAGCTGAACAAATATCACCTTTTTCAATCCTGAAGCTAAAGTTACCGTATTTAAAAGTTTACACTTTTTTTTTTTTTTTTTTTTTTTTTTACAAGCTGGACATCTAACTGATAACAAACTGCTAGCACGCTAATAATGACAACTGATTGCTCCTAAACAATCAACTTAAACTGACCAGGTAAATGGTCAACAAGAGTCAAACCAATTGAGGGCACAATACAATTTACCAAGGAGTACAGAATATTCTCGGGTCGTTAAGTCCCAGCGAGGTGTGAAATCTGTAGTAAAACGAATTTGTGATCGGGTGATGATTGAACGAATAAGGTTGTGAGAGATTAAACTAAGGAAATATAAAAGGAAATAACTTAAACAAGCTATATGAACAAGTACGTGAGAGCAATTTATTTAGAAACGTTTAAAACTAAAAACGCGTACGTTAAATTTAAATTTACGTAAACGTACTAAATAAAACGTGAGAATTGAGAAATAAAAAGCCTACAAATATGAAAATTATATTTTTACAAACCTAATAATAAAAGAAAATTATTGGAAAATTAAAATTATTTTTACAACTATTAATTAATTATTATTATATTAATAAAACTATTTTTAATGATTTAAAAATAACTTAAAATACAAAAAAATATAAAATTAACCTAGAAAAATGAAATTATAATTTAGAAAAATCTAAAATATTATAAAAATAATTTTAAAACTGAAAATATATTTTTTATGCTTTTTCACTATTTATTATTAATTATTTATTATTTTAAATACTTTTTAACTATTTTAAATGCTAATAAATACTAAGCAAATAAAGAAAATTATGAAACTTTTTCTATAATTATCCTAGGGTGACAGAAAGGTAAGAAAATTATAAAAACAGAAAGTGCTTAATTAAAAAGCAGAAAAATAAGCCAAAGGGCTTAAATAGAAGCTATCACTTTATTTTTCTATTTTTGGTTTTTCTTAAGGTCTAAAAATATAATTATATTTTTCCTAGATTAAAAATGACAAAAGAAAATTATGAAAATTAAAATTATATTTTTCTGATTATTATTTTATTTATTATGATTTAATTACTATTTTAAACTAATTAAAAAGATTAAAAATATCAAAACTATTCAGAAAATTATGAAACTTTTTCCTAAATTATTTAAAGGTGACAGGAAGATAAGAAAATTATAAAAACAGAAAGTGCTTAATTAAAAAGCAGAAAAATAAGCTAAAAAGCTCAAGCTTCTTAAATAGAAGCTATCACTTTCTTAAAAGTGGTTTTTATCTAAAACTTTATACTACAAACTTGTTACACTACTGAAAATGAACAACTTTAATGAAGACAAAAATATTGGAAATAAAAAATAAGCAGTTTGAAAGCTTAAAAGCTTAGCAGCCAATGCTTATGGATTTGGAATTTTGCAAAATGAGCTATAAGCTTGAAAATAAGCTAAAAGCTATTGGAAAAAGCTAAAAGGGACTAAGGTATGTATAAATAAGCTGAGGTAATCATGAAAAGCTAGGCCTATAAGCAGGAAACCTCAAAATAAGCCAAATGAATGCTGATTTTTCTGTTGCACAGGGCAAAAACGCAGCTTTTCAAGGCATCAAAAGGCTGGTATAAAAAATTCTAAAAAATAAACTAAAAATATGGCGAAGTACACAAGCTAGGGAACTATATGCGTACCAAATTTTAGCTTCTAACTCCTTAAGATGAAGAAATGAAAAATCGACAAAAACTGCTGCAGAATGACTAAATACGAAAAAATGCAGATTTTTTTACTTGTGTGGGCTGTTTTGGGTGTAGCCTTGTGCAGAGGTTCTAAGCTTTTGGGTACTCACTCATAGGCCTAGGGGAACTCAGAAATACCAAATACAAGAGCCAAATAAGCTTGTGGCTTATTTTGGCTTATTTGGACTACAAATGGTCTGAAAATCTCACAAACTGTGAGAATCTACTTAACCTATCTAAATGGCTAATCAGAGCTTGAATCTAAATTATATGACTGATTATGTTATTATAAGCTACAATAAAGTGAAATTAAGCTAGAGTATCAAATTCTAAGCTAACATGGCAAATATGGAACAAAACAACTAAACAGATTAACAGCTAAATTAGATCACAACCTATTTTTGACTATTACACTAATGAGACCTATATATTATGACAGAAATGAGCTTAAACAACCTTATGTAACATGAAGCAACAAATATTAGGGACAATAACAGGCAAACACTTAGAGAAGCAGCTTGATCCAAACAACCCTTAGCAAGGGGTATTCTTTGATTAGTGTTGCATAACACTAAGATGTAACATGAAATTGAATCCAAACATTGTATACAGATGTAATAAGGTCAAATGAGCACAAGAATTCAGTTTAAACAACTAATACTTGATTATCACAACTACACTAATTTAACTGATAAAAAGGAACAATTAGCAACTAAGGAATTCAACACATAAACTAGCAATTTTATTCTATATTATCATTAACTAATACCACAGGAACCTAAATTAACAAGATCTAAGCAATATGGTACTGAAATAGTGAAATGGCAAAAAAAATTAAAAAGGGACTTACAAGTGTTTCATGCTTAATTCCAAAGAACAAGGGACTGATTACTTCCTACAGCCTCCCATGAGGCACTACAACCCATTGCAATCCAAGAACCTGAATCATCCTGCAGTTTCCTTCAAGAACCAATCTTTTTTATTTTATTTTCTATTTTCTCCATTTTTTTTTATCTATTTTCTATTTTCGATGATTAAAGCTGTTTTGAAAATCTAAAAGCTTGCATAAGCTGACACAGAGTTATGTAGTGTTGATAGAATCCAGATTAACAACCATAATCAATGATGAACTAAAGTGACTTGAAAATTAAAGGATAATGAAGCAAAACATGAAATTTAAAGAGAACTTGACATAAAACTGAAATTGATGTTTCATTACACTAATTTGAGGATCACTACTACATTTAAACTCTAAAAGACTTTAAATTAAAGGAAAACAATAAACTAAATTATACTACGTGACCTATGGCTAATCCAAGGTATTTTCTCTTCTTCCTCTTCTGTCTTTTATACACCCTTTTGCCTCCTCTTGACTTTCTGAGTGAATCCCACCTCTCCTGGACCATTGGATTGGTCAAATTGATCTCCACCGTTTAAATTGCTTTTGGCGTCAATTTTGATATACGTAGCTTGTGGCAGTTTCAAAACAATTAAGGACTTTTGGATTGTTGTGGAGAGTTGTGGGGGACATTTGAGATATTTAGAGCCAAGTTGGAGAGGTTTTAAGCAAAACAGGGGACTGGTATAGTAGCAGTGGTGGTTTTGGGTGAAATTGGGTGGGAAATGCATTTATTACTGGTGTAGGTGTAAGGGTGAGCTGGGGGACAAAAGAGATGGAGTAGGTGGTGAGGTGGTGGTGTGGAGGTGGCATTTACAGGTGTAAAGGGAGATGGAGGTGGAAGAAGGAGAAGGTGTCGGGGTGTTTTATTTGTCTGTTTTATTTATTTATCAGGAGTGGGTGGGCTTTGGTGTTTTTGGGCCCAAGGTGGACTGGATTTGTAACTGGGTTTATATGGATTTGGATTTTAAGGTTTTGGGTTTTGTAAATAAAATGGGATCCGGTTGTATTTTAGCCCAAATATCACAAGGACCAAAATTGTAACTTTCTGATTTTCAAGGACCTCATGTGACAAGCTTCCAAAAGTTATCATAGGGACCATACCTGCAATATTAGATAATACAAGGACCATTGTTGCACATTTTTCCATTTTTACAAAACCAAGGACCTTTTATGTAATTTTCTGATTCTTGAAGGGCTTAACTTGTAATTATCCAAAAGTTATCAAAAAGGACCAATTATGTCATTTAAGAATAGTACAAGGGTTATATTTGATAAATTCCAATTTTAAAACCTTAAGGACTATTTCTGACATTTTTCAAAGTTGAGGGACCAAAGTTGTAAATTTGTAATTTTTAACTTCAAAGGACTTTTCTAACAACTTATGAATCCCCAAGGACCTAAAATGATATTTGTACAAGTTTTTAGTGACCAGGGACTAGTTTTGCCAATTTGTCAAAGTTCAGGGACTGAAACTGTAAATTAAGTATATTTTGTATGTTTTTTTATCAGTTTTCATCCCTTTTGCACTTGTAACACCTAAAAACACAATTTGATGATATTTCCTAACTTTTGAGGCAAATCTGTATGTTTTCAGATGTTTTTGTAGTCTAGATGGGAATAAAATGATGAGTATTTAGACACTCATCAATCCCCCACACTAAACTATTGCTAGTCCCTAGCAATATTTTATGAAGATTTAATGGATTTCAAAGACTCTTTACCAAAAGCCATTACTTTTGGAGTAGCCA
This sequence comes from Artemisia tridentata subsp. tridentata, assembly GCA_021014915.2. NCBI lineage: Eukaryota > Viridiplantae > Streptophyta > Magnoliopsida > Asterales > Asteraceae > Artemisia > Artemisia tridentata. The sequence goes on from CP139504.1 coordinate 243,862,626, forward strand.
ATTGTTTTCGTTCAAGTAAGAACTTTGGTACAAATGATAACCAAGTGATTTTTAGCAAACCACAAGCTGTCAACGGATTTGATTCGTCTTTACCAAAATCCGTTTGCTTCTGGACTAGCCAACTCTTAGATAAATTATTAATATTATCTTTGGTGAGCTGATTACCAATCATGGTTTTTCCACTGCCTTTACCGCAAGCCATAACCTTGCGGGCTAGTTAACTCTTCACTTTTTAGGATATGGTGAGTTAAGTACCATACAATTTTGAGCAAATTGTAAGCTATAACGGATTTAAGAAATCTTTACCTAGAGTCGTTTGCTCCAGGATTAGCCAATCCTTATGTGTGTTAGACATGGTGGACTGATTACCATTTGTTGTGTTTAGTACTTAGTACTTCCACTAATTTTTTTTTTTTTAATTTGGCCATTTTGGGGGAAAAAGGGACTAAAATGTAACATTTTTGATGAAATTCGCCAGAATTTCCCCCCCCCCCCCACACTTGAACTGAATATTGTCCTCAATATTCAAAGCCCCGACTATTATGCCGAATCCTTGAACGTAAAAAGATAATATTTCTAAGCCAAGTGGGGTAAACACAACAGTTATTGTCTTTTTTAAATATGTACAATTTTCATTTGTTTTATAGATCTATAAACAAAATGTGGGGCACACCCCCACACTTAGGTGGTAGAAAGGGGTAAGAAGACAGAAATGATTGGATGAGAAATTGGAGTGGGGTCCACTCAAAGAATTATGAAGAATCATCAGTAATGATGAGTCTAAGAATCCTTTTTGAGTCAAGGAAACTTAGAAAAGAATACGAAGAATCTTTTGAGTCTTTTATATTTTATAATGTTTTTGTATTTTAAAGTTTTATATATATATATATATATATATATATATATATATATATATATATATATATATATATATATATATATATACAAAGAAAATGAAAAGAAAGCGGGGAAATCCTAACAACCGCCCCTTGAAAGGGAATCTGGGTTTGACAGAGCTCAGCAACTGGAATCCCACAACCGAATGATCAAACGTTCTAAATAGAGGAGTTAACAAACTGCGTGTTTCCGCCCCTTAAAAGGGAATCTGGGTTTGTAACGTCTACCAAATTGTGTTCAAATAGCCAACAACCAAATGTTGTAACTGAGGGACTTATCAAACTGGGCAAGTTGTGTGTTACGAAAAGGAAAATATTTTTGTATTTTATATTGTTTAAGGAAGATTAAAATATGATATTATATATAGTATATATACAACGGATAGATAATCAACCAAACTAATACGACAAAATCGTTCAACGCAGCACACCTCCCCGGCAGCGGCGCCAAAATTTGATTGCTCCTAAACAGTCAACTTAAACTGACCAGGTAAATGGTCAACAAGAGTCAAACCAATTGAGGGCACAATACAATTTACCAAGGAGTACAGAATATTCCCGGGTCGTTAAGTCCCAGCGAGGTGTGAAATCTGTAGTAAAACGAATTTGTGATGGGGTGATGATTGAACGAATAAGGTTGTGAGAGATTAAACTAAGGAAATATAAAAGGAAATAGCTTAAACAAGCTATATGAACAAGTACGTGAGAGCAATTTATTTAGAAACGTTTAAAACTAAAAACGCGTACGTTAAATTTAAATTTAAGTAAACGTACTAAATAAAACGTGAGAATTGAGAAATAAAAAGCCTACAAATATGAAAATTATATTTTTACAAACCTAATAATAAAAGAAAATTATTGGAAAATTAAAATTATTTTTACAACTATTTAATTAATTATTATTAATTAAAAACTATTTTTAATGATTTAAAAATAACTTAAAATACAAGAAAATATAAAATTAACCTAGAAAAATGAAATTATAATTTAGAAAAATCTAAAATATTATAAAACTAATTTTAAAACTGAAAATATATTTTTTATGCTTTTTCTCTATTTATTATTAATTATTTATTATTTTAAATACTTTTTACTATTTTAAATTCTAATAAATACTAAACAAATAAAGAAAATTATGAAACTTTTTCTATAATTATCCTAGGGTGACAGAAAGGTAAGAAAAATTATAAAAACAGAAAGTGCTTAATTAAAAAGCAGAAAAATAAGCCAAAGGGCTTAAATAGAAGCTATCACTTTATTTTTATTTGGATCTATTTTTGGTTTTTCTTAAGGTCTAAAAATATAATTATATTTTTTCTAGATTATAAATGACAAAAGAAAATTATGAAAATTAAAATTATATTTTTCTGATTATTATTTTATTTATTATGATTTAATTACTATTTTAAACTAATTAAAAAGATTAAAAATATAAAAACTATTCAGAAAATTTTGAAACTTTTTCCTAAATTATTTTATGGTGACAGAAAGGTAAGAAATTTATAAAAACAGAAAGTGCTTAATTAAAAAGCAGAAAAATAAGCTAAAAAGCTCAAGCTTCTTAAATATAAGCTATCACTTTCTTAAAAGTGGTTTTTATCTAAAACTTTATACTACAAACTTGTTACACTACTGAAAATGAACAACTTTAATGAAGACAAAAATATTGGAAATAAAAAATAAGCAGTTTGAAAGCTTAAAAGCTTAGCAGCCAATGCTTATGGATTTGGAATTTTGCAAAATGAGCTATAAGCTTGAAAATAAGCTAAAAGCTATTGGAAAAAGCTAAAAGGGACTAAGGTATGTATAAATAAGCTGAGGTAATCATGAAAAGCTAGGCCTATAAGCTGGAAACCTCAAAATAAGCCAAATGAATGCTGATTTTTCTGTTGCACAGGGCAAAAACGCAGCTTTTCAAGGCATCAAAAGGCTGGTATAAAAAATTCTAAAAAATAAACTAAAAATATGGCGAAGTACAAAAGCTAGGGAACTATATGCGTGCCAAATTTTAGCTTCTAACTCCTTAAGATGAAGAAATGAAAAATCGACAAAAACTGCTGCAGAATGACTAAATACGAAAAAATGCAGATTTTTTTACTTGTGTGGGCTGTTTTGGGTGTAGCCTTGTGCAGAGGTTCTAAGCTTTTGGGTACTCACTCATAGGCCTAGGGGAACTCAGAAATACCAAATACAAGAGCCAAATAAGCTTGTGGCTTATTTTGGCTTATTTGGACTACAAATGGTCTGAAAATCTCACAAACTGTGAGAATCTACTTAACCTATCTAAATGGCTAATCAGAGCTTGAATCTAAATTATATGACTGATTATGTTATTATAAGCTACAATAAAGTGAAATTAAGCTAGAGTATCAAATTCTAAGCTAACATGGCAAATATGGAACAAAACAACTAAACAGATTAACAGCTAAATTAGATCACAACCTATTTTTGACTATTACACTAATGAGACCTATATATTATGACAGAAATGAGCTTAAACAACCTTATGTAACATGAAGCAACAAATATTAGGGACAATAACAGGCAAACACTTAGAGAAGCAGCTTGATCCAAACAACCCTTAGCAAGGGGTATTCTTTGATTAGTGTTGCATAACACTAAGATGTAACATGAAATTGAATCCAAACATTGTATACAGATGTAATAAGGTCAAATGAGCACAAGAATTCAGTTTAAACAACTAATACTTGATTATCACAACTACACTAATTTAACTGATAAAAAGGAACAATTAGCAACTAAGGAATTCAACACATAAACTAGCAATTTTATTCTATATTATCATTAACTAATACCACAGGAACCTAAATTAACAAGATCTAAGCAATATGGTACTGAAACAGTGAAATGGCAAAAAAAATTAAAAAGGGACTTACAAGTGTTTCATGCTTAATTCCAAAGAACAAGGGACTGATTACTTCCTACAGCCTCCCATGAGGCACTACAACCCATTGCAATCCAAGAACCTGAATCATCCTGCAGTTTCCTTCAAGAACCAATCTTTTTTATTTTATTTTCTATTTTCTCCATTTTTTTTTATCTATTTTCTATTTTCGATGATTAAAGCTGTTTTGAAAATCTAAAAGCTTGCATAAGCTGACACAGAGTTATGTAGTGTTGATAGAATCCAGATTAACAACCATAATCAATGATGAACTAAAGTGACTTGAAAATTAAAGGACAATGAAGCAAAACATGAAATTTAAAGAGAACTTGACATAAAACTGAAATTGATGTTTCATTACACTAATTTGAGGATCACTACTACATTTAAACTCTAAAAGACTTTAAATTAAAGGAAAACAATAAACTAAATTATACTACGTGACCTATGGCTAATCCAAGGTATTTTCTCCTTCTTCCTCTTCTGTCTTTTATACACCCTTTTGCCTCCTCTTGACTTTCTGAGTGAATCCCACCTCTCCTGGACCATTGGATTGGTCAAATTGATCTCCACCGTTTAAATTGCTTTTGGCGTCAATTTTGATATACGTAGCTTGTGGCAGTTTCAAAACAATTAAGGACTCTTGGATTGTTGTGGAGAGTTGTGGGGGACATTTGAGATATTTAGAGCCAAGTTGGAGAGGTTTTAAGCAAAACAGGGGACTGGTATAGTAGCAGTGGTGGTTTTGGGTGAAATTGGGTGGGAAATGCATTTATTACTGGTGTAGGTGTAAGGGTGAGCTGGGGGACAAAAGAGATGGAGTAGGTGGTGAGGTGGTGGTGTGGAGGTGGCATTTACAGGTGTAAAGGGAGATGGAGGTGGAAGAAGGAGAAGGTGTCGGGGTGTTTTATTTGTCTGTTTTATTTATTTATCAGGAGTGGGTGGGCTTTGGTGTTTTTGGGCCCAAGGTGGACTGGATTTGTAACTGGGTTTATATGGATTTGGATTTTAAGGTTTTGGGTTTTGTAAATAAAATGGGATCCGGTTGTATTTTAGCCCAAATATCACAAGGACCAAAATTGTAACTTTCTGATTTTCAAGGACCTCATGTGACAAGCTTCCAAAAGTTATCATAGGGACCATACCTGCAATATTAGATAATACAAGGACCATTGTTTCACATTTTTCCATTTTTACAAAACCAAGGACCTTTTATGTAATTTTCTGATTCTTGAAGGGCTTAACTTGTAATTATCCAAAAGTTATCAAAAAGGACCAATTATGTCATTTAAGAATAGTACAAGGGTTATATTTGATAAATTCCAATTTTAAAACCTTAAGGACTATTTCTGACATTTTTCAAAGTTGAGGGACCAAAGTTGTAAATTTGTAATTTTTAACTTCAAAGGACTTTTCTAACAACTTATGAATCCCCAAGGACCTAAAATGATATTTGTACAAGTTTTTAGTGACCAGGGACTAGTTTTGCCAATTTGTCAAAGTTCAGGGACTGAAACTGTAAATTAAGTATATTTTGTATGTTTTTTTATCAGTTTTCATCCCTTTTGCACTTGTAACACCTAAAAACACAATTTGATGATATTTCCTAACTTTTGAGGCAAATCTGTATGTTTTCAGATGTTTTTGTAGTCTAGATGGGAATAAAATGATGAGTATTTAGACACTCATCAACAACCAATGATGGTAAAATTGCGAAAGAGATTGAACAGCAATACCAGAAAAATTCTTCCGTCGATTATAGTTTAAAAGATGGAGAAACAATAGTGCTTCAACTGAAACAACTTATTATCCAAGAACTACAAAATAATAGTTACACTAATAATGACAATGTAAAACAAAAGAAAACCACATATAAAGAACATGGACAATTGCTAATCGCTAAATGATCCAAGATTCGTTTTTTATGTCTCTTCGTAATTAACAGTTATAATAAGGAACGTGAAAATTACAAAAGACAAAATTACAAAGCTGTTATGGATCATTATATTGTGGATGTCCATATAACTAAATAGAGGCCCATGGCCCAATTAGCTATTAGGGTTTTTGCCCTAATATTATCTTATATATACTCTATTGTATTCTCTACATTATTATCAATAAACAATACTTTCATTCCCTCAATCTTGTATTCACAACACGTTATCAGCACGCTCTTGGTTTACTCTCGATTCCCTGTGGTATGTCTTCAATTACTTTATAATTATTGTTCCTAGTTACTGTATTCTCCATAATAGTTGCTATAATCAATGATGAACCATATATAAATAATATCATTAATCAATCGTCATACCATGTATTGTCTGAGTAGGACTACTAAATCAATATAATATAACATATAGACTTCTTATATGTTACAATCTTCGCAACATATTCGTTCGTTATATGTTTTTATTTGTTTATCTTGATTATTTTTCGCGTATTATATCACTACTACACTGGCAATATATTGTTTTTCATTAACATTCATGGCAATACTCTTGTATAGAACTATTATGTAAGCGTAATTTATTGGCTTATCACTCCCGAGACATTTGTTATTGAAAACTGTTGATATCACCCATAAAAACTACTCCCTAAAATTTAACTCTATCTCAATAACTAGAAAAGTCTTTGATGTAGCTTATGCATTCTGTCCATCATATCGGTTATTGTTTTAATTAAGTCGTTAATTGGTAAATTATACACAACTCCCACATGATTCGTAGGCAATGATGCACCTTATCTGTTTCTTTATACACTTAAGTGATGATCTTGCACTTTTACATAGTTCCTGCTTGTTTCTATTAACGTGTAATATAAATAAAGTAAATAACAAAGGGGATGTTGAGAATGAATCAAATACACGTAGCCCATTACTAAAGATAATATATATTTATATTACATGTTTATGTTGTATTGATCAGTGGGTTTATGTGTATTTATTTCATTAACGTAGTCAATAATTGTGTATATCTGTTTTATATTTTAGAAAACGTAGCCCATGGATCGTATAATGATCGATGACGAAGATATATGTCTTGTGGATAGTGCAACTACTCATACAATTCTTAAGAAAGAGAAATATTTTTCATATTTGAAATTACAAGAATCAAATGTTAGCACTATATCTGGTAGCGCCAAATTAATTAAAGGTTTTGGCGTGGCAAGTATTTTATTACCGGGCGGAACACAATTTAAAGTTGATAATGCATTATTTTCCCCCATGTCTCAAAGGAACTTGTTGAGCTTTAAAGATATTTGTAAAAATGGATATCATATTGAGACAGTTAATGAAGGACATGTTGAGTGCCTTCACATTACAAATATGATATCGGGTAAAAAGCATGTACTAGAGAAATTACCCGCATTTTCCTCCGGTTTATATTACACTCATATCAGTGCTATTGAATCAAACGCAGTCATAAACCACCAGTTTATGGACCGTGCGAATTTTATTGTTTGGCATGACCGGCTGGGACATCCCGGGTCAACAATGATGCGAAAAATCATAGAAAATTCAAAAGGGCATTCTTTGAAGAATCATAAAATCCTACAAAGTAAGGATATTACATGCGTTTCTTGCTCACAAGGAAAATTTATTACACGCCCATCACCAACTAAAGTGAAACATGAATCACTTAATTTTCTGGAAAGGATACAAGGGGATATATGTGGACCAATACATCCACCTTGTGGACCATTTAGGTATTTTATGGTTTTGATTGATGCATCGACTAAATGGTCACATGTGTGCTTATTATCAAGTCGCAATCTGGCGTTTGCGCGATTACTTGCACAATTAATTAGATTGAGAGCACATTTTCCAGATTATCCAATTAAGACAATTCGTTTGGACAATGCTGGTGAGTTCACATCTCAAGCATTTAATGATTATTGTATGTCTATTGGGATAAGTGTTGAACATCCTGTACCTCATGTTCATACACAAAATGGGCTTGCTGAATCGCTTATTAAGAGGATTCAGATGATTGCAAGGCCAATGATTATGAAAGCAAACTTACCAGTTTCTGCTTGGGGCCATGCTATTCTACATGCAGCAACATTAATTCGCATAAGGCCAACAAGTTATCATATTTACTCCCCATTACAGTTGGTTTTTGGTCAGGAACCAAATATTTCCCATCTAAGGATTTTTGGTTGTGCGGTATATGTTCTAATTGCTCCACCACAACGCACAAAGATGGGACCTCAAAGGAGGTTGGGAATATATGTTGGGTATGACTCACCTTCAATAATTAAGTACTTAGAGCCATCCACGGGGGATCTATTTACAGCTCGATTTGATGATTGTCATTTTGATGAGTCAATGTTTCCAACATTGGGGGGAGAGATAAGACAGCTGGGAAAAGAAATAAGTTGGAAAGAATTATCATTAAATAATTTTGATCCTCGAACTAAAGAATGTGAATTGGAAGTTCAAAAGATAATTCATTTACAAAGATTAGCAAATCAGTTACCAGACGCATTTACTGACCCAAAGAAAGTGACAAAGTCACATATTCCAGCTGTTAATGCTCCAATTAAAATTAATGTCCAAGAAGGACAGCCTCAAATAGGCAAAGAATCTAATGCACGTTTAAAACGTGGTAGACCAGTCGGTTCCAAGGATAAAAATCCTCGAAAGAAAAAAGGAGCAAATATTCAAGATGGTATAATCGAGGAAAGAGAAACGCCAGGGTCTCCTAAAGAGACACTAGACATGTTGGTTCAAGAAGAACCACAGGTACCTGAAAATGAAGAGATCTCAATAAACTATGTTATGTCTAGAAAAGTTTGGAATCGAAGTGAAATCGACGTCGACGATACATTTGCATATAATGTAGCGCTAGAAATAATGGAAGATGATGAGGATCAAGAACCAAAATCTATGCAAGAATGCAAAAATAGAAATGATTGGCCAAAATGGAAAGACGCAATTGTGGCAGAGTTAAAATCTCTTGAGAAGAGAAAAGTATTTGGACCAATAGTCCAAACACCTAATGATATCAAACCTGTTGGATATAAATGGGTCTTTGTTCGAAAGAGGAATGAGAAAAATGAAATCACAAGGTATAAGGCTCGATTGGTTGCACAAGGATTTTCTCAAAGACCTGGAATTGACTATGAGGAGACATATTCTCCTGTGGTGGATGCAACAACCCTTCGCTATCTGATTAGTCTGGTAATACAAGAAGGAATTGATATGCGTCTAATGGATGTAGTGACAGCTTATTTGTATGGCTCACTAGATACTGAAATTTACATGAAACTCCCTGAAGGGTTTAAACTGCCTGAATCATGTAAAAATAGTTCTCAAGAAAAATATGCAATTAAGTTGAATAAATCTCTATATGGGTTAAAACAGTCGGGACGAATGTGGTATAATCGTCTTAGTGAATATTTGTTAAAGGAAGGCTATAAGAATGATTCTGTTTGCCCATGCATTTTTATTAAAAGATCCGAATCGGAATATGTTATAATTGCGGTGTATGTTGATGATTTGAATATAATTGGAACTCCTGGTGAACTTCCTAAGGCTATTGAGTGCTTAAAGAGAGAATTTGAAATGAAAGATCTTGGAAAGACAAAATTTTGTCTTGGATTACAAATTGAGCATCTTAAGAATGGAATCATTGTGCATCAAGAAGCATATATCGAAAAGGTGTTGAAAAGATTTTATATGGATAAATCACATTCACTAAGTACTCCAATGGTTGTTAGGACACTTGATGTTAAAAAGGACCCATTTCGACCTCAAGAAGCTGATGAGGAAATTCTTGGTCCTGAAGTTCCATATTTAAGTACTATTGGAGGTTTAATGTATCTTGTTGGTCATACACGACCGGATATAGCATTTGCTGTAAATTTATTAGCAAGATATAGTTCTTGTCCCACGAAGAGGCACTGGAATGGAATAAAACAGATATTTCGGTATCTTCAAGGTACAAAGGATATGGGGTTATTTTTCACTAACCCATCGAATACAAGTTTAGTTGGTTTTGCAGATGCGGGATATATGTCTGACCCTCACAATGGTCGATCTCAAACTGGATATGTATTTACAAGTGGAGGAACAGCAATTTCATGGCGTTCAGTTAAGCAAACAATCTCAGCGACTTCATCCAACCATGCAGAAATTCTAGCAATACATGAAGCAAGTCGAGAATGTGTGTGGCTAAGAAGTGTGATTCAACACATACGTAGATCATGTAGGGATTCTTCAGAGAAGGAGGCGCCAACAATTTTGCATGAAGATAATGCAGCTTGTATTGCTCAACTTAAGGAAGGTTACATCAAGGGTGATAGGACGAAACATATTCTACCGAAATTCTTCTTCACTCATGACTTACAGAAGAATGGTGATATTATTGTTCAACAAGTTCGTTCATGCGACAATTTGGCGGATCTATTTACCAAGGCACTTCCTACCTCAACATTTAGGAAACTAAGTCACAACATTGGGATGCGTCGACTCAAAGAGCTCAAGTGATATAGTCATCAGAGGGAGATAATACACGCTGCACTCTTTTTCCCTTAGTCATGGTTTGGTCCCACTGGGTTTTCCTGACAAGGTTTTTAATGAGGCAGCAATTCCTAAGTGTATTTAACAATATGAACATCCAAGAGGGAGTGTTATGGATCATTATATTGTGGATGTCCATATAACTAAATAGAGGCCCATGGCCCAATTAGCTATTAGGGTTTTTGCCCTAATATTATCTTATATATACTCTATTGTATTCTCTACATTATTATCAATAAACAATACTTTCATTCCCTCAATCTTGTATTCACAACAAAAGCATGAATATAAAGAACGTGGACAATTGCTAATCGCTAAATAATCCAAGATTCGTTTTTTATATGTCTTACTAATTAACAATTATAATAAAGAGCGTGTAAATTACAAAAGAAAAATTACAAGGCACGGCCGCCCATCGGGTAAGTCACCCCAACTTTCACAATGAAATACAAGTAAACAAACATTATCTGTAATTTGTGATATATATAAGCTAAAAAAATTCAAGAAATAAAATGATGCCTATCGCAATCTATAATCAATATGAATGGAAAAGGAAACAAAATTGTACTATACTAAAACCATTCACATAATACAACATAATGTTACACACATAAAAAAGTAACTTATATGCATAAACAAATCACTTACCATGTATAAAAAATGCCTAATTTCACGTTAAACTACCCCACTACAACATTTGGGGTTTCTTAAACTAAAAAACATATCCTACATGCAATATCAAAATCTTACAATTAAATAAGAAATCTAATTACAACCAATCTCTGATCTGACGAAACACCTTATTTTAATGACATTATAATACTATATTAACTAACAACTTAAAACTTAAATAAATAATCTACAAACACATACTCTTAAAGTAACTCAATATTCATGCTGTGTATAAAACTAATAAGAGAGAGAGAAAAAAAAAAAAACCTTTTATGAACTCAAGAAATTATCGGATGATGCTGATGCGTCTGTTTGTTTTTTTAATTACCGGAAGATTGAAAACCACATATACATTCCTTATTAAATGGTTAAAAATTAAATCAACCTAAAAAAATTTAGATGTAATGATTACCTATTTTGTTAATGCAACACTCTATACATATTCAACATGCATTGAAAATGTGTATCATGTATAATTCATGTAAACATATTGTACAAAAAATTAAAGGTATGTAGTTGCATGCAGCTGATGCATTGGTAACTAAATTAGATATAAACCAACCTTATGAAATTCATAACCCCTCTTACGAATTATGTGCATTATGACTTTTAAAAAAAGAAAAAAAAATAAAAAAATACAATCACGTTCAAAAATATCAACAATTATCTTAAACCATTAGTATTTTAAACCGGCGATTCAATTTAAAACCTCACAAACAACCAAACAATCAACCACTCAAACAATCATATCATACAATTAAACAATAAAAATTTCAAATAAAAAATGTTACAAAATAATAAACAACTAATGCAATCATTAAAATACCTAGGATAAGGGAAATGTATCCCCGTCCAAAACCAAAACGAACTCCAGAGGCATTTCTATACAAACATCAACCAACATATGTTAATTATAACTATACAATATAGCTGATATCCGTAAATTATAAAATAAAGTTACAACTATACAAGACAACTGATATCCTTCCATGACTAACTTAAAAATTTACATCAACTAATACTAAATTGTACATAAATAACAATAGCATAACCATATTTACGTAAATTACAAGTCATGCCGGCCCATCGGGTTTGAGGGTCGTCAGATTTAGTTTTTCCTTAAATCAAAAATTTAATAATGTTCACAATGGTCGAGATCACCTCATAAACACTCATTGTCACCTTCACATTCATTATCACCTTCTTCTTTTCATACTCCTCTAATAGAGTTAATGAAGTTGTACACGTCTATTCCATCTTTCTTATTCATTCGTTTAACATCTCGTGAACAACCATATCATCTTGGCATTAAAAATAATAGTTTGTCCAGGAACTACAAATACACTAATAATGACAATGTAAAACAAAAGAAAACCAAATATAAAGAATATGGACAATTGCTAATCGCTAAATGATCCAAGATTCGCTCTTTATGTCTCTCTGTAATTAACAATTATAATAAAGAGCGTGAAAATTACAAAAGAAAAAATTACAAATCATGAATATAAAGAACTTGGACAATTGCTAATCGCTAAGTAATCCAAGATTCGTTTTTTATGTGTCTCAGTAATTAACAATTACAGTAAAGAGCGTGTAAATTAAAAAAGGAAAATTACAAAGCATGCCCGCCCATCGGGCGGGCTTCGACAACTAGTATATATATATATATATATATATATATATATATATATATATATATATATATATATATATATATGTGTTGTGTGTGTGTGTGTGTATGTGTGTGTGTGTGTGTGTGTGTGTGTGTGTGTGTGTAGGAAAAACCCGACCAAAGGGTAAATTCTATCTCTAACCAAGATTGAATAAACCTAGAGGTCAAAGAATTTCAAACAAAATATAAATCTGGAAGAATTGATTTTCCCCGGGTCGTGAGGTTCCGTATGAAGTGTGAATGGAACGGTAAATTTCGTTTGTGATCGAATGATTTGATTAAGTGAGGAATTTTGAGATTATATCTAAAATTATAAAACATAAACTAAAAAGTAACTAAAAAGCATATAAAATGAATAAGCAAAGTGCAAATAATCAAAAATGCAATTAAAGCTAAAAAACGGGCTTTTACGAGCTAAGAAAACCTAAAACTCAAAAATCTACTCTAGATGTGCAAATTTGGTTCCTAGAAGTCCTAAATGATAAAAAAGAATTTTAGAAAAAAGATTTGTTTTTTTTTTTTTTTTTTTTTTTTTTTTTTTTTTTTTTTTTTTAATTTAATTTTTTACGAATTCAAAACACTTTTATATTAAAAATAATAATTAAAAAAAAAAAACTAAATTAAAGTGAAAAATTATGAATATTTCCAGAAAACTTCTTAAAGTTATGAAGATTCTATGAAAAATAAAAGCAAGTTATCAGCTTATTAGGATAAGCAGTTAATAAGCTAAAACTAAAAAAATTGGTTTAAAGAATAACCACTGCAACCTTAGGCAGAGAAGACCCAAGGGCGCAGATGGTTATGGAGTGTGTGTGTTGAGGGTTGAGATAGGTTGAGGTCTAGGGTTCGAGCCTAGGCTCACCTTGGACTTCCCTGTCTCCCCTTTGTATTTTATTTTTTAAAAATTTTCTTTCGGAACTTATAAATAAGCTAAAAATAAAAACTTTTTTTGAAAACAAAATTTTTAGAACTTAAAGAATAAGCCAGAAAAAGTATTTAAAAAACAGACTGCTTATAAGAACTAAGAAGCTAAGGCTAAACTGCTTATGAACACACACGCTTCTAAAAGCTTGTGTGTTAACTTAAATAAGCTCCTAAATACTAAACGCAAATCTAAAAAGCAAATGTAAACCTAAATAAGCTATTCTAACCTCATATAAGCTCAGATTACAAATAAGCAATTAAGGTAAATATGCATATCCAAACAGCCTTAAGAGGCAACTTTAAGCCATAAAATAAGCACTAAAAACAATAAGCAAAACCATAAAATCTGAAAACAGATAAAGTTCATGCACCAAAGAGCTTATAAAAAGAGAATGAGACCCTAATGAGCTTATTTAGTGCTTAATATTTAGCATGGAAAGAGGCTAGATCAGACACTAATAACTGATGAACCAGTTAAAGTGAATCTGATGAACTATTTTTTAGGCAACAAATAAGCACTCATTAAGCTGTGAATTGAACTTATAACTGGAAAACAGCATTTAACAGTAAGCAAACAAGTTATTAAATGAATTCCACTTACTAAGAACTACAAATAAGCACTAAATATAGACTAAAATACTGACTGACCAGGGTGTTTGTGTGATTTTGGTTCTGTGACAGATTTTTAAGAAAATTGATCAAAAGGCCTTGAAACTACACGAGATTTAGCCAAAATGTCAACACCAACTTATTACAATGAATTTGACTAAAAAAACTACACTAAAAACACCTATTCATTGATTTGAGCACAATAAGCTAAAACAACTAAATTAGACCTCAAAAACTTGAAATCCACTATTAAACCTACAAATCTACTAAATAAAGCTTAAAACACCTTAAATTCCACTATTTAGACTGAATTAGAGCTTATTTAATTTGGACCAATGGACAAAAACTCTAGAAATCAGCTTTTACACTCTTCTATATCCTTAATCCAAACACCCCCTTCATCAGCCAATTCTGATTTTAAAGCTTATTTAGGATGCAAAACCCACATTTTTGTGAAAACAGATTAATATTAAGTGCTTATGAATGATTTTGAACTATTAAAGAAGTGCTTATCCAATAAGCTAAGCTTATTGGATATTTTGACCTCAAAATCACAATTAAGGACAAATCAATCAAACACTATGAAATAACCCAACAAATAATTAAATCTACTTCAATTAAGCATATATAAGACAAATAAACACAAATAAGCCTAAAAATAAGCAGAAATCAATAATAAGCAATTTAATAATCAAAATAGGTAAATTTGAACTCACATTATCCTTTACTCAAAACAAGGACTCATAATAGCTCCAAGAGCTGACCTACAAGCTCCAGCTTGTTAAAAACAAGCTGGTATGGTCCTATAAGCCCTTCCCAATCTGGCTTATCATCCAAGTGCTTATTGCACTTTAAGCAAAGGTAATTTGAAACACAATCTAGTACAATTCAAGAGATGACTATAGAAGCTCAAAGTAAGCTATGGACCAGCTTATTTGAGATCTAAACAGTAATTTAAGTAAAGTGCTCATTAAGAGCTTATTTTAACCATTAGAGAGCATTTTAACATAAAAGTAAAGGAAACAAAGCAATGATAAACACTGAATTTTATTAATATATGAAAAAGCTTTCAATACTGAATTAAAAGACAGAAATAAGCAGTAAATAAGCTACAATTACTGAAAAATAAAGCAAAAACTTAAAAACTTCAAAAAACTTCCTAAGCTAGGTGAAGAAGCCTCTATTTATAGGAGTTCCAGGAAGCTTCTAGGGTTCCTATCAACAAATCCC
Organism: Artemisia tridentata subsp. tridentata; assembly: GCA_021014915.2. Classification (NCBI taxonomy): domain Eukaryota; kingdom Viridiplantae; phylum Streptophyta; class Magnoliopsida; order Asterales; family Asteraceae; genus Artemisia; species Artemisia tridentata. The sequence continues at coordinate 243,878,057 of CP139504.1, forward strand.
AGCCATCAAATCACTGATGTCGACATCTTCTATCAATCACAGCCCTAGGATCGTGTGCCACATAACCTCCTTCAATAAGATTCTTGGGATTTTCCATGTTGGACAATATATGAGCTCATCTCAGCCTAGTCAGCCTTCTAGAAGAGTTTATTGTACTTAAGTTGGATGAATGCAGGGTAAAAACAAGGTTAGGGATGATGAACAGTAAAACAGAAATACACGCCCTTTTTTATCTTGTTTGACCCGTGTTTTTAATGGCTTTGAATTCGGGTCTGATATGGGTTATATAAGGTAAGAGTCGGGTTGGATGGGATCCAGGTTTAATTAAGGTGGGCTTTGGTTGTTGCTGGACTGGATTTAAAATAAAAATTGGATTATTATGGATTGGTTTTAAAAAGATTTGTATTAATAAGAATTAACACTAGTTAGTTTAGGGACTAACCATGCAAATCTTTAAGGACTAATGGTGAAAATGTTTTTGGGATAATTTATGAAAATGATTTATCATTAAAGCTTTGGTTTTGAGGTTTTGTGTTTTTGGCTGATAAAAATTGTAGTATCACTTCCCCGGCCTCGGCTTTCCTCACTCTTTTCATTCTCGTGCTCGTTTTCATCAGTTTTGTCTTTCTTTTTATCATTTTCTAATATCCTTTACCTGCACATACACAAACACAAAAACAAGCATATATTTGGCATTTATGGTCGGTTTTTGGTCTTTTAAGTCAGTTTTTGATAAAGAAAAGGTATGTGATTTAATACATACCAACATGATATGAAATAGCCACAAATTTATCACAAATTTTCATCTATTCTCACTCAAAAACCTCAAAATTGTTTCCTTTTCGAATAAGTTTCTTAACCAAACATTTCTTGTGAACAACCCCTCAAATTCGGACATAACCAACCACCACCTCGGACCTCTCCGGGTGGATGACCCCACTCACTCAAAGAAGAGGCAACAAACACAGGAAAAAGAGGCTCACCAGTCACTTAGAAACCCCACAAGAAGGTCTTTAAAGTAAGTGCATACATGAAACAACCACGTCTGCCTGCACACGACACCTTCCCAAGAAGAACCTACACGATCTCATGACGAACTGTTGGGTCAATATTTGACCCAAATGTCCCTGACAAATATTAGAACATAAAATAGTTATGTCACTCACTGACAAAATATCAGTGATCTGTTCACTCACCGATGATCAGTGAGTATGACACTCCCAGATATAGGGAGACGCTCAAACAGCATACTTCAAAGAAGGCAAAAACCAAACTAAAGATGCACTTTACCACACTGAGGTGTGGAAAGTATCTGGGCAAACATCAGGAACACTAAGATCTGGCAAATGTCTTGACATTCCTGATGACCTTTCTTTCAAGATAATGGACAACTCACCAACTATGGATAAATCTAACTGATCATGAAGTCTCGCTGATGGTAGGATCAGCTAGTAACTTCATCAAGGTACAAGATCCAGAGACATTATGAATCTAGGAAGAACTAATTAAGGAAGACAAGTCACTGAACAACTTCAGTCAAAGTTCAAGACCTAGATAAGCATCAAAGTTATCTTGTAAATTTACTAAGTACATATCAGCCAGCAGGCACAAAGAACTTTAGCTCAGGAATAAACGATCATCAAGGACAACAATACCTTGATGATCCCTCAGCTTTCTGATCAAGACCAATAAAGCATAACTTTTATGCTCTCATAGTTAAGTGGGATTACAAAAGCATTTAAGAGGGAAAACTCTTGGGAAGATAACCATTGCTCCTTCCCAAGGCACTAAAGTAGCTCACGGGTACTTATGAATGTCAACTCCGGTAAACCAAAATGTATGGATCCCTTCTAATATCATTTCACACACATATTATGTATAAGAGAGAGAAAGACGTTATATTCTATAGAGAGAAAGAAATTAGAGATAATTTCTCTATTTCATTAACCAACACCTCTCAAATGAGAGGTTTACATGCTTATATAGTCTTACATGACATGGACATAAGGAAGTGTGTCGTGTTTACCTATCTCACTAACTCAACATTAACGTAAATACTAAGACTAAACTAGACGACACACTTCTACTAACATGTAGACTATATTTTTACGATTCTAACTAGCTATTACATGACCATAATACAAGACTCGCTGACTCAATAATGATCGTCACTTTAAGCGTTCCCAACAATCTCCCCCTAAGGGACGCTTATTGAGATCTCTCTTTGATTACATTTATGATCATCACTTTTGTGTTCCAATAATCTCCCCCTAAAGGGTGATTATTGAGATCTCTTTCTGTGACATGTGGGTTATGGGTCCTCTAATAGAAATGGATGATCTTCTTTGATGCTTGCTGTCTTGAACTTTGAGTCCTTGTGTAATAGCTTTCCTAGATTCTTTGTTCCAATCATGCTTTGTGATCTTTGTTCTTCATTCTTGTTCTTGTGATTAGTTGTAATGTTCGCTTGCCTTTCATCAACATCTTTATTAATGAGGTCTTTACGTCTTTTCTAACATGCTCATTCTTGTTGTTAAACTTTGTGGTTCATACTTGTGTTGTTCTCATTCCTTGACTTTGAACTTTGTCTCTTAACTTTTCTGATTCCTTGACTTCGAAGAAGAATCGTTGTTGAAATTTTACATTACTCGATGTTTGATGAGAACTCTTCTTGAATTTTACTTAATTATCATCTTTCATAATGACTTGAGTATGAGCATGTGGAACTTGAAGTGAGTTGATGATCATCATGGTAGTAACCGCCTCTTCTCCAAGGTAACATCATCAGTTCCTGCATATTCACTGTTAGTCATAAACACCAATCGATCACAGTGGACTTTTTTTAAAGATTAGACCACTACGATTGTTTTACAGATGAATGTCTTGATTCTATTCACCTTGGTCGGGCACATCAGCCGTCCGAATCCCGTTAGGTATAGTTATCAATACTATGGAGGAAATCCAAGTAAAGACCCACGTATTCATGACTCGATTCGTGAAAGGAATCTCCTTAGTAGGATTTCCAGCACTTATAGGCTCAGACGTTGAGAGTATTAACAACATAGTGTGAAAACACATCTCTAATCCTTACAAAGGCTGTTCCTGAATTGGATACCCTTAAGAAGGCTTACAAAGGTATACCGAAGTATACCAACAATTCAGGTGAGCCGCTGAAGTGTACCGAAGTATCACTCCATGACTATAGACCGTTTGGAACGTAGAAACCACCATCATGATATAAGTGGCAAGATCCATGGATCTCATAAATGACTCTTGCAACTTGTGTTCTTTTTGGCGAACACAAGTGCATGTTTTTTGGAAAGTGTATCCTAAGAGATCTTTTGATGAATCTCATGGCTCTAGAATCGATTAAGTGCGTTTTGGTTTTAGTAGTCGGAGGCATGGAGCAGAGTGCCTCCTTTTCAATATCAACACATCTCGGAGTGAGAGGTCGATAGATTATGCAAGGTTCTCCATGGGAAATGAAACAAGTATCTTTTAAGAGATACTTGAGTGGCTAGGAGGTTAAGTGCAATGCGTCAATGGGTCTATGACGTCTTGTCTTCAATACCGGTGTCACCTTAGTAACTACCAGTAGCATATGTATTGAACCCGGTTTCTGCCCTAAGTTGAACATTTTGGAGGGCTATTTCCTTTCACCCTTTTTCTTAACTTTTCTTTTTAATTCTTCAACTCCTTTTTTCTCCTTTCATTTCTTTACTCCATTGTTCGATCATACCTAAGGACTTCTAATACTAACTATGGGTATTGTCCCTGGGTAGATCGCTCCGGTTCTGATGGATCATAGAACATAAACCTAACCATAATCACCTTATTACTCTAGGAATAACCTAGGTTCATTGATCACACACCATAAAACCTTTTGTGAAAAATCTCTCAAAGTGTTTATGATTGTAAAACATTTTTTGAAAACACTTTGAAAGTTTTGTATTTTTCATAAATACTCCCCCTTCACATGTGCTTATAAGTTTTTAAGATAAGTTTGCACATTGAGGGAAGAGTCCGCACTTTTGAATTGATCGATTTTCAGTGAACATGACCGATTCGAGACATGCTTACATCACTAGTTAGACTAGCTTGAAATTATTACCCGTCCTGGTCATATTCAAAGAAAATCTCTCGAGACGGTACACTCTACTTAGACAAGTCCTATTTGAGACACGCTTACATCACTAGTTAAACTAGCTTGAAATTATTACCCGTCCAGGACAAGTCCTTTTGATTACAGACATTTAAGCTTCGTCAATTCATTGGTGAGATATGAGTCAAGCTCATATGAGATTCCACACTTTTGTTACCATATTTTAATCATATTTTCATTTTCTCCCCCTCAAAAATAGCATATTGATGTTGTTTTTGAAGAAAAAATTGATTAAAATATGCTTTTTGAGGTTTACGAGGAGAATCTGACAAGAACTTTTGTTTATGAACAAAGATGTTTTTCAAGTACTCCCCCTCAATAAGTGAAATAACTTTTTGAGGTTTTAAAGGTGAGAGATAATATTTGTTCTTTTGAGCAGAATTATAAAAAATCTTGAAAATTTGGTTAATTCTACTCAAAAGTAAGAAGCTTTCGCTCCTTATATCAGGATTGAGGCACTGAAGCATACCCATTAAGGCACAAAGTATGGGTTATGCACTGTTATGAGTGCTTAAACCATTAAGCATGATTTTGACGGAACATTTTTGTTTTGGAAATACTCCCCCTCAAAACCCGCATTTGTTTTGAGAATTTTAAACTTTTTAAAGTTTGAGGGAAGGAGTCTTCTTGAAGCAAAATTCTGAAAGATTTAGAAATTTTAGTTTGAAAATTTCTTGAATAAATTTTGATTCAAGGTAACTAAAACGTTATACTCTGAAATACTCCCCCTCAAAACTAGCATATGTTTTTACATTTTTAAACTTTGGAGCGAATTGGGGAGTAAAGATTTGAAAATCTTGAGCAAAATTTTGAAAAGTTTTGATAAATTTCGAATAAATTTTGCTCATGATTAAGAAGTTTTTGATAAACTTTGCATGAAAACTTCGTTTCTGTTAGGATTGTCGCACCAAAACGTACAACAGGGTCCTTTCATTGAAAAATCGCGGTGCTATCTAACATTTGATCAACAACCGTTGACTTGAGCTTAAAGATTTTGAAAGTTTTTCTATAATAGCTCAAGCGAGAGAAGAATTTGCTTCTTGTTTTTAGGATAAGTGCACGTTTGGTTTTAAAGAGTGGTTTAGCAAGGCACTTTCCTTTCTTTGAAACCCGAGTTGTACATTGTAATGTGTGCACTAGTCGTCATTTTGAAGTCCGAGTCCTTAGCTAAAGTACTAAGAAGTCATTAAAAATTATCAGATTAGACACCAACCTTGGGAACCCATTTGAGCACGGCGCCAACGGGTTTACCAAATTTTTAAATCCATTTGTAAGTTATGTCAATCTGATTTAAAGATGTTGAATTCCAACGAAGACTAAAAACTAGTGTTTTATTTTGAAATAATACTTGTGGAATCAATGGAGATTTAAAACTCTTTTTCTGTTGAAAATTGTTTGAGAAACTCGATGTCTCTCTTGGAGTTTTAAAATCTGAAGAAGGATATTTCCATTTGGATGAACCTCATGGGTTCTTTTTGAAGATTTGTTTCTGTGATCAATGGAAACCTTCCGGTATTTGGAATGTTCAAAGCAAAGTCATTCTTATGTTGCAGCGAAAGCAGTTATGATATTGAATATTTGAAAGGTTTTGAACGAATTTTATTTGGTCCCCACACTTGCTCTACCGGTGTAAAACGAGAGTGTGGAGTTTGAAAAACTTGTTTCATTTCACTTGAAGTGTTTGGGGGTTTTGAACGACTTTGCTTTAGTCTCCACACTTGCTTTACCGGTGTAAAAAGAGAGTGTGGAGTTTGAAAAACTTGATTCTTTTCTTTTGAAGCATTTGCATAAGAAACCTTTAGAGGAGTAAATGTTTCGGAAAAATTAGGTCTCTTTGAAAACTTCAATCCTTTTTGTAAAGAGTAGGTTGTAAACTGAGAAACCTTTTTCGAAAATGGTTTTAAAGATTCACCCGTGTAAACCTTCTTCGAAACACTTCCTTTTGGTTAAGAAAAGTTTGAAGCATTTGACATTGAAAACTTTTGAGGAGTAAATGTTTCGGAAAAACTAGGTCTCTTTGAAAACTTCCTTCCTTTTTGAACGAATTTCTCTATTTCATTAACCAACACCTCTCAAATGAGAGGTTTACATGCTTATATAGTCTTACAAGACATGGACATAAGGAAGTGTGTCGTGTTTACCTATCTCACTAACTCAACATTAACGTAAATACTAAGACTAAACTAGACGACACACTTCTACTAACATGTAGACTATATTTTTACGATTATAACAAGCTATTACATGACCATAATACAAGACTCGTTGACTCGATAATGATCGTCACTTCAAGCGTTCCCAACACAAAAGGACATCAAAGCTAGAAGACTAGGCACGTGCCTATCTACAAACAATTGGCAAGATCACTATTCCCACGTGAAGCAATAGTAAACCGCTCGCTATAAATACCATTCCAACAAAGAAGAAAATGTGCTTTTAACGAGAGTGAGAAGTGAGAATTCCACATTAGTGTCATAGTGTTAGATTCCTCAAAACACTTAGAACCCAAGCCTAGCTTGATTCTAAGTGTTTTCAATTTGTCTCTCAGCGGGGATAGCCGTCTGCAACTATCCCCTTGAAAAGCCACCCAAGTTATTAGTGTGTAGAAGTGGGTTCTTGAGTAACCTTGTAATTTTGCCCATCATAATCATAAACTCATTCTTCTTTCAATGTCCAAACGTCACGTGTTTATGTTTATTATGTTAATTCATGAGTTGCTCCAGCAAAACCGGACCAACAAGTGGTATCAGAGCGGGTGAATCACTTCCATGATCTAGATCCGTTCTTAAATGACTACTAATAACAATTAGCCGTTCTTAAATGACGGCTAATAACCTACAACTACAATCCTCTACAAATCCCCATCATCTAAGCTCCTCTCCATAACATCCTCAAGCGTCCTTTCAAATTTAAGGGCTACTTTTAAACCGTTCTTGTGCAAAGAGATGCTTGTTATACCCGCCTTCAACCTTCCATACAAGTCACTTCCTATCACAACTAGCCTTGATATGAAGGAGGTTTAACTGGACTATGACGTCCTGTGTAATCGCCTTCATCCATCATAGGTCATAGAGATGGCGAGAGCTTCATTACCAATTAGGCTCTCATTTGCCATCAAAGTGATGAAAATAGGAATGTCTTAAGGTTGATCTCAGTAACAACCATCATGGATGAAAAGAAGGGTAAAAAGGGGCAATTAATGGGAGAAATAGAATGGGAAAGAGGATACGTCTTCAAGGATAGATACAAATTGTACAAAAGGGGCAATTCATTGCATAAGGAAGTCCCTAATCCTGAGAAAGTATCCTGAAGACGTCAAGCAACATGGATGGAAGACACTGATGAAAATCAATGATGCTTCTCTCCTTGTTGCTGCCTAGCTTGTAAGTATAGGTGATGTAAACATGAATTAACAATTAATTAATATAAAACGCAGCGGATAAACATCACCACAACGGATCCATAGTGCCATATGATCAATCAAATAAATAAATACATAATTTATACCTTTGTAGTGTGATCCGGGAGTCACCAACAAAACCCTTATGTCGAACACTATATGAAACCCAAGTGATCAAAATAGATCACCTCTATGATATGTCCACACTACACGTCCTTGATCACCACCTGATGCTAGTCTAAACCCCGTAACAATGATTCTTGGTACAACCTACAATAGATAATATCAAGAGAGGATGAAAAACACAAAACCCTAAAAGGGTGTGTTTGTGCCGTGGGTTAGAGAGGGAGAGAGGGGAGGAGAGTTTGTTATTTTTGTTTAATGAAATTGATTAGTAATTGATTTGATCAAATCCCTTGATCTTATCAATTACAATCTTACATCAAGGCCCTTAACAAGCTCCATAATTCTCCCTTGATCCCTCCATATGGCCGGCCTCCTTAGGGGCCCACAATGGGCTTGCCCGTTGTTGGCCCGTTCCAAAAACACTAAGTCTAACTTAGTATTTAATGGCCCGTTATCGATCTCGAGTTACGTAGTCGTTTATATATTGTAAATACGATAAATACAATCTATAAAATGGTGTCTCTGTGTATAAGTGTGTGACCCCATAGGCTCACATATGTCTAGCCATATAATTAGTGATTATGACACGAGCATTCTCCAACAGCTCCCACTTGCGACGTCATAATAATCAAGTAATTATACAAGCAATGGTTAGCGTCTAGCAACACGCCAAAGCCCCTAGAAATATGTGAGGTTAGTTTCTTAAACGTCTCATTTCAGATGGTTTATATGTCATCTATCCTTTTGTTTCAGATACCGTGTTGAACATTAGACATGGATCAAAAGTCATTCTAAAAGTTCAACTATTATGTTTCTCGATACGGATATTGAACAAGATTACCAAGTGAATTAAGATTCATCTTAATCTCATTTGGGTACGGCCATACAAACATCTGTTCAATTCATCGAGGGGCCCAATAGTATCTAACTCCAAAGCAAGTGGAGGAACAAATCCCATTTTGACTACACGTGTCATTCACATGCTTCATATCACTCCTGAAAATGGCCTTTATAACTACCTTATTCAGGATAGCGTTTAACCATATCAAGGAATGAAATTCCACACATGCAAGACCTGCTTGCATCTCAAGTCTGAGGATAAGAGACATAACCTCTTGCGAGATTCACTATTGACGACGATCCATGTAGTGAATTCTCGTAGGTTGGGTCAATCCAATGTTCATCACAATGAACAACATGTGAGTTTGGCAAATGAATCACCAACACGCTCACATTTGCCTTAATTTGATGATACTCCCGTATCGTCAACCGACAATGGATAATTTTAGAATAAATAAATTATTCATGGATTAAACATGCAAATATAGAACACAGTTGATATAAAATGAAAACGATCATAACCATTACATCAATTCATTGCAAATACAAACCGTTTAACGTTCTAATTATTCAAATACTAAAAAATACAGATCTACATGAGACTACTAACTGGTCTAAGTCCAATGCTCCTAGCATGTTCGACATGTTTGGCACAAGGCATTGGTTTAGTAAAAGGATCAGCCATGTTGTCATCTGTGTGAACTTTGAGAAGACGAATATCACCACTTTCGATAACCTCTCGAATGTAGTGAACTTTTCGACGAAAATGTTTGGCACCCTTTTGAACACCTGGTTCATTGGCTATGATAATGGCACCTGTATTGTCACAGTACATATCCATAGGTCGTTCATTGCTGGGGACAACACCAAGCCCATAAATGAATTTACGTATCCAAATCGCCTCCATAGCAGCTTCAGAAGCAGCAATGTATTTAGCTTCTGTAGAGGACATCGCGATAGTGCTTTGTTTGGCACTCTTCCAGTCAACAGCACCTCCGTTCATGATGAAAACATATCCCGTTTGGGATTTGGTGTCATCACGATCCGTCTCCCAGCCTGCGTCAGTGTAACAAGTGACACTGAGCTCACGCTTGACATCACCACCATAAACAAGAAACATATCTTTAGTATTTCGTAAATATTTCAATATGTTCTTAACAGCAGTCCAGTGACATTCTCCTGGATCCTGTTGAAATCTACTCGTTAGGTTCTGAGAGAACGCTATATCAGGTCTAGTGCATCTAACCGCATACATTATGGATCCCACAGCCGAAGCATACGGGATTCCCTTCATCCTCTTCACCTCATCAGGAGTGGAGGGTCCTTGAGCTTTACTCAATACTGTATTTGGTTGCATTGGAAGATTTCCACGTTTGGAATCTTGCATCCTAAATCGCTTCAGGATTTTGTCAATGTATGCACTTTGACATAAGCCGATTAATCGTTTTGATCTATCACGATAGATTTTGACTCCAAGTATGTACACGGCTTCTCCTAGATCTTTCATGGCAAAGCAATTTCCAAGCCAGGATTTTACATCTTGTAGCATTGGAATGTTGTTTCCCATGAGCAATATGTCATCGACATATAAGATTAGGAACACGACTATACTTCCACTAGTTTTCATGTATACACATGGCTCATCGAGATTTTGGGTGAAACCAATCTTCTTGATTTCATCGTCAAATCTCTTATTCCAACTTCTAGATGCTTGCTTTAATCCATAAATGGATCTTTGAAGCTTGCATACTTTAGTTGGATGTTTAGGATTCACGAAGCCCTCGGGTTGCACCATATAAACGTCTTCGTTCAGGTGGCCGTTCAAGAAAGCTGTCTTGATATCCATTTGCCAAATCTCATAGTCATAGTACGCTGCTATGGCTATAAGAATCCTAATAGCTTTTACGTCTGCAACAGGCGAGAAGGTTTCTTCATAGTCAACCCCGTAGGTTTGAGTGAAACCTTTTGCTACTAGACGAGCTTTGTGGGTGTGTACTTTTCCATCCATGTCGGTCTTCTTTTTGAAGAGCCACTTGCTCCCAACGGTTTTAGCGTTAGGAGGTAGGTCAACTTCGACCCAGACATCGTTGTCTTTCATGGATTTCATCTCCGCATTCATAGCTTCGATCCATTTATCGTGTTCAGGACTCGATAATGCATCTCGATAGTTAGCGGGTTCACCATGATCCCCTAACTCATGTTCCTCAGCATCGACATAGAAACCATATCGCTCAGGTGCTTGAGGTATCCTTGCGGATCTACGAATGGGAGCAACATCTTGATGAGGTTCAACATTTTCATGTTCAATCTCATTTTGATGCTCACTAGTGTTACCAGAAGGTTGTGCATCTTCCTCTTGAATTTCATCAAGGTCTACTTTGCTCCCACTTGCCTCTTGTGAAATGAGACTATTCTCAAGAAACTCAGCATACCGAGCAACAAATATTTTGTTCTCGGGTGGGTAGTAGAAGTAGTAACCCATCGTTTCCTTTGGGTATCCTACAAAGATACATTTGATAGCTCTGGGCTCAAGTTTGTTAGGTGTGTCTCGTTTCACGAGAGCCTCACAACCCCAGACTTTCAAGTAAGACAAATTAGGGACCTTCCCATGCCATATTTCGTATGGTGTTTTGTCTACCTTCTTGGTTGGAACCATATTGAGAATGCGTGCAGCAGACTCTAGAGCATAACCCCAAAAGGACATTGGCAACGTTGTTAGACTCATCATAGATCGAACCATGTCAAGCAAGGTTCGATTTCTCCTTTCAGATACACCATTATGTTGTGGTGTATATGGAGGAGTGAATTGTGAGACGATCCCACACCTTTTTAGATGATCTAAAAACTCTTGACTCATATATTCACCTCCTCGATCGGATCGGAGAGCCTTTATGGTCTTGCCGAGTTGATTTTCTACCTCATTTTGAAAGACTTTGAACATTTCAAAGACTTCATGTTTATGTTTAATCAAGTAAACATAACCATATCTACTGTAATCATCAGTAAAAGTAATGAAGTAGTTAGCTCCTTCCCTAGACATTGTTCTAAATGGGCCACATACATCAGTATGTATGAGTCCAAGTAGATCTTTAGCTCTTTCTCCTACATGGAGAAAAGGCTTTCGTGCCATTTTACCAGATATACAAGAAATGCATTTATCAAACGACTCATGGTTGGTTGACTCTAAAAGCCCATCGCGTTGCAGCTTCGTAATGCGTTTCTTGTTTATGTGACAAAGACGGCAATGCCATAGAAAAGTGGAATCTAAGTTACGTTTAGATTTCTTATTGCTAACATTATATATAGAACTAACGTTTGAAACAGAATCATGCATATCAATTTCAAAAATGCCATCACGAGGAATAGCATTAAAATAAAATACATTATCCTTAGAAACTGCAATACCATAATCCGTAAAAGTATGAATAAAACCATCATCTTTCAAACGTGAAAGTGAAACAACACCTCTAGTGATAGTAGGTGCAAAATGGCAATTATTTAAAACAATAACTAAACCATTAGGGAGGATGAGATCAAAGCTCCCTATCGCTTCGACAGCTGCACGGTTGCCATTACCAACGTACAGGTTCAAAGCTCCTTGCTTCAACTTTCTGCTTCCCCTAAGCCCCTGCACATTATTACAAATGTGAGTACCACAACCAGTATCATATACCCAGGATTTGTTAGGAAAAGTGTAGAGCTCTATAGTGAAGATACCTGATGTGCTAGCTGCGCTAGCTTTGTTCTTCTTCAACCCTTCTAGGTAGGACGAACAGTTCCGCCTCCAATGCCCCTTCACTCCACAATGGTGACAGGGAGAGTCCTTTGCCGGGTGCTCCTTCTTGGCAGGTGGGGGGATCTTTGGTTTGGGGGCGTAAGCAAGCTTACCCTTGCCCTTACCATTTCCCTTGCCATTTGCCTTCGGCTTCTTCTTCTGGATTCGTCCTTCCTTTATAGCTAGGACCATAGGAGCCTTCTTGGGCATTCCTTTCTCTGCAAGTTTCAGCATGTTATGCAGCTCAGGAATGGTCTTGCCCATGCTGTGCATGTTGTAGTTTTGCACAAACTGATCATAATCCTTTGACAGTGAGGTAAGTATCAAGCTCACTCCAAGGATCTGAGGCATGGGGTATCCAAGACGCTCCATTTGGTCAAGGTAGCCCTTCATTTTCATGACGTAGCTACTGACCGTTTGGCCCCCTCCTGCTTGCATGCATGAAAAGCTTTGACAGTGTCAAACAATTCTTGCTCAGCTTGCTGCTCGAACATTGTTTTCAGTTCGGTCAGCATGTCAAATGCTGCAAGGTTCTCTAAGTTCTTTTGGAGCTCAGGGATCATGCTTGCAAGCATAAGACAAGCAACCTCTTGCTGCTCATTAACCCTACGAGTGTAGGCGGTACGAACAGCAGCGGAGGCATTAGCAGGAGGTGCTTCAGGTAAAGGTTCTTCCAGATGGTAAAACTTTTGTTCAGCCCTGAGGACAATCCTCAGGTTGCGATACCAGTCCAAAAAGTTATTACCATTCAATTTTTCTTTTTCAAGAATTGATCTGATGTACGAGTTGTTTATGGTTTGATTAGGAGTTGTCATCTACAAAACAAACAAAGTTCAAATTTTAGTAAGTTTCAATAATTAATCCTTTTTAAAATTAACTACCCAAGTTTAAGCATATTAAAACAATTAATTTTACGAAAAGGCTAAGATCCTCATTGAGGTTCCACCATCACATCAGTTGATCTGCTAGCAATGGTGAATTCAATAGGTAGGTAACATCGACCAATTGCATTACATGTGCAACTCTTAGATCTTTATGGGACTCATGGCACTAGTGAATAAGCAACTAGTGTCAAGCTGGCATGTTTAGTCCCATCTTTGCCTCGGGTCAAGGTCTAACCGCTTAACTCGATTAAGTCATCCAATTTGAAAACGTGTGAGAATATATCTAGGTCTCACGCATAGAGAATAGTCACCTTGGGTTACAATTCAACCTAGGTCCAACGCATAGGCAAAAAGTAATTGCAAGGGTCCTCAAAATTGGACGGCATGACTTAAATTTTGACGGGTAAATATTTTGATGTGGATCAAAAGCGTGTACGAAAGAAGCATGCATTCATTCTTCGTAGCACAAGTTAAAAACTTTTCTTAACTTAAGTCTAATCATTGTTTTAATTTATGTGTGTCAAGTTGTCCATTTCAAGACTAATATATATCCTATGTGGATTATTATTTAGTTTGGACAATACAAATAAATAAATAAACAAACAATCTCAACCGGTTTAAGTGTTGTTTATATAGAAAACAATGATTTTAAGTTTCAAATCATATTTAAACTTAGTTAAACTAAATCATAAGACTTAGTTCAAAATGGTTTATGTTTTGTTTTAAGTTTTATGAAAACAATTTTCGTTTTTCATGTAGTCACAACCATACAAAAAACAACCAAACAAACATACAACCACAATATGCAAAGCCTCAACCGATGAAAATCCTATGCTTGGTCTTGTGAGCCATCACAAGAACCAAGAGTCAACTAGGGACTTATATCACAACCACATGGAGGGCTCCCACTTGCTCCAAGACAATCATGAGCAAGTAAAAAGCCCATAATGCACATGAACTTCAGTTTCTGTCAGCCCAGTTTTTCTGTTTTGAAAGGCCCAAATGCCCAGGAAGATCACCTCCTCATGATTCGGCCCAGTTGACAAAGTTGTAGCCCTATGTCTTGTGGACCTGCACCAAAAATTTTAGAAAAAAATACCTTACCAATCAGCAGGTAATCACGTTTTCCCAACAGGTGTCCAGCAGCAACTTTCAGTCTACAACTCTTTAATCTTTCGCCTTTTGCTTCCAAGCTCTTGTGTACAATACATATAAAGTAAAATACAACTAATATACTTTGTATCTACTGTAAAATGCCCAAACATTGGCAAAACCAAAATTGAAATACATTACAAAAGTGCCGAAACAATGGCAAACCCCAAAACAAGAAAAACCAACCAACAATCACAATCACAACGCACAAGTGGTCTAGGTTTTCATCGGCTTTGCATATGAACACATAATAATACATTCAAATAAAGATTATTACATGGTGTTGGCTAACTCCATGGACAAAAATGCATGTATTTGCCATGGATAACAAAATAAATAACAAGAATTAAATTGTTAGCCAACGAATCGAAGAAATAATTAACAAGAATTAAAACCCCGAATGGTACGCGTGACAAATGGCCATAGACTCATAACCCACTGATATTAGGACCTTCTTAACATCATTTTACCACAGAAAAATAAGCCTCATGGGCTGATTTGAAATCGGTTAAAAATCTTCCAAAAAACACGTTTTTAGGCCATTTTACGGGTACCGATCAAGTAAACAAACAACGTATGCATAACAAATGGCCATAGGATCAAAAAGTCCAGATCTTAAGACCTTAATAAAGTCGACATATTCAGAATATTCAAGCCCTAGGGGCTATTTTAAAATCACACTTTTAAATCCATTAAAAACAATGTTTTTAGCCATTTTTACGCATACAAGATGATCATATGACAACATATGATGGCTCGTGATACCACTATAGGTGATGTAAACATGAATTAACAATTAATTAATATAAAACACAGCGGATAAACATCACCACAACGGATCCATAGTGCCATATGATCAATCAAATAAATAAACACATAATTTATACCTTTGTAGCGTGATCCGGGAGTCACCAACAAAACCCTTATGTCGAACACTATATGAAACCCAAGTGATCAAAATAGATCACCTCTATGATATGTCCACACTACACGTCCTTGATCACCACCCGATGCTAGTCTAAACCCCGTAACAATGATTCTTGGTACAACCTACAATAGATAATATCAAGAGAGGATGAAAAACACAAAACCCTAAAAGGGTGTGTTTGTGCCGTGGGTTAGAGAGGGAGAGAGGGGAGGAGAGTTTGTTATTTTTGTTTAATGAAATTGATTAGTAATTGATTTGATCAAATCCCTTGATCTTATCAATTACAATCTTACATCAAGGCCCTTAACAAGCTCCATAATTCTCCCTTGATCCCTCCATATGGCCGGCCTCCTTAGGGGCCCACAATGGGCTTGCCCGTTGTTGGCCCGTTCCAAAAACACTAAGTCTAACTTAGTATTTAATGGCCCGTTATCGATCTCAAGTTACGTAGTCGTTTATATATTGTAAATACGATAAATACAATCTATAAAATGGTGTCTCTGTGTATAAGTGTGTGACCCCATAGGCTCACATATGTCTAGCCATATAATTAGTGATTATGACACGAGCATTCTCCAACAGTAAGCAGGAAGATGCGTTTACAGCCTGGGTTATACTTGACTAACTCATGGAAGATGGGAAAAACTACCCAAGTTCCATGGTGCAAATTGGCCAATTAGAAAGAACAGCCCCTGGTTTCTTTGAACAATCCTAATCAACTAGCTAATCTAGTATCATAGGGAGGAATCAGCTTGTGCAGTTCGTGGACTGTATTCTTCAAATCTGGTAGTAAGCAAGTACTACCTGATTCTACAAGTCTTTGACCAGAGTGGTTGCTGGTATATCAGAGCATTGATGCTTGGACAAACTCAACTGGGTATCAAAACTAGCTGCTGAACTAAGAAGACACTAGACTGAAGATAGAGAACGTCGCAGAACAGAAGAAAAAACATATCAAGTCTCAGTGTCCTTGTTTCAGCAACATCAATAGAATTAGGTATGTAAAATATTGTAATTCTTTGATGTAACAATCAGTAAGTAAGAAGAAGCCTTATTGCTCACATACTACTGATTAAGTTTAGACTATTTGTAAAATTAGACATGAAGAGATTAATGAATCAAAATGTGAACTAATCTCTTCTAATATATACTCATATATAAAAAGTCTAAACTTCTCACTGATTATCAGTGAATCAGAGATTATCGCTCACTAACAGCTTATTTATAGCATCAGTGAGTCACTCTCTGAGAAACCTTCAGGGAGAAAATAACTCCCTCAATGGTTTCAGTGTCTATCATTCAAACTGAATCTAATTAAACGACATGTGGAGAAATCAAGTCGCTTATAGGAACAATGAAGAAGTGCTATAGGCATATACACCATTGACCTATCTGACATCATGAGCATGTACCACATCAGAAGACAAAACAAGCTTCATTCAGTGATACACATTCAACAAGGACATAGTCCTTGTTCCTTGAACCGTAACCATAAATGCAAGAACTCCAAAAGCTTCCACTAAAGTTGATGTTTGTGAGGGGGAGAAAAGCATTTATGAGAATCTAAGGCAAGCCATAATCAGCAAAACAATGTGAACCTGATGAACAAATCATCAGGGAATGAGTTCACATACAACAATTGGTGTCAAAATGGCTTGAATAGAACAAACATCAGGGATATGACCCTTAGTACAAAAAAAGGGAATGGTTCAAAAAAAAAAAAAAAGCTGAAGAAGAAACACCAGCTACATCAACAAGGCATCTGGTTCTTACTGAGTAATATTTATGTTTTCCTTGTTGTAACTCAGTTTGTAAGAAGAAGCCTTAATGCTCACTTACAAACTGATAAAAACATAGGATATCTATGTGGCAAACCTTTGCAAGAACCTAAATGTAAAATATCCTAAGAAGATTCAGTCTATAAGAAGAAGCCTTAATGCTCACTTACAAAACTGATAAAAACTTAGGATATTCATTAGGCAAACCTTTGCTAGAACCTAAATGTAAAGTATTCTAAATAAAAACCCTGAGCAAGAACACTCAGGAAGTCATCATCAAACCAATCATCATAGGATCATCACTACCTAGGATTAAAGCTCGAACAAGTGAAGATCAGACCCAAGAAACAAGATGGTGACTCAAGACGAGGTACAACCTCATCCTCAACAAGTGGTATCAATAAATAGAACCTATAACGATAATTGTTTACATGTAAATCAGAGTACAAGAAGAAGCCGTTATGCTCACTTATCTTTGATAAAATCCAACAAGTAGGATCAAACCAAAACCAAAAACAATAGTCGTTTACTATACCTTTGTAGTAAATTAGAGTATAAGAAGAAGCCGTTATGCTCACTTATCTCTGATAAAACCCAAGCTATTTTTATGTTCAAATAGGGGGAGATTGTTGGGTCAATATTTGACCCAAATGTCCCTGACAAATATTTGAACATAAAATAGTTATGTCACTCACTGACAAAAAATCAGTGATCTGTTCACTCACTGATGATCAGTGAGTATGACACTCTTTGATATGCGCTCAAACAACATACTTCAAAAAAGGCAAAAACCAAACTAAAAATGCACTTTACCACAATGATAAAGAATCAGTGTGGAAAGTATCTGGGCAAACATTAGGGACACTAAGATCTGATAAATTTCTTGACATTCCTGATGACCTTTCTCTCAAGATAATGGACAACTCACCAACTATGGATAAATCTAACTGATCATGAAGTCTCGCTAATGGTAGGATCAGCTAGTAACTTCATCAAGGTACAAGATCCAGAGAAATTATGAATCTAGGAAGAACTGATTAAGGAAGATAAGTCACTGAACAACTTCAGTTAAAGTTCAAGACCTAGATAAGCATCAAAGTTATCTTGTAAATTTATTAAGTGCATATCAGCCAGCAGGCACAAGGAACTTTAGCTAAGGAACAAAGGATCATCAAGGACAGAAATACCTTGATGATCCCTCAACTCTCTAATTAAGACCAACAAAGCATAAGTCTTATGCTCTCATAGTTAGGTGGGATTACAAAAGCATTTAAGTGGGAAAACCCTTGGAAAGATAACCATTGCTCCTTCCTAAGGCACTAAAGTAGCTCACGGCTACATGTGAATGTCAACTCCAGTAAACCAAAAGGACATCAAAGCTAGAAGACTAGGCACGTGCCTATCTACAAATAGTTGGCAAGATCACTATTCTCACGTGAAGCAATAATAAAATGCTCGCTATAAATACCGTTCCAATAAAGAAGAAAATGTGCATTCAAAGAGAGTGAGAAGTGAGAATTCCACATTAGTGTCATAGTGTTAGAATCCTCAAAACACTTAGAACCCAAGCCTAGCTTGATTCTAAGTGTCTTTCAATTTGTCTCTCAGCGAGGATAGCCGTCTGCAACTATCCCCTTAAAAAGCCACCCAAGTTATTAGTGTGTCAAAGTGGGTTCTTAAGTAACCTTGTAATTTTGCCCATCATGAATCATAGACTTTTTCTTCTTTCAATGTCCAAATGTCACGTGTTTATGTTTATTATGTTAATTTATGAGGTGCTCAAGCAAAACCAGACCAACGTGAACATCACGTTCTATATCCATCTCCGCAACCAAGAACACATCAAGATTTCAGAGTTCATGGAGGCGTAGAGGGTGCTAGAGGGTATCAGGAAAGGGAGTCACAAAACAACCAGGTCGCGATACCGCGTCAGCCTACCTAGAATAACTCGCAATTGAAGATGGTTGGCTAGTTCCCAGGTAAACACATTCCAACCTATTTACCCTTTTCTGCATTACCTTACATATAGCAATCAGGCCAAAACATCACTTAGTAATAACCTCGAGTATAGCATAACTATGAGCCTAACTCAGAAAGATACCCTAACACCATTAAGTAGCCCCTCCCCTCAAAATAGCACGCAACCTACTCTACACCTAACTCAAAATTCAACTACGAGTACATACATAGTCAGGTCATATACTAGGGCACTTGCAGAGGGAAGGAGAAAGCATCTTCCTAACCTACCTAAACCTGGCAACTCCAAAACAAAAGCACTAGGGCTAGCTCCATGATATGGACAAACAAACTTTCTCACCCTCGTAAATAACCCATGATAAGCAATACCAACCAAATAAAACCAGAAACTCTCAATGAACGGATTGGAAGTGTCCACATGATCCAATCATGGTATTCAGGCACAAAAAGAGGTGGCGAGGTTATAGAAGACTACCAGCATGTTCCATCGTGAAGCATTCCATGGGATACATTCATACCATCATCTGAATCCCTTGTCATCACAACAATTATAGCCTTATATAGGGTTAGCAGAATATACATGGATAGAGGAAGCTCAATTGACATAATGTATGAACACTGCTTCAACAAACTCCCAGAAGACATAAGGTCAGGCTTGAAACTACCAACTACACAACCGATTGGCTTCTCAGGGGAAAGATCTTTTCCCGAAGGCGTAGTCACCCTATAACTCACAGTAGGAACACACCCAATGTCGAGAACAATCATGTTACAATTTCACATTGTCAAATCCACATCCAAGTATAATGTAATACTTGGAAGGACAAAACTTCAAAAGCTCTGCATGGAAGTCTCAATCATCATGTCATTAGTAGAATTCCCAACAGGGGCGAGAGTCGCTACGGCTTACTACCCTGGTAAAGACGCAAGCCTAGCTGATGTAGTAGAAGAAAGCGACATCAGGGAGACGCGTGGGAAACTATTCTGATAGACAACCCCAAACAAGTAAAAGTCATCATAAACCCTGAATACCCAGATCAGCCTATCACAATCGGAATCAACCTTTCACCTGAAGTTAAAAACCAACTAGTGCAGTTGCTAGCAAACAACCTAGATGTATTTTCTTGGAAACTATTAGGCATGACTGGTGTCCCTAGAGAGTTAGCAGAACATAGCCTAGGCCTAAACCAATACTCACCAACTATTTTGGCAGAAAAGATTCAGCCTTTCTCTTGAACTGCCTCAGGCTATGGATTCTTAAGTAACATACCTAATCCAGGCAGGCATCCTACGACTAGTCAAATACCAAACCTTGGTCTCAAACCCAGTAATGGTCAAGAAAGTCAATGGTACATTGCGTATGTGTGTCGACTTCACCGGCCTAAACCACAAGGCATGTCTGAAAAATAACTACCCCTGCCTCCTATTGATTGGAAAGTGGAATCCCTAGCCAATTTCAAATACAAGTGCTTTCTTGACGCATACAAAAGATATCACCAGATTCTGATGAAAGAATCTGATGAGGACAAAACCACAATCTACACCAATCAAGGTCTTTTCTACTACACCAAGATGCCTTTTGGTCTAAAAAATGCGGGCGCCACCTACCAGGCACTGGCAGACAAATAGTCCAGATCTCAAATAGGGGTCAATCAAGCATATGTCGAAGACATGGTAATCAAGAGCAAAATAGAAGATGCCTTGTTGTACGACATCATCGAAACATTCCAAAACCTTAGATGCATCAACTTGAAGCTAAACCCAGCCAATGTTCGTTTGAGGTAGAGGAAGGTTGATGACATCAAATAACAACATGTTATTAGCATCATGTATCCTATGTATATTGCTTGTTTTGTATTATTTTATATGAGGATTGATACTTAATCGTTTACTTTTGTAAGTCTCAGTTATAAACAAGCAATTGGTTCAAGTTAGGTATTTTGGACGTAAATTGGAGCAAAATGGATCAAGTTGGAAAAATCTACTAAACTGAAGACAGATACGCCGTATCATTCAAGACAGATACGCCGTATACCAAGACTTAGACGAATATGAAGACCATTGCCTGACTTTGAAGAATACGCCGCATGGATTTATCCCATGCGCCGTATATGAAACCTTGGTCAACAGAGAAGATCTGATTTGTTTTACTCTAGATACGCCTCATGACACCCCAAAGATGCGGCGTATCAATCTCAGGACTTCACTAGAAAATCCAAGACATTGAAGACAGCATACGCCGCATGAAGAATGATGATGCGCCGTATCATATGAAAGTGTATAATTATTCCGTAATATAATAATCTTTGACCCCATGCGAAGTTATCGAGATACGGCGTATCAGGTAAACTGGGTACGCCGTATCGACCCTGTTTACAGAAGGTATAAATACATCATTAGGAGCAGAATTTTAGAGACACATATACAGGAGAGGCTTCGACTGATCACACAAAGACATGACCAGAAGGATGAAATTAGAGCAATAAGAAGGTCCTAATAGTGCATAATTTCATAGGAAGATTCACTTAATTTGTATTAGTATTCTTTAATTGTTTGGTTAGCATACTTTTTCTCCTTTTGATTCATACTTGAATATTTCCAATCATTAAAGATTATATGATGTTTTATTGGATGCTCATGCGTGTTTTTTGATTACATTGTTACTTCATTAATATAGTTTGCATAATTAATGTAGGCCCTAAGTGGTTAATTAATAAATTGATAATCATTAACGTAGACTTTATGCGAATTTTTGATTAGTTGTGACAGGATTAGTCTATCGAGAAAACTTAAAAACCGAAATCTAAATGTTTAGGTTGGTCTAAACATTGGAACGAGATACGCATTCACATGAGCAACCAAAGAGAGAGAATATATTTAGTACTCATCATATATAACTAAACAATTAGCTAATTCATCTTCCTTACTATCGGCTTGACCTCTTATTTTTTATATGTGTTTCTATCTGTGTATGTGTGTGTCATTTGCCTCAGTGCTTTTATTTACAGTTTTACTTAATCTAAACATCGTGCCAGTCTATCAGGCTTAAAACCCCCTTGCGTTAGATTAGTTTTAATATAGACTAACTTTAGAATTAAAATACTAAGAGACACTTAAGTGTTAACGTTCCACTTTAGTGATCGACACTCTACTTACCAACTAGGCTACATTGATCGGGTACAATGCCCATTAGTGTTTGTTATAGGTTAAGTCGGCTAAATATAAATTTAAAACTTGATAAACATAATCTATACCTACAACAATAGCACATCAAAGGTCAATTCTTGGGTCACATGATCGATGCCATGGGAATCAGGGCAAACCCCAAAAAGATTCAGGCGGTACTAGACATGACTCAGCCCAAGAACTTAAAGGAACTACAAATCTTAAACCGGAAACTCGCATCTCTCAGCCGGTTTCTATCATGGGCATCTGAAAAACGATTATCATTCTTCAAAGTATTGATCGAGTGAAACAACAAAAAAGTATATGGGTGGACGGAGGAAGCCGAGGTAGCATTTCAGGACCTCAAAGTATTCCTAACCGAACTACCCACCCTGACAGCTCCAATACCTGGTGAAACCCTCACCATGTACCTAGCAGCATCTCAGCATGTGATCGGTTCAATACTCTTAGAGAAAAGGAATAAGGTTTAAAAGCCAATCTACTTCTTCAACAAGATTTTGCAAGATGCACAAATCAACTATCCTCCACTGGAAAAGATGGCATTTGCTCTATTACTGTCATCCAGGAGATTCAAAAGATACTTCCAGGCACATCCGATCCACGTCTTAACAAAAAAGCACCTAAAACAGGTTTTGTCGAACCACGAGTAAACAGGCAGAATGTTAAAATGGTCAATCGAGCTAAGCGAATATGAAAATACCTATGGATCCACACATTCAGTCAAAGGGCAAAACATGGCAGATTTCTTCGCCGAGGTCGACACACCGCCTCTAGAAATACCATGCAAGAAGTCGAAGGCACAACCAAAACCCACAGGCCACGAGGACGAAACTTAGACTTTGTACACTGACGGCGCGTCATGGAAACAAGGTTTAGTTGGTTAGTGTTCACAAGCCCATCAGGACACGACTTCACGTATGCCCTGAAGTTCAAGTTTCATGCCTCGAACAACGAGTCAGAATATGAAGCGCTACTGGTAGGCTTACACATAGCCAAAACAATGGAAGTCAAAAGAATCAAAGTATTCATAGAGTCATTGTTGTTAGTTTCTCAAGTAAGGGGTGAGTATATTGCAAATGAAGAGCCGATAAATCTATATTTGGAGTTGGTCAACCAGATCTTACCATACTTCACATCTTTCACCATTACTTAGATCCCCAAAGGAATGAATCAATGAGCCGACGCCCTGAGCAAACTCATTGCACTTACCTTCGAACACTTCGAAAAAGAAGTGCCGGTGGAAGTCATCAACGAGAAATCCATCCTCCAGCCTACAGAAATCTCTCAGGTCGAGACAGATGACACTTGGATGACTCCCATCTTCAACTGTCTATCTCAAGGTATCCTACCACCTAACAAACTAGAGGTACTAAAAATCAAGAGCAAGGCCATCATGTACTCTATCAGGGATGGTACCTTATACCGAAAGACATTCAGAGGACCAATGGCGCGATACGTTGGGCCAACAGAGGCTCGAAAAATCATTCAAGACATCCAAAAGGAATGTTTGAAATGCACTTAGGGTCTCGTGCCGTAGCGGCCAAAGTAATCAGGATGGGATACTATTGGCCAACAGTCAATCAAGACGTAGAAGCTGAGATAAAGACATGCAAAGAATGTCATGCTTACGCCAACATCCAGTGTGTACCAAAACATGACCTTATCCCCATCACTGCACCCTGGCCATTCCATCAATGGGGCATTGACATATGCAGACCATTCCCGGCAGCCTCAGGAAAGGTCAAACACATGATTCTAGCCGTCGATTACTTTACCAAATGGGTCGAAGCAAAATCGCTAGTCTCCATTACTTCAAGAAAAGTATCAACCTTCGTATACGATCAAATCATCACTTGATTCGGCATGCCACAAACACTCAACACGGATGACGGACCCCAATTCATTGGAGAACCATTCAAATCATGGTGCGAAAATTAGGGTATCCTCAGAGCTACAACTTTACCCTACCATTCGCAAGCCAATGGTTAGGTAGAAGTAGCCAACAGAGAAATTGTAAAAGGCATCGAGAAACGTATGAAAGAGTACATTATTGGGCGGACGAGCTCGAAAGCGTACTATGAGCACATAGAACAACGCCAAAAGAAAGTACATGCGAAACACTCTTCAGTTTGGTCTATGTAACTGAATCTGTGATACCTGTTGAAATGCTTATCTAAACAGAAAGAGTTTCTATGGTCAATGAGGATGAAAATGAAGATTCCCTCAGGCTAGACCTAGCACTAGCTGAGGAAAAAAGCGATTTGGCTACTATTCGCCTAGCACATTCTAAAAACAAAATGGCAAAGTATTACAACAAACGCATCCACCCAATGTCTTTCTAACCTGGTGACCATGTAATGCGAAAAAACGAGGCAAGCAAGGCCGTGGGTTAGGGCAAGCTTGCTCTAACTAGGAAGGGTTATACATCATTCGTCAGGAAAACGACAATAGTTCCTACCTATTGACAACTCCGGGATGACATTCCCCTAACATGGCACGCATCCAACCTCAAACGATGCTACATCTAAGTTGGATCGCTGAATCAAACAACTTTCATGCTTCTTTTCTTTAACCTTTTAAAGAAGGCTTCTAACAGCTAAGAAAGCTCATATGTACTATTTCTTCAAATATGCTATGACAATTCCAACACTTTTCATACAAAGTGTCATATACGACTATTCATACAAGTAACATTTACTCAAATACAAACTAGACTTTATGAACATGCTCATGAGAAAAGGTGCCTACGTGGGTCAAACAAACAGGACTAACAAACAATTAGCCTAAATACACCTTAATGAGGCTTCATATCTTACTATATATAAAGATGCAACTCTCATTCTAGGTATTGGACCAACAACCTCCCATGAGTGGGTTGCTTGCAAATAGCTAGTCGATAGTATCGGCTATAATGTGCACCAAATAAAAAAAGTAAGTACTTATTCTCGCAAAAATCAGGGCCAAATCAGACCCTCGATTACAAACACTATTTAAGTATGCAAAGATTTAAATTAGTTGAACAAATAGGTTACACATAGCCAGGCTACACATTCTTCATGTTTAACTGATCACTAAACATAAGAATACAACACATACAATAAATTGACTAAACTACTAATTTCATTTAGATCGTAGGGTAATCACACCCTAGCTAATCAAACCTAGGACTACACAAACCTGGTAAATACAAATAATAAATTGACAACATGTTAATTTCATTATAAACTCAGGGTAAACCACCATACTACAAAAACCCAGGACAAAACATGCCTGGTACATTCTACAAAACAATCATGATACATCACGGATTACAAACATTCGTCTACAAGTTTTACAGTAGATACTATGATCTGAAAACATCATACTCAGAATCTACTTAAAACTGAAACAGAAAATATTCACAATTAGACACGGCATGAGCTTGGACTTCAATGCCTCATCAAAAGTTCGACTTTCCCTCTCCTTCGCTTTCAACCAACAAGCCAACTAGCCCACCAACACCCTCCCAATAACTACATTAGGAAGTTGTTCATGGCTCCGGCTATGGTCTGAAACGAACGGACGTCCCCTAGCTTGGTTCAGGGTTGCTAACAATACACAACTTTCTTCAGGTCTGAGCTCCGCAGGACAGCTCCTTGAAACAAGCCGTTGTAAGCAAAAACAATATCAGTTGTGGTTCGATTTTTTTTTTGAAATATCTTCAGAACATGTATCATCATTTGATCGAACCTACAATTAATTTTTTTTAAACCTTATATATTTGATTACAACAAACTTAATTATGCATTAGTTAGAAATTTGTTATCATCAGAATCAGTTACATTTTTAGGAGCAAACTCAAAATCCTCGTCATAAAAAAACGCACTATGTTCAACACGACTACCAACAACTGCTGTATCTTCAGAACAGTCAACATCATTCGACTCAACCTACAATTAAATACAAAATTTAAATTTTACATATTTAATTACAAAAATATTATACATCAGTTATAAATATCTCATCATAAAAAACGGTTACCTTATTAGGTGCAAACTCAATACCCAAGTCACAAATGAAGTGATTATGTTCAGCATTAATACTAGCTACTGCAAAATCTCTAGTGAGTTCAGCATGATTCGATTCAGCCTATAGTTAAACACAATAATTATACATTACATATTTAATTACAACAAAAATTATACATCGGCTATAAAAATCTTATTATTATAAACGGTTATCTTAATAGGAGCAAACTCGACACCCTCTTTATAAACGAATATATTCTTTTGGAGTTCAACATCAACAACAACTATTGATTTATCTTCATTTCCGTCAGAACCATGAATCTAACCTACAGTTACATACAAAATTAAATATTAAATATATAATTACAACAAAAGTATACATCATTTTGAAATATCTTAGCATTATATACGGTTGCCTTATTAGAAGCAAACTCAATATCCTCTTTCAGAAATGAAACTCTTCTAACTCCATTCAACATGAACACCAACCATTGAATTCTTTATACTGATTTCATCATCATTAGATTCAACCTATAATTAAATAAAAAAATTAAAAATTACATATTTAATAAAAACAAAATTAAACATAAGCGGAAGTATAAAGTACATAATTCTTAACGTGATTCTCATGCAACATCATTTTCATTCTCTACTTTCTTATGAACCTTAAACTCATCATGTTTGCCAACATTAACGTCACTAAAAGAAGGTTTGAAAAACAACACTGTCATCACTCGAATATGAATCCTTCAAAAGAAACAAAATACATCATTAATAATACAATCTCAACCATAGGCGACGAAACAAAAGACTTATTGCTTGCCATTGGAATGAGAGATATTTAGACCTAGAAAAACTAAGTATTTAGGAATCAGTATTTTGCTTGATGATTAAGTGGGTATTTATAACCAAATAACAAACCGTCAAATCATAATTTGGGAAAATTAACTACACCAGCTCATATTTGAACAAAACATAGCAATTAAACCTTTTACGCCAAATTTAAATATACAAAAGGAATAATTCTCTGCATCGCACTGTACTTTTTTTGGGTAAAGGGGAGTAATCCTACACCCTGGTAAGTAGATTAACCAAAAACGTTTAAGTACAAAGGATATGGGTGAAGTCTCATATCTCAGCCCGTTACATAGGCACTTACAGGAAACTATATAAGAATGACAGGCAACTATATAAGAATGACAAGCCATTCTTATAACTTACATAATAACTAACCAAAAGGAACTACCAAAATGATAAAAAATACATAGGACAATACAAAACTACTCAAGTAAAGCACATTCTTCTAAATCATTCTGGCATCGTACTGTACTTTTAGATTGGGAGAAGTTTATTTTTCATCCAACGTTTGATAGTACACGGGATGAAATCTGCGGCTAATATCAAAAGTTAAATTAAAACGGTCCGGATTAAAAGTTGAGAGATCGAACAACTGAGAAGGCGCCAAATGACCTCATAAAAAAAGGACTCACTAGCAACCATACTAAGGTTAATACGTACATGTAGTAGGGCTACCAATTTCACATGCACACATTTATTTTTTAGTAACATTATTTCTTGTGGAGTATATATTTGTGATCATTTCTGCAATGATGCTTGTAATATGCGAGTGAATAGAATTTTGTAGATGTTACTCAATAGTTGATATATTTTTAGCCAACTATTAAGGTTATATATTATTGCCGATGCTTGCCGTTCAAAAAAATAAATAATTATTGTTGATGCTTGAATGTAACCATTGTGTAATTTACTAGTTTATTATAAAAAGTCTTTTTTGATTTAAACGCAGTATTCACATGATATTTGATATGTTTTTAGTATATATATCATTAAAACTAGGGATTATTCCAAAAATATCCCAGTTGCCCTTTGCTTTTGCTTTTCTAGACGGAATCTTTTCTCATTTCGAAACTAGACCAGGGCAACCTATACAGTTGGACAACTCCAACCAGCAAGTGACAAGTGTGACTTTATGGATTACAAGGTATGGCAACTTGTGTACTTTTTGGACAATTGGTTTACTTTTTGGGCAACTGGTGTACTTCATTTTGGACAAGTAGCTACACATGGTTAGGTAATTCAAAGTTGCCTAGTTGCCCGGTCTAGTTTCAGAAGGAGAAAAGATTCCGTCTAGAAAAGAAAAAGCAAAGGATAACTGGAGTATTTTTGAAATTATCCCTTAAAACTATTAGAAAATAGCATTGGAAATAAAACTAATAAAATTAAATCTGTTTCCATAGCTTCTCTCTGAACTTATTTTGCCCATTCTTAATCATTATACAGTGATTTTGGACACTTGTATATAAATATTAGGCGTATAAAAAGGAAATTTGACCATGTTATAAGAAACATCAAGAAAATGATTAATCTATTAGATTTATTATTATTTTGAAAACTCTAATGACCTGAAACCGAATTGCTGAATTGCGTAAACATATAATGAACCTAGCTAGACCATGGTTCCATTGCTAATGTTAACAAAAGCTGGCTTATGAAGAGCTTGGACTGCATGAATCTCGATATTTTAGTGTCAATTTCTCCATAATATGCTCATTATTTGTATTGTTTTATATGGATATATGTTTTGATTTCTTTATATTTCGTTTACAGGTTATAAATGAGCATAGGAGCAAAAGAGACGCGGAATTGGAAAAGTACTTATGACGATACACACTTTAGTATGCTAACTTTGAAGAAGTTACGGCGTAGTTACACTCTCCACTTACGCCGCAGCTAAGGATTTATACACGAAGACCAAGTCAACGCAAATCAAGGATTACGGCGTAATTACCACAGAGATTACGCCGTAACAATTTAGAGATTTTGAAGAATTTCGTGACCATGAAGGTTACGCCGTAACCAATGTAAGAGGTTACGGCGTAAAAATTACACAGAATGGGATTGAAGACATTACAGCATAACCAGCAAGAAGATTACGACGTAATTGTTACACTATGAAGATTACGGCGTAACTATCCATCAAGTTACACCGTAAATACTATTAATCGGATAAGGATCGTTTGAAGATACACTAGTTACGAGGTAACCATACCTAGTGGTTACGCCGTAACTTTGTCGGGCCTATAAATACAAACCCTATTTCCTGCATTTGATATAACTTTCTCACTACAAAAAGTCAGAGAACGAAGTAGGGTTCCACAAGGACGATCTCCAGTCACATACGAAGCATTTTCCAAGGGAGAAATCATGCCATAACATCAATAAGTTTTAGCGATTTATATTCTATTTACATTTACGATTCCATGTCTTTCATTACTATGCAAAACATTGAATCTTCTGTACTTTTCAATATGATCGGCTAAGTACCTTTGGTGCTAGCCTAGTTATGATTCCTTTAATGTTATGATTATGTTTTCACGCTTTTATTATTGCTTCTAGTGTATGCATGCTTAGTTTATTCGTAGATCCTCTAGCTTTGGTAGTTTTGAAGGGCGGTTGTACTTATTACACTAGCAGAATGGACCAAAGGACCCTAGAGTAGTAGGTTGCGAGGGTTGGTAAGAATTGACCATAAGACTACCAATTCCTTGTGTGCGAATGGACCAAAGGATCACCTTTTGATGTTGGATAGACTTAAGAAGTTAGGGATGTGTGGTCTAAGATCCGAGAGGCCCGATCACACACTAGAATGAATCTAGCATGTAGCGGTACTTAATGACTTAACCTAGTCTACCGGTGACCTCTGTCAATCCAAAGGGTCGAACCTTTGATATCGGAGTAGGATTCTAGGGGATATAGGCTAGACGAATTGACCATAGGAGTCTAGTGAATCTAAACCCCACTTGAAACGATAGGAAGCATAATTAGAGAACATAGTCATTACAAGATAGGATGAACAACTAGGCTAGTACACTTTCTCCTTTCTGCATTTCAATTCAATTTAATTTCCGCATTTCATTTCTGTTATTTAGTTTAATTATTCAAACAACTAAAAAACCCCTTTTAAAATGTGACATAGACTTAAGCTAAAATCCACACACACATAGCTCTTGGGACGACCTCAATTTTTATAGGTGATGTAAAATATAAATTAACAATTAATATTATAAACGCAGCGGAAAAACATCACCATACAAGGATCCATATAGCCATATGATCAATCTAAATTAAAAACAAATTAAACAAACATGTTTTATACCTTTGTAGCGTGATCGGTAGAATCGTATGGTCACCATCACCAATATACACGAACCAAGTATGAAACCAAGTGATCAAAGGAGATCACCTCTATGCTTGATCCACACTACACGTCATCGATCACCACCCGATGCTAGTCTAAACCCCCGTAACACGCGATCTAGCCTTGAACTACATTAGAATAAGGTTAGATGAGATCTAAAACCACAAACCCTAATATGGGTGTGTTTTATTTCGTGGTTATTGAGGAGGGGAAGAGGAGAGAAAGTTGGTTAGTTATTAATTTAATAATCCATCTCCTTAATGACAAATCAATTAGGAGATAATCAAGGAAAAGTTACACTTAACCCCTTGATCTTTCTCTCTTGTTCTCTTAACCATGGCCGGCCTTATGGAGCTTCAAATGGGCTTGCCCATTTGTTGGTCCAATCCAATAAACTAAGTACTAGCTTAGTTATTAGTAGCCCGTTATCGATCCCAAGTTACGTAGTCGTTTATATATTGTAAATACGATAAATACAATCTATAAAATGGTGTCTCTGTGTATAAGTGTGTGACCCCATAGGCTCACATATGTATAGCCATATAATTAGTAATTATGACACGAGCATACTCCAACAGCTCCCACTTGCGACGTCATAATAATCAAGTAATTATACAAGCAATGGTTAGCGTCTAGCAACACGCCAATGCCCCTAGAAATATGTGAGGTTAGTTTCTTAAACGTCTCATTTTAGATGGTTTATATGTCATCTATCCTTTTGTTACAGATACCGTGTTGAACATTAGACATGGATCAAATGTCATTCTAATAGTTCAACTATTATGTTTCTCGATATAGATATTGAACAAGATTACCAAGTGAATTAAGATTCATCTTAATCTCATTTGGGTACGGCCATACAAACATCTGTTCAATTCATCAAGGGGCCCAATAGTATCTAACTCCAAAACAAGTGGAGGAACAAATCCCATTTTGACTACACGTGTCATTCACATGCTTCATATCACTCCTGATAATGGCTTTTATAACTACCTTATTCAGGATAGCGTTTAACCATATCAAGGAATGAAATTCCACACGTGCAAGACCTGCTTGCATCTCAAGTCTGAGGATAAAAGACATAACCTCTTGCGAGATTCACTATTGACGACGATCCATGTAGTGAATACTCGTAGGTTGGGTCAATCCAATGTTCATCCCAATGAACAACATGTGAGTGTGGCAAATAAATCACCAACACGCTCACATTTGTCTTAATTTGATGATACTCCCGTATCGTCAACCGACAATGGATAATTTTAGAATAAATAAATTATTCATGGATTAAACATGCAAATATAGAACACAGTAGTATAAATGAAGACGATCATACCCGGTATATCAATTCATTGTATAATACGACTGCTTACAGTTCCATTATCCAAATACTAAAAACAAATATGCATAAGACTACTCATAGGTCGGGATCCGATGTTCCCACCATGATCGAATCATGTTGTACAAGACAACAAGTAGTCATCTGAGTAAACTTTGAGAATACTTGTTTCAAAACTCATGAAAGGTTTGAATGATGATTGTCCTTTGTATGTGCACATTCAAGTACAAGACGAGTATCGCATCAATACATTCCATAGGGTGTTTGAAGCCAGCAAAACACCTACTTTAGATAGTCATCTGAATAGTTTCTCAAACTATAAAGTATTCTTATTCTTTTAATGTATAACGCATTAATGCTCTTAGTCGAGCACATCTAGTCAGCAATGTCATCATTCATGATGACATCCTACCATGACTAGGGTTGAGTATTATCTCAGTTAAATAAGCATCAGCGTATGCAAACAAAACAGAGCTCCTCAATTATCCGTAAACGTTTGAACATATCTTTGGTCCTATGTAGGTCCAATATAATGTTCGTTTAACAATTATCTAACGACTTTCACTTAGATATTGGTTGTTATCAACTCATCTTGCATTCATGCAAATGATAAATATATAGTCCAATACTTAATATGACTTACATGATGAATCCTTCAGTCAAACTTAAGATTTCCAATCATGTGTTCAATCTCATCAAGTAAGATTGATCATTGAGACTCCCCTCAATAACATGTCATATTGTGTTTAGACTTAATAACCGCTTATGTTTATTCTAATAAACATATATATAACAAGGTTATATGTTTTATTTTATAAATCCCTCAAGAGAAACTTCATTCCAAGCTAAGGATTAAAGTCTAGCTTAGGTGGAATATTGTTTCTAATATGTCAATGACATATGATATTTAAGAAAATAAATAAAATGCTCCAACTTGCTCTCAGTGTACTTAGGAGTAATCTTATTAATCAAAATCAAGTTAATGATTTTATGATTAACACAAGATCTCTGCTCCTAGATGCATGATCTAATCCACACATGGATTCTTTTATCTTGTATACTTAATAAAGATTACATGGATTCATAAACCCTTTTGATTACTCATCGTCCTCGCAAAGGTAATCAACAAGAAAAGTGTTTTGATATCCTATTGTCATATTTCATATACATGAAATCAGGTATGACAATTAATCGTCTTTATACATTTAATGTTTGTAGCTAGGAAGATTTAATCATAGTCAATTTATTGAGTACGAGTAAACTCCATTTACTACACGTGGATTAAATGTGTGTACAAGTTTGTCCTTTTGAGTCTTCTCATCAAGAAACTCATTCTTAACTTCACAGTCTAACTAATTAGTAAGAGATCAATCAAACTCCACGAGTGATTGTCTTTCAAGGACTGCATCTTAACATTCATAGTTTTGAGCTACTCATTAGATACAATATCTGATAATGCATCTCAGTAGTTAGCAGGTTCACCATGATCCTCTAACTTATGTCCCTCAGCATTGATATAAAAACTATATCATTCAGGTGCAAGAGGTATCCTTGTGGATTTATGAATGAGAGATATCAATCTATGGTTTAACATATCCATGTTCAACCTTAGTATGACATTAGCAAGTGTACACAGAAGGTTGTTTATTTAGTTCTTGAACAACTTCAAGGTCTAAAGGTACTCCCACTTGCTTTTGTATGTAGAGACTAATCTCTAGATACTAAGCATCTTGAGTAACAATAAATTGTTTTCAAGTGGGACATCCAAAATACACCGTTAGTTCTTGACTCTAGTTTGTTAATTACTTACTCTTAAGTAGTTAACAAATTCAGAACTTCAATTAAGACATAATGAGATTCATCCCATGCCATAATACAATGGTGTCTTAAATTCCTTCTGGGTTGGAATCATATTGAGTGTACACATGGCACATCCAATTTCTAACCTTGATAGCTTTGGAGGTAAAACAGTTTAAGTTATCAAAGATCAAACAATATCAATAGTGTTTGATTTTCCATGATGGACATACCATAAAATTGTGGTATTCCATGAGGACTGATGTTGTGAGACTATCACACAATTCATTAGATGAACTTATACTTTTGGGCTTACATATCTACCAACCAAGTCAAACCAGATGGTATTAATAGTAATTTTAGCCTACTACATACTTTACATCATGTGTATGTTTTGACTAGAAAACATAAACATTCAATATTATACGTCGTAAGTGTACATGTCTTAACACGAAGACATAACAAATCAACGTCTTACTTTACGTTATAAGTCTTTCAACAATTAACGGAAATTATGTTTGTGTCTTTACAAGAGACCTAAACATATTCAACTAAAGTAATTAAGAGCGCCGACACTTGACCTCAATAGTAAATTCAAGTTAATTTCATACTTCATGATTATGGCTTTACAAGAAAACATAATCATACTTACTAAATGATTCAGTGAATATGTTGAAGTAGCTTTTCATGTTATCTTGATATTTGTTCTAATTAGGGCAACCTACATTTTATGTGTAGAAGTCCTAGTAGAATCTTAGTTTCTTACCTTTCAGTCAAGAAAAATTATTAGTCATATTGTTATATGTTGTACCTTGCACACAATTGAGATTTCTCCCACTTGTGCATGGCACAACATCACGAGAGTATACAAGCACCACTACGCTCTTGTGTTTGTATGAGCAATATGACAATGTCTAAGATAACATATGATTTTTAGTCAAAATCAAAATATAGATATGTAGAACTTTATCGTTTTAATAATGAATCATGCATAACAATTTTATAGATAACATTTCAGGAAGCAACATCAAGAACGCGACAAGTTATCTTATAAAATTTATGCAATGGTTCTTATATAAACTATGATGCTTGACATGTGGAAAGTAATGTATTATTTCAAGACAATCTAGAAATAAGATGGGCAACTTGCAAGGTAATAAAGCTTACAGCTCCCACTGGATTAGACAAAATTACATGTGTTTCGTCACCAGTAATATAATCACGTAGCTCCCACTGGATTAGACAACATTACATGTGTTTCGTCACCAGTGGAGAGTGAGCGGCGATTAGATACTTTCTTTCTTTCATTGAATATCTACACATTATTGCTAATGTGAGTCACTTTGACTAGTAAACATGTACTTAGGTATTCAAGGAAGTGCATCAAGTTCTAACATATAGATGATGGGCTAGCCATCATTGCTATTTTAACTTGAAAATAGGCATGCATTTCCTCCATACTTGACATGTGGAAAGTAATGTATTATTTCAAGACAATCATGAGGGAGTTGCGTGAAAAACTCTTTTCCGGAAACAAGACTGAAGATGCTTACGAGCATGTGGAACATGTCTTGTACATCGTGAGCCTTTTCAAAATTCCATGTGTTTCTCACGTTGCTATCATGATCCGAGTGTTTCTGATGACACTCACAGGAGCCGCTAAAAGATAGGTTAATTGGTTGCCCGCTGGAACCATCAACACATGGGATCTCCTTAAAAGAAAATTCATCCAACGATATTGCCCTCCCTCGAAGACGGCAAAACAACTAGAGGAGATCCATAACTTTAGTCAAGAAGCTGACGAGACATTATACCAAGCTTGGGATAGGTACAATGATCTTCTTTACAAATGCCCAACTCATGACCTTAACAATCAGCAGAAGGTCAACATATTCTACAAAGGTATCAACATAGCAACAAGGCAAATGGTTGACTCTCAGGGGCCGATCCCTGGGATGACCCCTATTCTGGCACTTGAAGCTATTCAAGACATGGCAGACCACTCGCAAAAGTAGCATGATGGAGGCAGTAGTAGAAACATGGGCAGAAGTTTGGATGGTATTGCCGTTATTACTAACAAACTTGAAAGTCTTGGCAGGGATATGAAGAAGCTGAAAGAAAATGTGCATGCTATACAAGTAGGATGCAACACTTGCAGAGGAGCTCACCTAGCCAAGGACTGCCCATTGAAAGAAGAGGTCAAATATGGTGAGGCTAGCAGACCATTCCAAGGATACGGGGGTAACGGAGCTAAGTATTGCATAGGACCTCCAGGATATTATACTAGGATCGACAACAGGCCTTCGTACGAAGCCAAGAAACCCACCCTCGAAGAATTGGTCAATAAACATATTGAGGATTATTCCAAGAAGAATGACAAATTCAAGGAATGGATGAACAAAGTGAAGGAAGACACGGACAGGAACTTGCGCAATCAAGATGCCGCAATCAAAAACTTAGAGGCTCAAGTTGGGCAACTTGCTAAAGATTTCAAAGCTAAGGAAGCCGAAGCTGCAGTTGGAGCATGCAAGGCCGTTTTCACACAAGATGTACAGGATGAAGTTCAACCCAGTTCTGGCCTTACTAATGAGTTTTGTGGAATCTGTCAAGCAATACATGGAGTAACTCCCGGTATAGCAGTAAAAGAAAGACGTGTAGGTGGATCGACTCATCAAGTTCCCATTGAAATAGGATCCACACAAGGAAAAGCACTTGCCATTCGTTGGTTATTAGCGACATCACCTCAAGACCACTGAGTTGTCTCTTGTTATTGATACTTCTTCTTGTATTCTCTAAGTTTTTGTGATAGCTCTGTTGTTTTGTTGGATTGGTTCTTCCGTGTAAAGGACCAGGCATTTAGCTTAGTATCGGAAAAAGTGTAAGCGACGTTGTGAGGTTTCTCCACCGGTTTGAAGGAGCTTGTTGACATAGTGTTTACGAACTCTCGAGTTGGGTACTCGGGGAGTGGAGTAGAGCAAGGAAGGTGTCCTTGTAGCCGAACGACTATAAATCATTGTGTCGCGCTTCTATCCTTTTATCTCTTTACTATTATCGTATTTATTTCCTTTCGTACTAACTTGCATTATCTATATCACAACATCCAAAGGTTTTACATACTATCAATCTAAAGTTTTATAAACTAAATTTAAAATGGTAAAAATATTCAACCCCCTTCTAGTTTTCTACAATTGGCATCAAGAGCGGGTTTTATAAAAAGTTTTTAAGTAAATTATATTTTAAAACTTTTTCGATCAAATGGATTTTGAAAACTACAAAGAATGGCAATCTATGCAAAGACCACCACTCTTTGAAGCTAATGGTTTCATATATTGGAAAAATAGATTTGAAACATATGTGAAATCTAAAGATATTGATCTTTGGAATATTATTGTTGATGGGGATTATGTGCCGGTATTTGAGAGTATCTCTACCGAAAAAAATGAGGTCGGGTCTTCGGGTCTAAAAGATGAACAAAAGAAAATGCTTTCTAAAAATAATGAGGCAAAAATGGTTTTATACAATGCTTTACCTAAAGAATAATATGAAAGAATTTTTATGCATAAAACCGCTAAAGATATTTGGAATTGCTTGGTGATTACTCATCAAGGAAACAAACAAGTGCAAAATAACAAAATCGATTTACTTGTTCAACAATATGAGCAATACTCAATATCGGATGATGAAAGTATTGATAATGCATTTGCTAAATTTAATACTATTATTACTTCACTAATAGCACTTGATGAAACTTTTTCCAAGCGTAATCATGTCAGGAAATTCTTAAGGGCACTTCTGGTTAAATGGAGACCGAAGGTAACTAAAATAGAAGAATCAAAGGATTTGACAACCCTTTCTCTCAACGAGCTCATTGGAAACCTCAAAGTATATGAGGTCATGTTGGCAAAAGACTCCGAGGCCTCAAAAGAAAATAAGGAGAAATACAAGTCATTAGCTCTAAAGGCTAAAAAGGAGTCTAGTGATGAAGATACTTCATCTTCGGATAGCGATGATGAAGAATATGCCATGGTTATAAGGGAATTCAAGAAATTCTTTAGAAGAAGAGTAAGGTTCGTAAAACAACCTTACGATGACAAGAAAGGCTTCCGAAAGTTCAAGGAAGAAAAGAAGGGAAAAGATGAGCGAATGTGCTTCAGGTGTGGTGATCTAAATCACTTCATAAGTGATTGTCCCAAACATTTTAGTGGTGAGCAAAAAGCGTTCGCTAGCGGCTCTTGGTATCCAAGTGAAGAGGAGAAAGATGAGATTTGTCTCATGGCCAAAGACTCTAAAGAGGTACATTCCGACTCTCCCTATTATAGTAGCTCATCCTTAGATGATTAATCTCTAAACTTAGAATATAACAAACTTTGCAAAATTAGCCTTAAAGTCATTAACAAAAACAAACATCTAAAAGGTAAAATTGAACTCTTAGAAAATGAAGTTTTTGAGTTAAAAGAAAAGTTAAAAAGACTTGAAAAAGGAAAAGAAACAAGTGTAGAATGTAAACTTTGTGTTAGTCTTCAAACGATAATTGATCATCAAGATTCTAAAATCGCTAGACTTAGTACACAATGCTTAGAAGATATAATAGATACACATCAAGTTAAGAACAATAAAATTGGGTTAGGTTTTACAGATTGTATGCCTTCGACTAGCCAAAAAAAACCAACAAAATTTGTTCAAACTGCTATACCAAATGTTTCTGAGGTGGCGGATCTTACGGATCCTTTTAAAAGGGATTCGACAAAGCTTAAGCATAGGATCCGGCCATCTGGTACAACAAAGCCTAAATTTGATTTGTCCAAGTCATCTAGAAAAGAGTTTGTAGTCATAACTATAAAGAAAAAATCTAATGTTTCTGATAGAAATGTTAATGCACCACACCATGGTAAAGGAATTCTAAGAAATAAACCAAATGTTCGACCAACGTCCAGAACACCATTTAGGAGACCAAACACTCCCTACCCAAAAAGTAATTTTGATCAAATGGGATGGAACAATGGATTCTCAATGGTTATCAAACACCAAACTTTGGACCTTGAAACTATCTTCCTTTTATGAACCAAGTAAATGGTCTGTATAACACTAATGGACCCATGAGATATTGGGGACCAAACGCTTGAGTTTCTTTGTGCTTTTAGGTAT
The DNA here is from genome assembly GCA_021014915.2 of Artemisia tridentata subsp. tridentata. Taxonomy (NCBI): domain Eukaryota; kingdom Viridiplantae; phylum Streptophyta; class Magnoliopsida; order Asterales; family Asteraceae; genus Artemisia; species Artemisia tridentata. Next base: position 243,916,769 of record CP139504.1, read on the forward strand.
GTCTAAAGGTTGAACTAGAACCAAATGAATGGATAAAAGACAACGGATGCACAAGACACATGACGGGAAACAAAAGCCTATTCTCATCTTACAAGGCTTGTGATGGAGGTAACGTATTGTTTGGAAATGGTAAAAGTAAGATCATTGGAAAATGTACGATATCACATAACTCTTTAACCATTAATGACATGTGTCACGTAGATAATCTAGGATTTAATTTATTAAGGGCATGTTTGGTAGGGGGTTATGGGGGTGAGGAATGGAAAGATAATGAAAAAAGTGCTTGGTAGAGTATAATGCAATGACCCATTACCCAATAGTGGGTAATGGGCCATTACAAAATAAATTAGGGGGAATGTTTTTCTTTCCCTTTCCCCACTATTATCAGTGCTTTTCCTTTTCCCTTTCCCGAATTTGAACCAAGCACACCCTACGTATTAGTCAAATAGTAGATAAAAAGTGTAAAGTTCTATTTAGTGAAACCGAAAGTAAAATACTTAAAAATGGAATCTCCATAGGTAAAGGGATTAGGAAGAATGGTCTTTTTGTAATGAAATTGGTAACTCACCTAAAGATAAACTTTTTCTAACTTCAATAGATGATACTTCGACTCTTTGGCATCGAAGATTGGGTCACGCCAATAAGCGACTTATTCAATCGTTATCATCTAAAGAGCTTGTTAGAAACTTACCAAATATAAAGTATGAGCAACATTTTTTTGATGTTTGTAACATAGGAAAACAAGTCAATGCTAGTCATAAAGCTAAAAATATGATTTAAACTACTAAGTGTCTAGAACTTTTACACATAAATTTATTCGGTCCATTGGCTATTCAAAGTTACGAAGGAAACTTCTATACTTTAGTAATAGTCGATGACTACTCAAGGTATACATGGACTAGATTTTTGAAAAACAAAACCGAAGCTTTTGATCATTTTGAAATCTTAAGTAAGAAAATTCAAAAACAACTAGGTTGTAACATCCGGTAATTTTCCCAAACTTATTTTACTAGCTAAAATATCTATTTTTGAATTTCCCTTAGTTTTAAATTTCTTTGAACTTATTTGGGCTTTGAAAACAGTGAATATATTGTTAAACGTGAGCTTTATTTGTTGTTTTAGTCGGCACAATCTAAAATACACTAAACAAATTGATTTGTTAAATAAATTAAACCCGAGAAAACTATACGTGCGAATACTCAAATTTATCGAAAAAATTATTTCGGACTCAATGGCGCAAGTCTCGTAAATTAAAACGGAAGTTTGATACCTAAATGGGGCCCACAACAGTTTTTAATAAAAGAATAGCAAAATTTTAGTTTCTACCCCCTTCCTAATTTTTCACCGTTGCCCCCTCTTCTTTCTTTTGTCCGAAATAGCCCCCTCCCCTTGAACTATATAAACCCATTTAGGGTTTCCCCTTCTACTTGTAACATCTCACCGGAAATACTATTTCGGCACCGTCACCACCTCCGGTGAGAAATTCCGGCCAGCCTAAAAATCCCACCGTCGCATAGATCTTCTTCCCCTCTTCATTTCTGGAGCTTTTGAAGGCCGTAGGAGCTCGTTTGGTAGCGTTTGGAGCCACACCGCCGCGACCACCACTCCACCATCGTTAGCCGCCACCTTCTCCCACCTTTTTCCTTCGTTTAGTAAGCCCACGCGCCTCCCTCTTTGTTATTTCTTCATTTTATTAAAACCCTAAACTAATAAATTTGATAAAAATGTTTTTATAATAAAACCTAAACTAAAACTAATGTTTTATAAACCTACTCGTGTGGATCTACGTTTTTGACTCTTAACTCGCCTTGACTCGTTTCGAGTCGTGTGACTCGTCCGAGTCAACTCACGAGTTGAGTTGACTCGGACCCGATTCGTGTTTATTTGTTGATTTTATTATTGTTTCGAGTATTATTTGTTATGTGTTGATTATTTTTGAGTTTGTGATGGATTTGGTTTGGGTTTGATGTTAGCCGAATAGTATATAAGTCTAGTAGGGTGAGCCGTGACTCGAGGTGAGTCATGAACTCGTGTAGTGTTGGTGAGTCTAGGATTTGTTCCGTGGTTGAGATTTGGTTGTAGCCGTGGTTTATGGTAATGGTTTTGTAGTCGATATATGTTGAGCCATGGGTTTCGTTTGGATTATTGTTGAGTCGAAGCTGTGTTTGATTATTTTGGTGTCAAAATAATGAGTTGTGGTGATTTATGTTTAGCCGTGGTATGTTATTAGCTCATTGGTGTGAACTGTGACTCACGGAGAGTCGCGGTCACAAGTTTGGTTAACCGAGTCGTATAGCCGAGGTCGTGGTATCTTAAAACATTTTTGGTGATATATTATTAAAGTTGGAATATTAATTTTGACTGTGGTTATTGTTTGTGGAAGTATTGAATTGAAACGGCCATCACGGCGAATGTCGTTTTGTGTACCACGACACCCGACGTGTCGTGGGGACTTGGATATAAATTTTGGTGTAAACGATGTGTAGTTTGAGTCGTTAACGAGGTTTAGGTAATCTCGAGATTGGTCGTGTACGTTTATGTCAAAATGCATAGTTTTAAAAACTAACGGTTATGAGTTGGGTCATTTTGGTTTGATTAATGAGCTAAGGAGCCCGTTAACATGAAATTGGGTCATATGGTCATTCATTGGGCTTTAGGCCTATAGGACCGACGCACCCAATTTCATCTATTTCATTTAGGCCTTTTGGCCTATATCGATATACAAGTCATTTTGTTTTATATTTGTCTTTAATCATTTCATTTAGCATTTACTAACTTAATTTATTGTCTTTGTTTTTGTCAATGATGTTTCGGATGCTATTTGGGAGTACTTGTATATCGATATGGAATTTGGAACATTTGTTACTATTACCTAAGCTTTGGATAAAATGGATGCTCGTTATTTGATTTACGGTATTAGTCGAAGGAGTTATGGACGATTTTGTACCACAAGTACAAAATAGCCGATAAACCTGACACTAATATTCACGCGAATGATAACGACGGATAATTATTTGAAACTTGTAAAATTTGTAATAATTGTATTTAATTTGTAAAACTTGTAATTTGTATTTAATTTTTATAAATTTGTAATAATTTAGTACATTGTAATAATTATAATTTGTTATTCAATAAGTCGTAACGACTTGGGAAATATTGTATAAACGGATAAGTCATGTTCAAATTTTATAAAAACCGTTTTATAACTTAAACTTCTCTAATAACCAAGTTATTAACGTTATAAACCTTTTATCAACTAAACGATTCTTTTCTCAACAATAATGTTTTCTCAACTATTTGGGTTACCGGGTAAAGCACCGAAACAACATGTAGACTTTTTATTTCTTATTTCTCTTCTATTTCTCATTTCTTTCTTTTCTTATTCTTATTTGTTTGTTATTTCCTTTTCATTTCTTGATTCTTTTCTATGTGTTTGATTGTATTTCGCCGACTTTCATCGTCTTACGTGATTTAATCTCGAAACTAAATTTTCTAAAAACCACACGAGAAACAAACGATTTCAACTTGTCTTCACCATTGAAACTATTCTTTTAAAACAACATGTGTATATTGTTGCAGATTACTTTTCAAGTACCATTTTCTGAGATATATTATCTAATAAACTAGGTTGTGCTGAGGCTCATCTGCTGTGCTCTACTGTCTGATTATATTGTGATATCTTGTTCTTCTACTACTAAGGTGTGATTCATAGCCCCACTTTTACTTTTAAATTTCTTTATAAACCCATGGGGGAGATACATGCTACTTACTTTTTATGAACACAATTGTTAAATGTATGCTTTCCTGATTATGATGCTTATGCTAAGTACCGTTATTGCCACCTGCAAGTCCCTTTATCATGAACCATTAATCACGTGCGAGTGAGCTCGAATATAGTGTATAGGCCTATAGGACCGACGCACCCAACTCTGTTGACCAGATAGGCAACATGTGTGTGCTATATTCGAATTACCAAGGTAGACGGCAAACTACGTACTTGAGGGCAAAGTTTGAGATATTATTATTGATTACATCAATGTTATTGATGCCGGTTAACATTTTGCGTATCATGAGCTTAGCAAATTATACAATGCTTACCCGATATTTGTATTTGTTACTAATATCATTCAGATTTTATAAATCTTGTGTTCAACTATTTATTTTTAAACCTATGAATTTCACTCAACATTTGTGTTGACTTTTTAGCATGTTTATCTCAGGTATTTGAAGTATTGCTTTTCTGGCTTTGGAGTGGCATGAAGACTAGTGATGGCTATCTACTTTCTTTTTCCTTAATAATTACCATTCGAAAACCTTAAAACTATTTATGTCTTTTGAGTGCTTTGCACTGTTGGGAACCTTTTTCACTTGGGCATTTTGTTATAATTTGAATGGTATTTATTTTAAACGACTCACTTGAGTTCGTTTCTATGGTTGTGGCTGTTTTGTTATGAAGTAACCCCCAACCTTTATTCCGCTGCAAATTAACTTTATTTTCCGCTGCAAAACTATATTTTATTCCGCTGCAAAAACCTATATTTTTCCCGGGGTGTTACATAGGTTCACCAATAGTGTCGATCCGTACGGATCATGGTCGGGAGTTTGATAACGAAGTACAATTCTTAGCTTTTTGTGATGCTAATGATATTACTCATAATTTCTTGGCTCCACGTACTCCATAATCAAACGAGGTAGTTGAACGAAAGAATCGTACTTTACAAGAAATGAGTCGAACCATGCTAAATGAACAATCAATTCCTCAAAAATTTTGGTGTAACGCCGTCGACACATCACCATACATCCTAAATAGAATCCTAATTAGACCCTTTTTAGGAATGACTCCTTATGAGTTATTCAAAGGCAAAAAGCCATCTCTAGATAACTTCAAAGTCCTTGGAAGCAAATGCTTCATCCTTAATACAAAAGACTATCTAACAAAATTCGATCCTAAATCTACCGAAGGTATTTTCTTAGTATATTCACTAAATAGTAAAGCATACATAATACTATGAGAATTGAAGAGTCATTAAATGTTAAGTTCGATGAAAGTCCTCTTCCTAAATCTCAACCTCTCGTAGATGACGATAAAATAGAAAGTCAAATCCTTGAAGATCAAGTTAATGAAACTAATAACAAGGAAGATGAACCATTAAATAAAGAAATAGTTAACGTTAAAGAGTCTAAAAACCACCCTTTAGAAATAGTCATAGGAAAACTGAATGAAATGACCTAAAAATGTTAACGAAGCTATTAAAGACGAAAGTTGGATAATGGCTATGCAAGAAGAATTAAATCAATTTGTAACTAATGATGTTCGGAACCTTGTCCCACCTCCTAAAAATCAAACAATAATTGGTACAAAATAGGTTTTCAAAAATAAACTAGATGAAAATGGGATAGTATCCCGCAACAAAGCTAGACTTGTTGCACAAGGATATAACCAACAAGAAGGAATAGATTTTGATGAGACCTATGCTCCCGTAGCTAGATTAGAATCTATAAGAATCCCTTTAGCTTTTTCTTGTGCTAAAAATTTCAAGCTTTATGAATTGGATGTTAAAAGTGCTTTCCTAAACGGGTTCATAAATGAAGAAGTGTATGTGTCTTAACCTCCCGGATTCATAGATTTTGAAAAACCAAAATATGTATACAAACTTAAGAAAGCTCTCTATGGTCTTAAGCAAGCTCCTAAAGCTTGGTACGATAGATTTAAAAATTTTCTTATAGATAATGAATATACAATGGTTCTAGTCGATAATACACTATTCACCAAGAAAAACAAATCACATATTATCATTGTTCAAACTTATGTGGACGATATTATATTCGGATCTACTTGTCAAGAATTGTGTGATGATTTTTCTAAAATCATACACGACGAGTTTGAAATGAGTATGATGGGAGAATTGAATTTCTTTCTCGGTCTACAAATCAAACAATTAGAAGATGATATCTTCTTTAACCAGTCTAAGTATATTAAAGAAATGTTAAAAGAAATTTGGACTAAAAGATTCAAAACCAATGAAAACACCAATGTCATCCGACACTAAACTTACCAAAGATGTAGACGGTGAATCCGTTGATGATACCAAGTACCAAGGTATGATTGGTAGTCTACTTTATCTTACGGCTAGTCAGCCGGATATTATGTTTAGTGTGTGTCTGTGTACTCGCTTTCAAGAAGATCCTAAATCTTCAGCCATCAAAAGAATATTTAGGTACATAAAAGGTACAGATCAATTAGGGTTATGGTATCCAAAAGGTACGGGGGTCGAAACTATTGTATACGCAGATTCTGAACATGTGGGTGACTATGTTGATCGCAAAAGTACAAGTGGTGTTTGTACTTTCATGGGATACTATTTAACATCATGGTAGCCATCTCTACCACCGAAGCAGAATATGTATCCGTAGGCAAAGCATGACAACAAGCACTATGGATGAAACAAGCTCTTGTCGACTACGATATTCATCTAAGCAACATTGCCATCCTTTGCGACAACAAAGGTGCCATCGACCTTAGGAAGAATCCAGTCTTGCATTCTCGCACCAAATACAAAGATATACGTCATCAGTTCCTTAGAGATAATGTCCAAAATGGAAACATCTCTATTGAGAAAGTTTCTTCTGAAGACAACATTGCCGACATTCTCACCAAGCCATTGAAGCGTGAACCTTTCAACCTACTTCGATTAGGTCTCGGTCTTATGGAACAATCGTCTTAAACTCCTCTCTAACTTCTCTTTCTACAAGGTATGTATTTCTAATCTCTTCTTCTGAGTCTAGGTTCTCTATTTTTGTACAAATCACAAACACTCAAATTTATGGGGTTTATATTTACACACACACACACACACACACACACACACACACACACACATTATATATATATAATATATATATATATATATATATATATATATATATATATATATATATATATATATATATATATATACTCCTTTTTGCATCAAACTTTTAACGAAACAAATTCTTTAAAACTTACGTCCCATACATTCAAATCAAAATCTTCTCACGTTTAGGACACTCACGTTTTCCTTACATAGATAATAAAAAGTAAAAACCTTTCCTCATACATCATATCATACGTCTCTTGAATGCTAAAGGGAATACATAACCAATATGTATTTTCGGGTACATTCAATCGTAGCAACATTGAAATTAAAGAGTCTTTGGGTTATCTCACGTATACACGTATGTATTTTACACTTCTATCTTTATTTTTCTTCTAGGGTAGAGATAACCGCAACTCCACATAGTTTACATATAGGCACACACTAGTCCTAATATGTTTTCCACACAAAACTGCAGTCTGATTGCATCAGATACCCGGATCCCTGCATTTACGCAGGCCGGATCCCATCTGGGATGGATCCGTGGGATCCGGGTGCACAGAAGACAGTTATGTCATTCTTTTGACAATTTATACTTAAAATCTCTTCACTTTTCTATTTTCTACTCAATATTTACTGAGTTTGAGTCTTAATAGTTAAGTTCTTATGATTACTTGCATTTTATTCATATCTAATCATTAGATTATGGGATATTTTGTGGTTTTAGCATTCATTGCAATGCATGATTTCTCTCTATAAATAAGGTCCTAAGATGCTTGCTTATCCATCATCATCTCCATCTCACAATCTCAGAAAATTACCTAACCATGGCTTCCAAAAGATCATAATCTTCTCAAAACCCTAATGATTTAGTCAAAGAAATCAACACACTTCAAAACATTACCAGCACCCTTGAACATCACATACAAGAAACCATCCAAACTCAAAGCACCAAGCTCATTCTACCAACCTCCAACATTCCTCCATCATCCAAAGCAAGAAAAACCGCACGCATTAGTGTAAGACCATGTTGCTTTGTCAACCCTTTATCCAACAACTCATCACCTCCTAGCAACTTCTCACCCCCTACCGACTATCAAAAAGCACCACCATCATCACTAAGCTCTCCAAAAGGAACTCAAAACAACTCTCATATCTCTCCTATCTTTACCCCCTTAGAAGAACTACTTAGGACATAAAAAACAGCTCCACCACCAATTTCAACTCCGCCATCCACTCCAACTCAAATATCTAAATCCATACCGCCTCTCTTATCCAACATTAACCCCAAAGAGCTAGTTTTCTCCAGACCTCCTACCTCAACAAATGCTCTCTTCAATGATCTTGAAGAATTACCACCCTGACCATCCATCACCTCCCTAGAGCACTTAGCTAATCAACCTCCACCAATTCCCGACATTATGGATGTTGATCCTACTATGCCAAACTTTCCACCAACTCTTCCGCAATCTAATCAACCAACTTGGATGGATGAAACCTTACCACATTTCACACATTATCTCTTTTTTGAACATTGCCAAAGCTCTAGGCATCTAGCCATAGAAATTAGGGACAAAATGTGATTCATTCTAAACCACATCCTATATTACATTAACATCATCACCCACTAAAACTTCTAACTCCAAACCATATGCAAGCATCGAAAGACCAATAATATATTTTCTTATTTTTCTTTCCTCTTATTTTGTTTTTGTTGTTATAAGAACAATTCCATGTTCTTTGTTTTACAAATGTATGTGGCTTATATACCACTACGTTTTGGTTATTTTTATTACAAGGATTAGTTCTACATACCTTGGCTCTCTTCTCTCTAATCTCTCGTCTAGTGGCTTACATCTATTACTTCTACTTCTTGATCATGTCACTGAAATTATATTTTGTAGGTTTTTGACTTCATTTTTTTTCACTTGACTTCCTCATCTAGGGGGAGCTACCATCAAGGGGGAGTTATGCATTTTGGGATCCAAATCCCGCCATACTATCTCTTCGACACTCTTTTCGTTTTGACAAAAAAAGGGGAGAAGAGTGTAAAACTTTAAAACCTTTTCTAAAACATTGAAACATCTAATCTTTAAGTTTTGCTCACCATAATATTATGTTTTTTCATCAACAAAAAGGGAGAGATTGTTAATACAAATAAACCGTAAAAACGTTTATTAATATTTATCGATCTCTTTAAGTTTTTTTTATAACAAACATAAGATTATGTAAAAGTATAAATCTAAACATGTTTTTACATTTACCATTTACTATTTACATACATTAGTTAAAATATATTTACTTGTAATAAATGAAATGCATGAAAAAGAGTTGGGTAATCCATAACCCATAACCCATGGACCTTGACCCATAACCAATGACCCAATGCATGACATCATACATGACATAAATAATGGGTAAAACCAATGATCCATGACCCAAAGTCCATAACCCATGACCCAAGATGTCTTTGACATCATGCATGACATCACATGACCCATGGACTTTAACCCATAATCCAAAACCCAGAATTTTAACCCAAAATCCGGACTGGTACTACCAGATACCCGGATCTCTTGCTTTAAACTGGCCGGATCTCTTTGGGAAGGGATCCGTCGGATCTGGGTGAACAGTGCTCAGAATTGCCTATAAATATTGAGCCATATCTCTCTTGTTTCTTACCCCACTTAGATATTGTAACACCCGGTAACTTTCCTAAACTTATTTTACTAGCCAAAACGTTTATTTTTTAAATCCCTTAGCTTTTAAACATCTCTGAACCTGTTTGAGTTTGAAAACAAAGGATATCTCGTAAAATGTGAGCATTATTTCTTTATTGAGCCGGCACAACCTAAAATGCACGAAACAATTTGATTTATTAAATAAATTAACTCTGAGAAATTTATTCGTATTAATACTCGTTTTTATTGAAAAAATTATTTCGGACTCAATGGCGCAAGTCCCGTAATTTAAAATGCATGTTTGCTATGTCAAATGGGGTCCACAAGGCTTTTACTAAAAGAATTGCAAAGTTTATATTTTCTACCCCCTCCCTAATACTCTTTACCCTAATTACAACTTCAGTCCCTCCAGGGGTATAAAAACCCTCTAGGGTTTCACTATTTACACCTATAACACACTCTCTCTCCCTCAATTTTTCAGCGCCGCTATTACTTCTGGCCAAATTCCGGCCACCTCAAAACTCTAACCGATGCATTGATCGAGACCCGTACATCATTTCTAGAGCATTTGGAGGCTTAAGGAGTACATTTGGTCGTATTTTGGAGCTCCACCGCCGCTCACCACCGTGCACCACCGCTCGACACCACCTCCGTTCTCTCTCTTCTCTCGTTGGTAAGACACACGCGCCACTCTCGTTTCATTTTCTTTCATTTAAATGAAACCCTAATTGGATATATTTATATAAACGATTTTTAGTAACAAAACTAAACAAAACCTTATGTTTTCTTAACTAACTGGTGTAGATCTACATTTTTGACTCGTAACTCGCCTCGACACGCCGACAAGTCACGTGACTCGTCGGAGCCAACTCACGAGTTGAGTTGACTCGGACGCGAGTCATATGTTCTGATGTTATATTTTTTTAGTTTGACTTATATTTGTTGCGTAGTTAATTTATTTTTGAGTTTGGCATGGTTTTGTTTGAGGTTTGTGTTGGCCGAGAGCCATAAGGCTCGAATAGGTTCAAGCCGTGACTCAAGGAAGTCACGGCATGGAGTTGGACAGTTTGTTTAAGCCGTGGCATGTAGTACTATATTTTGTGGTCGATTTGGAGTTAGCCGAGGGGTTAGTATTTAATTGGTGGTCGGTGTTGTTAAGCCGTGGTTTGATCCAAAAATGGATTTGACCTAAAGTTTCAGGATATGTTCGACCAAAGATTTTACCTACCCAATAGTGAAATCCGGCAAATAAAGCAAAAACGGCTCCTATAGAAAGTACATAATGGAAATGTGCAACCAGGACCAGGAACCAATTCGAATTTTGATTTTGACATGTCGGTGGTTTTTAACCGTAGGCATTTTGCCAGGAAGTTGGTGGGCTCATCATGAATTAGGTCGGGGTGGCTGGTGGTTTCGGGATCCTGTGGAAAATGCTTCTTTTATGCCTCGAGTATTAGCTACAGCTCGTATTCATTCAGTAATTCTACCCCTTCTTCATTCTTGGACCTCATTTCGGAATATTGTGACTTTTCCATGCTGTGTCTCAGGAACATTTTCAATACGGTCCGGATTGCTAGCTCCCGTTCATAATTTTGCTACAGATGATACACGAGGAATCTTTTTATGGTGGTTCTTCCTTCTAATGACCGGCATATCTATGATTATTTTCTCCCAGATGAAGCAGCAGGCATCGGTCCGTAGAACCTATAAAAAAGAGATGGTTGTGGCACAAGAGTCTATTGGTTATTTGTTGATAATTGTTTGCGTATTGAGTGAGCCGTGACTCAAGGGAGTCACGGCCGAGGCGTTGTTTGGTTTATTGGGTCGTATAATAGTTTTGGTTGTCGACACGGGTAAGTCGTGACTCAAGGGAGTCACGAGATTTTTGTTTAGTATTAGCCGAGACTATGGAAGTGGTTTGGTCGAGAGTGTGTCGAGTCCCAGTAGATTCGGACTTGGATTGTTGGTTTAGTCGAATTAGGCCAATAAGCCCAAACGTGGTCGAGTATTAGTAACTTTGGGCCGTTAAGCCCAAAGTGAACCCATGTTTAAGTGTGAGTTAAGTATTGGGCCGAAGCCAATACACTTGGGTTATTTCCTTTGTTTTAATTATTTTAGCGATTTACTTCATTTCTGTTACTAACTTAAATCGTTTTGTTTTTGTCAATTGGTGTTTCGGATGACATTTGGGGAGTACTTGGATACCGATATAGATTTTGAACATGTATTACTATTACCTAAGCTAAGGATGAAACTGATGCTCATTATAGGATTTACGGTATTAGCCGAAGGACTTATGGACAATTTTGGACACAAAATGGTCGATAAACCCGACACTAATATATACGTGAATGATAACGACGGATTAATATATGAAACTTGTAAATTTTGTAACAAGTTGATAATTGTAATAATTGAAACTTAATATTCAATAAGTCATAACGACTTGGAAAATATTGTATAAACGAGCACGACATGTCAAATTTTTGTAAATGCCATTTTTACAACTTAAACGATTAAGATTTACAAACGATATAACAATTCTCTTTTATTAAGTTATTAACAACTTAAACCTTTTATCAAATACGATTCTTTTCTAAACCATAACATTTTATCAACTATTTGGGTAATGGGGTAAAACACCGAAACAACTTATTGACATTTTCTTTCTTATTTCCCTTTTATTTCTTATTTCTTCTTTCTTCTTTATTATTCCAATTTCTTTATTATTTCTTTTTAGTTTCTTGATTCCTTTTCCATGTGTTTGATTGTGTTTCGCCGACTTTTATCGTCTTAACGTGATTTAATCTTGAAACTATGTTTTTCTAAAAACCACACGAGATACAAATGATTTCAACTTGTCGTCGCCATTGAAACTATTCTTTTAAAACAACATACGAGCATTCCATAAGAATTACATTTATAAAACACTTTTGGGGATTTCTTTCTGAAACATGTTACTTATTAGGTTGTGCCGATCCTGTACCGTTGTGCTTATACTTCCTGAATACCGTTGTGCTTTCTACTTGATGCTAGTTGTGATACCTTGCATTGCTGCATACTGAGGTGAGTTCATAGCCCCACTCTTATTTATCTTAAATGTTTTGTAAACTACTTGGGGTGAGATACTGTTGGAGTATGCTCGTGTCATAATAAATTATTATATGGCTAGACATATGTGAGCCTATGGGGTCACACACTTATACACAGGGACACCATTTTATAGATTGTAATTATCGTATTTACAATATATAAACGGCTATGTAACTCGGGATCTATAACGGGCCATTAAATACTAAGTTAGACTTAGCATTTTTGGATTGGACCAACAATGGGCAAGCCCATTGAAGGCCCACTATATGGCCGGCCTAATAGGGGCTTGGAAGGAAGATTGGATCTTTCAAGGGTGCTAAGTGCAACATCAAATATTGATTGGTTAATCACCATTAAACCAAATCAATTAGATTAAATGCATTACCACAATCAAGGAGAGAATATCTCTCCCTCCCCCTTAAACCATACGGCATACATCCCCCCTCGTTAGGGGTTCTTGACTTTTCTATCTCACTTTGATAATACATATTGTATGTGTTACTAGTTTAGAGTTACAACAAAAAAGACTAGCATCTATTGGTGATCGAGGAAGTGTAGTGTGTTTCATCCTAAAAGGAGATCAACATCATTGATCTCTTGGGTTTCTTCATCTCCTATTGGTGATATTGGTGATTGCTAGTGACTCCCGGATCAGGCTACAAAGGTATAATGTTTGTATTTATTTATATGATTGATCATATGGCAATATGGATCCGTTGTTGGTGATGTTATCCGCTACATTTATATGCTTAATATGTTCTTACATATCTAACATCACCTATAATGGTATCACGAGCCATCATATGTGCCATATGATTATCCGGTATGCATAAAAGTGGGTAAAACGGGTGTTTTTTGATGTTTTTTGAAACCACCAATTAAAACAGCCCCTAAGGCTCTATTTTTTTTCTAAAAAGTCGACCCTTCAGAGGTCATAAGATCTGTGATTTTTTACCTCATAGTCATTTGTTATGCATATGCTTGTTTGTTTACTTGTCGGGTACCCGTAAAATGGCCAAAAACGCATTAATTTGATCGATTTGTGAAATGATTTCAAATCAGGCCCTATGGCTTAATTTTCTGTGATAATATGATGATTAGAAGGTCCTAATATCAATGGGTTTTGAACCTAAGGCCATTTGACACGAGTACCTTACGGGGTTTTTAATTCTAGTTAATTAATTTCTTCGTTTCGTTGGTTAATTATTGAATTCTTGTTATTAATTTTGTATCCATGGCAAATACATGCATGTTTGACCATGGAATTAGCCAACACCTTATTTTGTTCATAATATTATTGTATTATTATGTGTATATGCAAAGCCGATGAAAACCTAGACCACTTGTGCCTTGTGTTGTTGTGATTTGTTGATTGGTTTCTTGTTTTTGGGGTTGCCATTGTTTCGGCACTTATGTAATGTAATTCATTTTGGTTTTGCCATTGTTTGGGCATTTTTACAATAGATAGGAAGTAGATTAGTTGTATTTTACTTCATGTATTATGTAATCAAAAGCATGTAATCGAATGGCAAAAGAATGAAGGACTTTAGACCAAAAGAAGGCTGCTGGACACACTGCTGAAAAACGCCATTTTCAGGAGCTCCGTAAGGTATTTTGGGCTAAATGTTTTTGTGCAGGTTCACAAGACATGGGCCTACAACTTTTTCACTGGGCCGAAGCATGAGGAGGTCTCCTTCTAGGCGTTTTGGGCCTCCAAAGACAGAAAAACTGATCGGACAGAATCAATTTTCCATGTGCATAATGGGCTTTTACTTGCTCATGATCGTCTTGGAGCAAGTGGGAGCCCTCCGTGTGATTATGTATCATGTCCCTAGGTGAATCTTGGTTCTCGTGATGGCTCACGAGACCAAGCATAGGATTTTCATCGGTTGAGGCTTTGCATATTGTGGTTCTGTGTTTGTTTGGTTGCTTTTATATATGCTATAATTATATGTAAAACACAAAGTGTTTTCTAAAAACTTGAAATAAAACACAAACCAATTTAAACTAAGTCTTATGATTTAGTTTAACTAAGTTTAAATTTGGATTTGAAACTTAAAATCATTGTTTTCCAAATAACACTTAAACTTGTTAAGTTTGTTTATGTATTTATTGTATTGTCCAAACTTAGTTATAATCTGCTTAGGATTTATATTAGTCTTGAAAATGGACAACTTCGCACACATAAATTAAAACAATGATTAGACTTAAGTTAAGAAAAGTTTTTAACTTGTGCTACGAAGAATGAATGCATGCTTCTTTCGTACACTTTTTTGATTCACATCAAATATTTTACCCGTCAAAATTTAAGTCATGCCGTCCAATCGTCGAGAACACTTGCAATTACCTTTTGCCTATGTGTGGGACCTAGGTTGAATTGTAACCCAAGGTGACTATTCTCTATGCGTAGGACCTAGATATATCCTCACACGTTCTCAAATTGGATGACTTAATCGAGTTAAGCGGTGAGACCTTGACACGAGGCAAAGATGGGACTAAACATGCCTACATGACACTAGTTGTTTGACACTAGATGCCATGAGTCCCATAAGGATCTAAGAGTTGTACATGTAATACAATTGGTGATCGTCGCCTGCCAATTGAATCTACTATTGCTAGCAGATCAATTGGTGTGATAGTAGAAGCACAATGTGGATCTTAGCCCTTTTGAAAAAATTAATTGTTTTAAATTGTAAACATGGGGTAGTTAAATTACAAAAGGATAATTATCGAAAATACTAAAAATGAACTTTGTAAATTCAATTAATGAATTAATGCAACACAACCGTAAGCAAGAGTTTGTTCTTTTCTTGTTAAAAGGACGAACTAAGTCGCTCTTTCCTTGTAAGAAAGAGACTTATTCCTATCATTTTCTTTATGAGGAAAGGCCATAATAGGAATATTTGAATTTTCCTAATTCTAATCAAACTCAAAGAACACCTACTCTAGAAATCGTGATGTCTTGTAAAAGTCAAAACGGTTAAGTATGGTTACACATCTTATTCTTTCAAGGTTGTTTTATAACCCTAGTTTCGGTTTTGAAACATTGAAGAAATATAAGATATTTGGATAACTGGAGAACACGTTTTCTATAGCTACCAAACTAAAATGAGTTTAAATAATTAGAAGACGAAAATATCAATAAACCGCAAAGTGGTAAGGGCAATTACTAGCATGATTACCTAGCAGTTTGTCTTAACCCAATAAACCCACTAAGGTCCTACATACCCTTGTGGTATTTTCAAGTTAAAATAGCAATGATGGCTAGCCCATCATCTATATGTTTGAACTTGATGCACTTCCTTGAATACCTAAGTACATGTTTACTAGTCAAAGTGACTCACATTAGCAATAATGTGTAGATATTCAAAGAAAGAAGGAAAGTATCCAATCGCCACTCACTCTCCACTGGTGACGAAACACATGAAATGTTGTCTAATCCAGTGGGAGCTACGTGAGTAAGCTTTATTACCTTGCAAGTTGCCGATCTTATTTCCAGATTGTCTTGAAATAATACATTACTTTCTACATGTTAAGCATCATAGTTTATATAAGAACAATTCCATAAATTTTATAAGATAACTTGTCGCGTTCCTGATGTTGCTTCCTGAAATGTTATCTATAAACTTGTTATGCATGATTCATTATTAAAACGATAAAGTTCTACATATCTATATTTTGATTTTGACTAAAAATCATATGTTATCTTAGACATTGTCATATTGCTCATACAAACAAACGAGCGTAGTGTTGTCTGTATACTCTCATGATGTTGTGCCATGCACAAGTGGGAGAAATCTTAATTGTGTGCAAGGTACAACATATAATAATATGACTAATGGTTTTTCTTGACTGCAAGGTAAGAAACTAAGATTCTACTAGGACTTCTACACATAAAATGTATGTTGCCCTAATTGGAACAAATATCAAGATAACATGAAAAGCTACTTCAACATATTCACTGAATTGTTTAGTAAATATGATTATGTTTTCTTGTAAAGTCATAATCATGAAGTATAAAATTAACTTGAATTTACTATTGAGGCCAAGTGTCGACGCTCGTAATTACTTTAGTTGAATATGTTTAGGTCTCTTGTAAAGACACAAACATCAATTTCGTTAATTGTTGAAAGACTTATAACGTAAAGTAAGACGTTGATTTGTTATGTCTTCTTGTTAAGACATGTACACTTATGACGTATAATATTAAATGTTTATGTTTTCTAGTCAAAACATGCACATGAAGTAAAGTATGCACTAGGCTAAAATTACTGTTGATGCCATCTAGTTTGACTTGGTTGGCAAATATGGTTAATTGTTGAAAGACTTATAACGTAAAGTAAGACGTTGATTTGTTATGTCTTCTTGTTAAGACATGTACACTTACGACATATAATATTAAATGTTTATGTTTTCTAGTCAAAGCATGCACATGAAGTAAAGTATGCAGTAGGCTAAAATTACTGTTGATGCCATATGGTTTGACTTGGTTGGTAGATATGTAAGCCAAAAAGTATAAGTTCATCCGATGAGTTGTGTGATAGTCTCACAACATCAGTCCTCATGGAATACCACAACTTTATGGTATGCCCATCACAGATAATCAAACACTATTGATATTGTTTGATCTTTGATGACTTAAACTGTTTTACCTCCAAAGTTATCAAGGTTAAAAAAATTGGAGGTGCCATGTGTACACTCAATATGGTTCCAACCTAGAAGAAATAAGACACCACTGCATTATGGCATGGGATGAATCTTATTATGTCTTGATTAAAGTTCTGAATTTGTTAACTACCTAAGAGTAAGTAATTAAAAAACTAGAGTCAAGAACTAACGATGTATTTTGGATGTCCCACTTGAAAACAATTTATTGTTACTCAAGATGCTGAGTATCTAGAGATTAGTCTCTACTTACAAAAGCAAGTGGGAGCACCTTTAGATCTTGAAGTTATTCAAGAGCAACCTTCTGAGTACACTTGCTAATGTCATACTAAGGTTGAACATGCATATGTTAAACCATAGATTGATATCTCTCATTCATAAATCTGCAAGGATACCTCTTGCACCTGAATGATATAGTTTTTATATCAATGCTAAGGGATATAAGTTGGAGGATCATAGTGAACCTGCTAACTACATAAATGCATTATTAGATATTGTATCTGATGAATAGCTCAAAACTATGAATGTTAAGATGCAGTCCTTGAAAGACAATCACTCATGGAGCTTGATTGATCTCTTACAAATCAGTTAGACTGTGAGGTTAAGAATGAGTTTCTTGATGAGAAGACTCAAAAGGACAAACTTGTACACACATTTAATGCACACGTAGTAAAAGGAGTTTACTCGTACTCAAGAAATTGACTATGATTAAATCTTCCTACCTACAAACATTAAATGTATAAAGATGATTAAAATTGTCATACCTATTTTCATGTAAATGAAATATGACAATAGGATATCAAAACACTTTTCTTGTTGATTACCTTTGCGAGGACGATGAGTAATCAAAAGGGTTTATGAATCCATATAATCTTTATTATGTATACAAGATAAAAGAATCCATGTGTGGATTAGATCATGCATCTAGGAGCAGAGATCTTAAGTTAATTATAAAATCATTAATTTGATTTTCATTAATAAGATTACTCCTAAGTACACTGAGAGCAAGTTGGAGCACTATATTTATTTTCTTAAATCTCATATGTCATTAACATATTAGAAACAACATTCCATCTAAGCTAGACTTTAATCCTTAGCTTGGAATGAAGTTTCTCTTAAGGGATTTATAAAATAAGACATATAACCTTGTTATGTATATGTTTATTAGAATAAACATAAGCGGTTATTAAGTTTAAACACAATATGACACGTTATTGAGGGGAGTCTCAATGATCAATCTCACTTGATGAGATTGAACACATGAATGGAAATCTTAAGTTTGACTAAAGGATTCATCATGTAAGTCGTATTACGCATTGGACTATATATATCATTTGCATGAATGCAAGATGAGTTGATAACAACAAATATCTAAGTGAAAATCATTAGATAATTGTTAAACGAACATTATAATGGACCTACAAAGTACCAAATACATGTTCAATGTTTACGGATATTTGAGGAGCTCTAGTTTGTTTGCATACATTGAATCTTATTTAACAGAGATGATGCTCAACCCTAGTCACAGTAGGATGTCATCATGAATGATGAAATTGCTGACTAGATGTGCTCGACTGAGAGCCTTAATGCGTTATACATTAATAGAATAAGAATACTTTACAGTTTGAGAAACTGTTCAGATGATTGTCTAATGTAGGTGTTTTACTAGCTTCAAACACCCTATGGAATGTATTGTTGCAATACTCGTCTTGTACTTGAATGCACACATACAAAGGACAATCATCATTCAAACGTTTCATGATTTTTGAAACAAGTATTCTCAAAGTTTACTCAGATGACTACTTGTTGTCTTGTACAACATAATTTGATCATGGTGGGAATATCGGATTCCGACCTATGAGTAGTCTTATGCATATCTGTTTTTAGTATTTGGATAATAGAACTGTAAGCAGTCGTATTATATAATGAATTGATATACCTGGTATGATCATCTTCATTTATACTACTGTGTTCTATATTTGCATGTTTAATCCATGAATAATTTATTTATTCTAAAATTGTCCATTGCCAGTTGACGATACGACAGTATCATCAAATTAAGGCAAATGTGAGCGTGTTGGTAATTATTTACCAAACTCAAATATTGTTCATTGTGATGACCATTGGACTGACCCAACCTAATAGTATTCACTACATGGATCGTCATCAATAGTGAATCTCGCAAGTGGTTATGTCTCTTATCCTTAGACTTGAGATGCAAGTAGGTCTTGTATATGTGGAATTTCATTCCTTGATATGGTTAACGCTGTCCTGAATAAGGTAGTTATAAAAACCATCATCAGAAGTGATATGAAACACATGAATGACACGTGCAGTCAAAACAGGATTTGTTCCTCCACATGTTATGGAGTTAGATACTATTGGGCCCCTCGATGAATTGGACAGATTTTTGTATGGCCGTACCCAAATGAGATTAAGATGAATCTTGATCCACTTGGTAATCTTGTTCAATATCTATATCGAGAAACATAATAGTTGAACAATTAGAATGACATTTGATCCATGTCTAATGTTCAACATGGTTTTTGTAACAAAAGGATAGATGACATATAAACCATTTAAAATGAGACGTTTAAGAAACTATTCTCACATATTTCTAGGGGCATTGGCGTGTTGCTAGACGCTAACCTTTGCTTGTATAATTACTTGATTATTATGACGTCGCAAGTGGGAGCTGTTGGAGTATGCTCGTGTCATAATAAATAATTATATGGCTAGACATATGTGAGCCTATGGGGTCACACACTTATACACAGAGACACCATTTTATAGATTGTAATTATCGTATTTACAATATATAAACGGCTATGTAACTCGGGATCTATAACGGGCCATTAAATACTAAGTTAGACTTAGCGTTTTTGGATTAGACCAACAATGGGCAAGCCCATTGAAGGCCCACTATATGGCCGGCCTAATGGGGGCTTGGAAGGAAGATTGGATCTTTCAAGGGTACTAAGTGCAACATCAAATATTGATTGGTTAATCACCATTAAACCAAATCAATTAGATTAAATGCATTACCACAATCAAGGAGAGAATATCTCTCCCTCCCCCTTAAACCATACGGCATACATCCCCCCTCCTTAGGGGTTCTTGACTTTTCTATCTCACTTTGATAATACATATTGTATGTGTTACTAGTTTAGAGTTACAACCAAAAAGACTAGCATATATTGGTGATCGAGGAAGTGTAGTGTGTTTCATCCTAATAGGAGATCCACATCATTGATCTCTCGGGTTTCTTCATCTCCTATTGGTGATATTTGTGATTGCTAGTGACTCCCGGATCACGCTACAAAGGTATAATGTTTGTATTTATTTATATGATTGATCATATGGCAATATGGATCCGTTGTTGGTGATGTTATCCGCTGCGTTTATATGTTTAATATGTTCTTATATATCTAACATCACCTATAGATACATGCTACTATTTTTACTATGATCACAATTATGTGAAAACTGTTATTTGAACTAAAAAATTTGCAGAACATTTGATAAGCACTAAGTACCGTCCTTGCCAAAAGCAAGTCCCTCGATCATGAACCATTATTCACTTGCGAGTGAGCGCGAATATAGGGATATAGGCCTATAGGAATTGACCCTCCCGCCATGTTGACTAGGGCCGATCTGCGTGTGATGTACTATATTCGATATTATCAAGGTATCTGGCAAAGTACCTTCTTGAGGGAAACTATTATATTATAAATTTCTGTGGTTACTGTCGACTTACGCCAAGGTTATTGGTGCCGGTTAACATTTTGCGTGTCATGAGCCTAGTGCAGTTGTAACATCTGAACTTTCGGGCGTATAACAACGTAGCCCACTTTATCTTAAACTTGAAATATTGTGATCAACTACTTTACTTTAAACCTATGAATTCACTCAACCTTTGTGTTGACTTTTAGCATGTTTTATCTCAGGTGTTAGATCTTTTCCGCTGCATATCTTACTTTTGGAGGAGCTTGGCGAAGGGCATGACATGGTGATGCGTGCGATGTGTCGTTGCGGTTTAGCAGTTTTAATGCCTACTCAAGTTTTAAATTTATATTTAGCCGACTTATCAATAACACACACACTTAACGAGCAGTGTACCCGGTCAGTATGAATATAATGGTAAGTAGAGTGTCGATCACTAAGAGTGGAACGTATTATCTCGTTATTCTAATCAGTATTTTAATATCCTAACGCAAGGGGGTTTCAGCCTGAGAGACTGGTACGGTTTTGTTTGCAATTAAATAATAAAATAAACCAATAGGCACGAATCAGCAAGTAGCACACACGTACACAGATAAATACTCGAGACAATAAGAGGGCTGTCCTTATGATTAAGTAGATTGTCACTTGTTTTATTGATAGCTTTATATGAAGTGTATGTAGTTAATCCTTTCTCGTTGGTCCTAAGCTTATCGGCGAGTAAACCCTTAATGATGACTTATGTCTAAAAGTTATTCCTAAGTGATCAATTTAGTAATAACCGTGGGAGCCACATTATTTTCCGCAGTCAAATGCCCGCAAGCCACTAATAAACACAGAGGTGATCAATGCACTAATAAGTAGTAACCAAAGACATCAACATATAAACTTTAATTGATGGGAAAGCAAGTATTAAAGGGAGTGCAATCTTTCGTTGTCACATTACACAAGCCACCAATCCTGATGAATTAAAGTTTGCTAACACAATAAAACAAAACTACTTAATGAATTAAACACATGCAGCACCTTCTTACAGCTCTTGTATCTTTGATTTGGGTGTGTCTTGTGCTGCCTCCTTGACTGAATTCGTCCTTAGTTTCTGGTCTTCGGTCTTAGGTTAAAACTTTCGGAACTTTTTAATTCGTCTGGTCTACGGGGTATTTATAGTTTCTGTCTGAGGGAAGATGCGGCGCATCTACTAAGTAGATGCGGCGCATGTACTTAACTTCGCGTGGGGTCCAAGATTATAATATTCAGGAATATTCGTACACCGCCAGAAGATGCGGCGTATCTTTATCTTTGGATGCGGCGCATGTCCTTTTGTATCTTGGATCGTATCTGGTGAGATCTTGATAGTGATGCGGCGCATGTCGTGACTGAGATGCGGCGCATCTTGAGCAGAATTGACTTGATCTTGTCCATTTCAGTAGACTCTTCACTTTATGCATGTTTTGCTCCATTATTAGTCTAAAATCGCCAAGTTTCACCAAATGCTTGTTTTTACCTGAGAATTACAAAAGTAAACGATTAAGTATCAATCCTCATACATAATATAGTAAAACAAGTCAAATTAATAGGATAAATGATAGTAATAAAATGTACTTATTTGAGTTCATCAAATATCCCCCCACTTGAACTTTACTTGTCCCCAAGTAAACCTTAGATTAAATCTTATGAAAATGTATCCTAAAAGATGTTAGGATTTATTTTTATATTTAAGCATGTATTCGTTTATTTCATAATCACACAACTAAACACTTAACGAATTAGAAGTATAATAAAATAAGTTGATAAAAGCAAATCTAATCGTTTAACTGTCCAGTCGTGACGAATATTCTATCATAAGCTTGGCAAGTATACACATCTCCACCACTAAAGCTAAGGAATAACAAGTCTAAAGCGGTAAAAAGGGTTTTTAGGCTTAAGGGTTAATTATTCTCTTTCACTATCGATCTCAAATTCCAGAAAAGGCGACAAAATCACAAATACATGATCGAATCCACGAACACGATACTTGCAATTGCTCAAATCCTTAACTCGAATAGGCTAAAGATAGGTCCAAACTTCACCAATAATAATATATCAAAAAGGGCGACAAAATCATAAATACATAGCCGAATCCACGACTACGATACTTAAGATTGCTCAAATCCCTAATCTCAATAAATCAAAGGTTTGGTTGGATAAAGAATAATACAGGGTATGGATAACATTTGGGATATAAATTGGTGTAAAAATAAAAAATAAACAAAACAAATAAATTAAAATCCTAAGTGTGGTTAATCACTATCCCAACCATCCCATGAATAAGACTCATATCATTGAATAACTCACGCTTTAACACTTGAAACACACGCTTTAGGTAGACACGAATTATACTCAACAAAATCTTAATCAAAGAATAAACCTTAATTGGCGTTCCCATAACTGCCAATTCCCATTCAATCCATAGATATAGTACAACAAATAGTGGTGATATCGACCACTTACATAACTTTACATAAGTTGGCTTAAAATAAACATCCAACTCTTTTTCTTTTTCTTTTCTCATTTTTTTTCGATTTTTTTTTTTTTTTTTTTTTTTTTTTTTTTTTTTTTTTTAAATTTAATCATAAACATAGATGTGTAAAATTTCACCACATCACTATAATGATAATTCTGGATAATTTTTCCATACTTCTCATACTTCAGAAATAACGGTAATAGTGAAAGTAGTAAACACACGAAAAATAAACTCAAAGATATACAATATTTACTTTCACTCCAATTGCATTGTGCATTCTCCCGACCTAACCAAAGATAATGAATTACGCACGCGAACACAGGTAATGTAAGGAAACACACTTTGACTATAGCAATTAACCAAACCACGGATTCTAATCTACAGGGTAGGCTAAGGTGTAAGGGTGTAACGAAACATTTTAAACATAGGTGTAAGAAACGAAAGGAATGGCTCTGAGTGTTTTTCTAGGGGTATCTTACTCTAAAAATGAGAGTAACAAAAGGTTTTATACGGGGGTTAACTAACCAGTGTAGTTAGCTAATAACACATAACATATAATTGGGTGTAATCCTAGAATTTTACCAATTTAGACAAGTCATTCTAATTATATAAATAATACTCATTATGGTGGTCTTGAATAGTATACAAGCCAAGTTCTAAAGTTTACAAGTCACCGGCACACTCATAGATTTGTGAATTTTGAAAAATCACAATTTTTGAAAATAACGTCATGTGTGCAGCTATGCAACTTAGATCTTAAACAAAAACATGCTAAATTTTTTTTAAGTTTGATATATTAAGCACAGTTTAAGCATAATTTTTGAAAAAGTTTAGGACAAGTAAATGTTAAGTGTTCTAATTCTCCAATCCCCCCACTTAAGTTAAACAACGTCCTCGTTGTTTGTATAAAAGGTAAAAACTGGAAAATAAAAGAATTAGAACAGAAAAACTCCCCTGAGATTTGCTCGGTATGATCCTCCATTAGTATAAGAGCAAAAATCATCTTTCTTGTGGATTAGAGCGTTAAAGCTTAATACTTGATGTATCCACAGGAAATCCAGGAAACTATAATACCACCAAAGCTTTAAAACACACCTAAGATAAGAAAGGTTCAAACTTGCATAATACATTAGTAGTTAGGAAAAATAAAACTTAAAAATAAAGAATGAAAATCATCAGGTCAGTCGATGCGCCGTATCTTATTGAAGAAGATACGCCGTATCGAGCCTGGAATAAATACGGATCAGAATAAAGATGCGCCGCATCCTTAACCAGGGATGCGCCGCATTAAAATTAAACTGATAAATAGTTTTAAAGTCGAAAATAAAAATGCAGAAAAATTAAATAAGATATGACCATTGCAGGAGATGCGTCGCATCTCAGGATGGAGATGCGCCGTATCCTCATGCGGGCCTGACTGACTCGACACAAACAGAATAATAAAAGATAAATCCGGGTTGTCTCCCGGTAAGCACTTGTCTTTATTCCAGAGTCTTCAAGTTAGACTCACGTTCAGCTCTTCATTCCAATACTTCAGGTTCAAACTCCACCACCTCGTTCTCATTATCCGCAATTTTATTATCAAAGTATTTCTTCACACGTTGCCCGTTCACTTTGAATATATAACCATTTTTATCGCATATTTCAATAGTTCCATATGGATACACTTTCTTGACAACGAACGGTCCCGTCCATCTTGATTTAAGTTTACCAGGATACATCTTTAATCTGGAATTAAATAGTAGCACTTTCTCTCCAATAGTAAACGTTTTATCCCCACGTAACCTCGAGTCATGCCATCTGAAATAGATATTCACAGTCAGTAAACAGTCTGCAAAATAGGTAGATACGGCGCATCTGATTTAATCAGTGCGGCGTATCTGTATAAAGTATAAGAGATGCGGTGCAAGACAATAGATACGGCGTATGGAGATGCGTCGTATCTAGATTAATCAATACGGCGTATCTAGAATTTTATCAATTTTGAAATAGGTCGTTACGCTGCATTAATCAACCCAGATGCGCCGCATCTAAAAGCATATCAGTATAAAATAAAGGGTTAGGCACGTTTTTCAAGAATCCGTATCCGTGGCGTAAACTCCCACATTATATCACAGACCAAATTTACTGATTCGTTCCTATCAAAAACTTCTATCACACTTTCCCTCTAAAATTTAAAAACAATCACCCAAAACCCTATTTTTCGTTCGATTTAATTAGTGCCAAATTCGATGTCCAAATCTAAAATTAACTTAGGGGAAATTATCAATGCCAAGTTCTAATCATATCCCTATATCGTTTAAGCCCTAATCGAAGTGGTCATATAAACCCTAATTTTTATAATTAAACGAAATTAAATCAAAATAGAATAATTACCTTAATTTGATGATTAGGAGAAAGGTTATAGATCGGATTAAAGGAGGATTTAAGAAAGATGATCGGATTTCGAGTATAATTTTAGTGTGTGTTCGTTCTTGACTGTGTGAGGATTATGCGGTAAAGAGTTTAGATCCGGCGCATTCCCGTCGTATTTATAGGGCGACACGATGCGCCGTATTAGAAAATTTGGATGCGCCGTATCTATTTAATCTCGTTGACTAGTCAATAAGTTCTAATTGGTCAGGGATACGGCGCTTTGGATATTTAGATCCGCCGTATCTCTATGTTAGTTAACGAAATTTAAATGAAGAACGTACCTTGGCCTCCGCAACACAGTTCCTTATACATCAAATTTGGGTTAAACGGCACACCATATAGATGAATTCAAAATAAGAGCAATAGGCATAAACGTTTCATTAATAATTGTAATCTTATTGTTTAGTGGATAAGGATTTATTCCGAGGTTAGGAACAAATATCGTTTTTGAGCATACAAAATTAAGATTACGATTTGAATCAGATGTATAATATGGATAATAAAACTGAGATCATAGTGTAGATAACTTTCCTTTGAGCAGGTTGAATTATCGTAGAGTTTACCTGGAATTCTATTTCAAGAATATAAGACGTTCAACGTTACCAGTACTGAGTTTTCCTCTACTCTTGTCGTCTTATGTTTGATTACTCCAGCTAGCGTCTCTTGGTTAGGTTCAGAATGTAATCTTTCTTGGTGATGCTCGAGTCATCATTTATCCTGAAAATAAACAACTTGCACACGAGAGTAGCTAACCGATCAAAGTAAATATCAAAAATCAACTATATTTATCAAATTATATTTGTCGTATTAACGAAAGTTAATGCGCCGTATTTTCGTTACGTTTAAAAATAAATATCGATTTTTGATTCAGAGGATGCGCCGTATCGATATAGATCGATGCGTCGTATCTGTTTAATAATTCGCAAACTTTTTTTAATTAAAATAATAGATACGCCGTATCTACGAAAGCAGATGCGTCGTATGGCGTTAACGTTTAGAAATTTTTTTTTTTATCAAACACAGATACGCCGTATCTGCGAAAGCAGATGCGTCGTATTACTTTATCGCTTAGAAAAATTTTCTTATTAAAAACAGATACGCCGTATCTTTGGGAAAAAGATGCGTCGTATCGAATTAATTAAACGCGTTGTATTTAAAAAATTTAAACGCAATACGCCGTATCTGATAAATCAGATGCGCCGTATCGTTTGATTTAGCACAGTACAACGATAGCAGAACAGAAAAAAATACGAAAAATAAAAACAAAAATTAAACACACAAACAAAAATAAACACACAAAAATAAAAGAAAACAATTAACACACAATACAACAAATATGCAAAATAGTACAATGATGCAATTAATCTAATAAAAAGAAAAACCTAATTAAAATACTAATCAAATTAACAGATAATAACAATTCACTCCCCGGCAGCGGCGCCAAAAACTTGATGCGTGCGATGTGTCGTTGCGGTTTAGCAGTTTTAATGCCTACTCAAGTTTTAAATTTATATTTAGCCGACTTATCAATAACACACACACTTAACGAGCAGTGTACCCGGTCAGTATGAATATAATGGTAAGTAGAGTGTCGATCACTAAGAGTGGAACGTATTATCTCGTTATTCTAATCAGTATTTTAATATCCTAACGCAAGGGGGTTTCAGCCTGAGAGACTGGCACGGTTTTGTTTGCAATTAAATAATAAAATAAACCAATAGGCACGAATCAGCAAGTAGCACACACGTACACAAATAAATACTCGAGACAATAAGAGGGCTGTCCTTATGATTAAGTAGATTGTCACTTGTTTTATTGATAGCTTTATATGAAGTGTATGTAGTTAATCCTTTCTCGTTGGTCCTAAGCTTATCGGCGAGTAAACCCTTAATGATGACTTATGTCTAAAAGTTATTCCTAAGTGATCAATTTAGTAATAACCGTGGGAGCCACATTATTTTCCGCAGTCAAATGCCCGCAAGCCACTAATAAACACAGAGGTGATCAATGCACTAATAAGTAGTAACCAAAGACATCAACATATAAACTTTAATTGATGGGAAAGCAAGTATTAAAGGGAGTGCAATCTTTCGTTGTCACATTACACAAGCCACCAATCCTGATGAATTAAAGTTTGCTAACACAATAAAACAAAACTACTTAATGAATTAAACACATGCAGCACCTTCTTACAGCTCTTGTATCTTTGATTTGGGTGTGTCTTGTGCTGCCTCCTTGACTGAATTTGTCCTTAGTTTCTGGTCTTCGGTCTTAGGTTAAAACTTTCGGAACTTTTTAATTCGTCTGGTCTACGGGGTATTTATAGTTTCTGTCTGAGGGAAGATGCGGCGCATCTACCAAGTAGATGCGGCGCATGTACTTAACTTCGCGTGGGGTCCAAGATTATAATATTCAGGAATATTCGTACACCGCCAGAAGATGCGGCGTATCTTTATCTTTGGATGTGGCGCATGTCCTCTTGTATCTTGGATCGTATCTGGTGAGATCTTGATAGTGATGCGGCGCATGTCGTGACTGAGATGCGGCGCATCTTGAGCAGAATTGACTTGATCTTGTCCATTTCAGTAGACTCTTCACTTTATGCATGTTTTGCTCCATTATTAGTCCAAAATCGCCAAGTTTCACCAAATGCTTGTTTTTACCTGAGAATTACAAAAGTAAACGATTAAGTATCAATCCTCATACATAATATAGTAAAACAAGTCAAATTAATAGGATAAATGATAGTAATAAAATGTACTTATTTGAGTTCATCACATGGTCATAGATGACTCTGAAAACTATTTGGGACCGCTTTACACCCTTTTATGGACCTATATTTTCCGCACTATTTTTGAATAATGTAAATTGAATGTTTTATATTATGAAATTTCTTCTAAAATGGTTTAAGTAAAAGCATTCTTTGTACCTTGTGTTTTGATAACTATTTAATAGCACCCCACGACCTGTACGCTTCTGCTGATCCGATTTCGGGGTGTTACAGATGGTATCAGAGCCACAGGTTATAGAGAACTGGGTATTTTCGAAAACCTAGACTATAACCATTTTTATGAAAACTTAACCCTATGACCGGCACGTGCCTGCCTGCCAAGCCGATGCCTTGCGTATGATTATACTTGATGAGATAATTAATGATATATGTGTGCCTTGTTACTTGATAATTTATATTGTCTTAGTTTCGCAATTCACTATAACTTTTTTCCATATACTTACGCCTATGCACCAAACCTGTCATGGAGTTACGTTATTTCCTTGCGTAACACATTATTTAATTTCGAGTTTGGACACTTATCATGGTTTTTTAAAACGGCTTTAAAAGTGAAGGACATACTACTAGTGTAACTAAGCTGAGTATTTCAAAATTCATTGAACCTCGGTTGGATGTAGACTGATCACCTATATTCAACCAGGGATAACGATTTTGCGATACTGAGAGTAGTTATAATAGAATTATGTTCGTATTGGTTTTATACTTGATTGGCATGTGTACACGAGCACCGAATATCACGAAGGTTTACCCCTTCACACGACACACCAACGTCGCAACACTTCACGAATCGTAATAATCTTCGAATCGCCATACCTCCCCGCTTATATGAAATAATTGTTTGTCGCCGTCTGATTATGTTCGCACCGGGTCAGGTGAGACCCGATCGGTCACCATTTTGAATTCGAGCTATTTATTTTAACTCGTTCTACATTGTATTAACCGCATTTGAGTTTATCGGAGTGTTTGTATTTGGTTTTGGCTTTGTTTAAATTTGGATTTCTTGATTTCGTGATTTTGGGTCTCGTTGTGAAATTGAAATTGTTTCTTTAAACTTTATTTTGTATCTGGTTATGTTACAGTCACCGTTACCCCAAACCCTACACTCAATGGATAGACCGAGTTAGATCATTAGTCGTCTAGGAACGACCCTCCCATAATACCTATAAGAAGGATCTCTTGATGAAAGTAAAACAACGAAATAATCAATGAATCTTTGACAAGACCTATAAAACATACGATAGGTTGATTTGTAACCCATCAGAAGCCTTAGGGACTTATGTAACAACCCGAGCCACTATTTTTGGAAAAAGATGCCTAACCTGTCATTTATCCCTCGGGAATACCAGATACCTACCTTACTATTCCCTTCATAAAACAATGAACTGCGAAACGTTATTTTACAAAATAAATATATAAATTGATACGATATTTTGAAGACGTTATATTTCGGGAAAACCATTTTTGGATACGTTATTTTGGATACGCTATTTTGACACACTGTTTGAAATAATGTCTTGGACAATCAACACTGGGTTCACTAATTTAAAGAAGTATTACGTTGATGTACTATTATGAGAGCTGTTTTGGGTACGCTATTGTGGGCACACTATTTTAAAATACGTTATTTTGGACATATTATTTTGGAAACACTATTCTTGATTACTATTCAAAATCTATTTCGAAAACATTACTACTCTGGTATTACCCCAGGCCATTAGGTCACATATCACGTTTTCCCCTACCCCTCAATTTGTGAGAAAGCACGAGTATACTGCATTGTAAGCCGATGAGTCGGATGACATCATTAGTTGCCTTAGGAAGCAACTCTTCAATCAAAATGGACACCTTAATGGTTTAGTCGTACGAATTGGACCTAAAAGACTGTAAATGAGATAATAGCAATTATAAGAAAGTAGTAACCTTAAGTTTGTAAGTAGAGTTACTTGTATTGACCATGATAACGAGGTTCACCCTAGTGTTTGTGATCCGAAGATAATATTGATTTAGATAATTCGAATTCTGTTGGTCAGGATTTTGTACAAACCATGGATCATTAACCATTTACCCCGAAGGATCATTAACTGTTTCACACCTTTACAATTTAACCGTGGGCCCATAACTCACAAATCGTCAACTATAACACACTCGATAGCATTCGTTATCCTTTTTACACATCGTAAACATCTATTATTTTTCAAAACTTTCGTCTTAATAGTCACCGCTAATGGGGCACCTTAGCCGTGATATAAATAGTTTCAAAATTTTATCTTAACTTCATACATACACATCTCATTTTAGTTATTTACGCACTTAAGTAATATCGCTCTTTTTCAACTTTTACGAAACATCATACTTCAATTACGTTATATATTTTCACTATTATTGAACATTTAATAATCAAGGTTTCAAATACAACTATGATATTACTTCATACTATAACATGTTTATCATCACATTATTCACTTTCAATTCGTTACCTTAACAAATATCTAATCAAGCATTTATGTAAGTAACCAACGCATTTACTACGACATTTCATATTCCATTATTATTACCACTACGCACACGTTCACACAAACCATTTTCAATTATTTCACCGATCATGTTGCGGTCATCCTACAAAATGTTTTACTACTATATTCTAAAAAAATTAAAAAAAAATAAAAAATAAAAAAATTACCTTACCATTATTTTATAAACAATAAATTGATTTCTTAATATCATTCCACCAGTTATTTTATAAACCAATTTACTGTCTTACTAATATATCACGAACTACGATTTTGTTACTACTTTATAAATGTTGAATTATTTTCCTACTGCCCTATAAATTGTCTTACAACTCATTGTACAAGCTACCTTATTATTAAGTAATAAACCAATCTGCTACTTTACTACTATTTTATAAACCAACGAGCAGTTTAACAAAAATTTTGTAAACTATGTTACGATTATCCTACAAGTTTTGCTACAGTCTTACGAACCATTTTACTCTCCTGTGAGCTGATTTAGCCACTGTTTGATTTAAAAACAATAAAACTATGTTAATATTATCTTACGAATTATTTCGCCATTACTTTCCAAAACTATTTACGGTCACTCGAGGAACTGTTTTGCTACTAAATCACTAAGTAAACTACAACTTTGCTAATATTTTACAGATAACAAATGACTTTCTTATTACTCTATGCATCGTCTTACAAATCATCTCACAAATCATTGTATAAACCGATTTGCTATTTTGCTAATAGATCACAAATTTAACTATGGTCATATTATTATTTTATAAATAATAAATCGTTCTCTATCACTCTATAAACTATTCTACAAAACTATTTTATAAAGTATTTTACAATCACCATGTGAACCATTTACTTCCATGTAAAGTGTTTTCATACTATTACTTCATAAACAGAATCACCAATATTTCCCTTTTGAAAATAAATCAAACCTTAGAAGTGGATCCCACACCTTTGCCTAAGACCATAGATAACAGTCTACCAAGCCTTGACACTGTTCTAATTACTGAATAAGTTACCTCATTCGTTCTACGTGATTAGATTCCCTTATTAGTAGTGCATACGTTGAACTAGGTTATCCATATACCATCGTTCTTATGATATTTTTGCTCTCTAGCAGTTCTAGGCAGCGCATACTCAGAACCTATTTCTTTTATATGACCCGACTTCTACAACGGGATGCCAAGAGATCTTAGCCTACCTTGTGACTATTGATACCCGACCTTCCCTTGTAAATAAGAAGGACTTTTCTCAACATAGTGTCAAGCCGATTTAATCCCTCAGATCACTAGTGAAACCGTTTAAGTCATAATACCTCTTAGCACTGATTTATCCCTTTCAGACCGCTAGTACAACAATTTTAGTCAGGATACATTTTAGTACCGCTTAAACAAGTTCGATACTTGCATCTATTAGCTTCGCCTGATATTAAACATTGAACCTCGCTCAAGATTGGCAACTAGATCCTATTCCTTGGATAATTAGAAACATATGTGGACATACATGCTCGACTAACCCTTTTTTTTCTTTGATGTTCTTACTTTTAAGAACTTTTCTTAAAATACTTTTATAACAACTTGGAAACTCGTAGTGATATTTTTTTTCTCGGGAATACCTATTTTGAGGATTAAATTCTTCTGGTCAAACCTTATCAAACTTTTGTTGCGAAATGTCAAACATAAACTTTTGTGAAAATTTTCTTATCCATACCATGAATGAAAACCCGTTTTACAAAATTTTAAAATCTTTTGAAACTGTGTCATCTTACGTAACTGTAAACTCTCAACAAAGAAATTTGTAATACTTGGAAAGTGATTTTGGTCAAAAATTTGTACAAATGTTTACCCAAATAAAGTTTTCAAACAAAATTTCATCCAATCCACTGAGTAGAAAAATGCGCAATTTTGAAACAAATCTTGAAGATCAGTCACCCCGCCATTTTTAATACTTTACATGTATCGAGATAGGATTTCGTGTCACTAGAGTATAGACCCTACATTGGAATTAAACCGTGAGGATTTAAGAGGAGACCACACTAAAAAAATTGTGAAACATCGTGTAGTCAAGACTTAAACTGTTTCCCTCTATTAAACTTACTCTAGAAATCATTGTACCTTACCAAAACGCTAGAAGGAGACAACTTATAGCAGAGAACCTAGATACTCTCCCACAAGCAAAGAGGAACCCTAAAAACAGCCTAGTGAGACCCAAATCCACTACTAGTACCATCACCTTTTCACCGACATCATTCCGACCTATAACTTGAACTAAATCTCGAGGGCGCGATTCTTTTTTAAGGGTATGTGCTGTAACACCCGATAAATTTCCTAAACTTATTTGACTAGCCAAAACGTTTATTTTTGAAATCCCTTAGCTTTTAAACATCTCTGAACCTGTTTGAGTTTGAAAACAAAGGATATCTCATAAAACATGAGCATTATTCCTTTATTGAGCCGACACAACCTAAAATGCACGAAGCAATTCGATTTATTAAATAAATTAACTCCGAGAAATTTATACGTATTAATACTCGTTTTTATTGGAAAAATTATTTCAGACTCAATGGCGCAAGTCTCATAATTTAAAACGCATGTTTGCTATGTTAATATCCCGAACGACTCATCCGTCGCACGAGCTTAGCCAACGACACGTGCCTTTGGGGGTCGAAACCCCTACTGTTGGTCGGCAAACAGGCGGCGGGCACACGCGTCGCTTCTAGCCCGGATTCTGACTTAAAGGCGTTCAGTCATAATCCAGCACATGGTAGCTTCGCGCCATTGGCTTTTCAACCAAGCGCGATGACCAATTTTGTGAATCAATGGTTCCTCTCGTATTAGGTTGAATTACTATTGTGACACTTTTATCAGTAGGGTAAATCTAACGGACTGAACAAACTACACATAAATATGGTGACTTGATGGTGTTCATGGTGGTAGTGGTGGTGATGGATGTGGCGGTGGTGGATATATATATATATATATATATATATATATATATATATATATATATATATATATATATATATATATATATATATAGATAGAGAGAGAGAGAGAGAGAGAGAGAGAGAGATGGAGGCGTTCAGTCATAATCCTGCACACGGTAGCTTCGCGCCACTGGCTTTTCAACCAAGCACGATGACCAATTTTGTGAATCAACGGTTCCTCTCGTACTAGGTGGAATTACTATTGTGACACTGTCATCAGTAGGGTAAATCTAACGGACTGAACAAACTACACATAAATATGGTGACTTGATGGTGTTCATGGTGGTAGTGGTGGTGATGGATGTGGCGGTGGTGGATATATATATATGTATGTGGCGATAATATATATAATATATATATATTATATATATTATTATTATGTGTGTTATATAATATATATGTGATATATATAGTGTAAAAAAAAATATATATATATTATATATATATATATATATATATGTTATAATATTATAGTGTGATATATATATATATATATATATATAATATATATATAAGAGAGAGAGAGAGAGAGATGGAGGCGTTCAGTCATAATCCTGCACACGGTAGCTTCGCGCCACTGGCTTTTCAACCAAGCACGATGACCAATTTTGTGAATCAACGGTTCCTCTCGTACTAGGTGGAATTACTATTGTGACACTGTCATCAGTAGGGTAAATCTAACGGACTGAACAAACTACACATAAATATGGTGACTTGATGGTGTTCATGGTGGTAGTGGTGGTGATGGATGTGGCGGTGGTGGATATATATATATAGTATATATATATATATATATAATATATATATAATTTATAATCAAATAAAATATAAAGAAAAGATGAGAGTATGGTTACAGAGAGAGATGGACGGTCTTTGTATATATAACAACAACTAGAACTATTAGCCTATTAGATTACTTCCTATAGCCCGTTACTAGATTCTTACATATTATATATAAACGTTACACAATTCCTAAATATAGAATGACCATCACTTCTATTACTTTCTACTAAAAGTAATGCTAACAATCTCCCTATAAGGGATGTCATTCTGATTTCATTCCTTAGTTGTCTTGGATGAGTTGTTGTGAATTGGTCTTCTTTACTCTTTCTCTTTGAACTTTTAACATTGTGTAAGATGAGTCTTTTTTCTTTGTTCTTTTCCATGCTTTGTGATCTTGTGATGTAGAGTTGTTGTCTTTTCTTGCCTTGATCGATAATCTTCATATTCGAATTTGACTTTGTCTTTTCATCATACTCATACGTCTTGTATAGCTTTGATCTTCATCCTTGAGCTTTCATCATTTGCTTGGATATGTTCTTGACTTTGTTTGATTAGATCTTTGACTTTTGATGATTCATTGTCTTTATCTTGATTTCTTTGTCTTGAACTGTCCTGATTTCTTGGATATGTTCTTGACTTGGTTTGATTAGATCTTTAACTTTGAATAAACGTTGTCTTTATCTTGATGTCTTTATCTTGAACTTTCCTGATTTGAGCTTTTGATGATGATGTTGTTTGTTGCGCATGTATAAGTTTATGATGGTGAAAGATGTCGATGTAAGTGGTTGTTCACGCCATGTGATGTCCTATTTTGTACCTGCATACAAAGGTTAGTTCATAATCGTGTAACTCCAATTGATTATAGTGAGCTTCTTCTTTGGTAATTCACTTCAATTGTTAACCACTAAGCTTAATTCATGAAGAATTAACGATGCGACCTGCTGTCACCGCTGTTTGATGTTGAAACTGGCAGGGTTTCCATTCGATCATTGTGGATTCACATAAGTAATACCACTCATGAATGTTTTGGCAAGATTACTAAGATCTGCGAAGGACTCTAAAGATATACATTTTGCGTTCTCAATGTTGAACAACAAATATAGGTTTTGGAATGTGTCCTAAGAGATTTTATAGATTAAATCTCAATTGGCTCTAGACTCAATTTGTGCATTTTGATTTAGTGAGCGGAGGCTGGAGCAGAGTGCCACCTTTTCAATATTAACACATCTCGGAGTGAGAGGTCAATAGATTACGTGTTTATCTCCGTGAGAAATGAAACAAGTATCTTTTAAGAGAAACTTGAGTGGCTGGGAAGGGTTGTGCATTGCATCACTGGGTCCATGATGTCTTTTCTTCAATATCTTAATCATCCTTGTGATTATAGATAGATTATGTATTGACCCGGTTTCTGTCCTAAGTTTATGTAGGGCTATTTCTTTTCACCCTTTCATTCACTTTTTCTTTTTAATTCTTCAACCCCTTCTTTCCCTTTTTCTTAACTACTCCTTTTTTCTAATACATAAGGACTTCTACACTAACTAGTGGATTGTCCCTGGGTAGATCCTTCCGGCTCTGGCTGGATCATGGGATAAAACCTAAACTTAACCTCCTTATATCTTCATAAGCATAAGAGTTGGTTTTGGTTTGTTGAGAGTTTCAGAGCCATAAATTAATTTGAAAGTCAATCAATGTGTTTATGAAAAACTTGTTTTAATCACACATCGAAAGTTTTCTTTTTGAAGAACTACTCCCCCTACACATGTTTTTTTGAAAGATTTTGTGAAAAAATGCTTCACGATACGCGTAAGGCTCTTATACCACTTGACAAGTTTATGCACATGGTGGTTTGAGTAAAAACACCTTTAAATTTGTGAATTATTCAAATAATACTAAACTTAGCGAGGCACGTTTACGTGGACTAGTTAAAGAGATACATCATCAGCTTTTAGGTGATGACTGGCTCTAATAACTAACTTGAAGTTATTACCCGTCACGGTGCAAGTCTATTCGAGATAATCACATTTGAGTCGAGCTAAATGAATTTTTAAGATTCATATCATATCACAAATTCATAATATCACTTTTCAATCACGTTTTTCTTCCCCTAAAAATAGCATATCATGATATTTTTTAATATCAATGATGTTTTTGAAAAGCATTTGGAGAGTCGAACGGATTTTTAAGCATGAAAATTTGTTTGAAAATTTATACTCCCTTTTCTTCATAAAAACATTTTGATATAACTAACGAAATGAATTTATCGAAAGTTTATCGTTTGAAAGTTTTGAAGAGAGTTATCTTTAAGCATAGTAAGTTTTTTGTTTCACACTTAGAGACTAGAAAGTTCTTTGAGGTAAACGCTTGTTTTAAGAATAGGTGCTAAAGATGGTATTTTTGTTGTGAAATATTTTCTTTTGTAAAAGAATGTTTTTCAAATAGAAAATAATTTCTTTTGTTAAAAGCTTGAGTTGTGTACATATGTATACACAAGTCGTTGGATAAAAACGAGTTTTGGGTTCTAAAATCTTTTTGTTTGTTTATACTCGAACATATTTGAAAAAATATTTTTTCTTGAAGTACGAGTTCTAAGCTGAAATGCTTAGAAGTCATTTGAATTTTGAAAAATTTAAAAGATTTTGACAATCGAAAAAATTTGAGTAAATTTTTCAAAAATCAAGAAGATTTCTCTTCGTTTTCTTTTTAGCAAAGAATGTACTAAATAAGTACAGAATTCGCTGTATTTAAGTACGAGTTACAGTCTGTTATTTAACTGCAAGTCATTTTGAAGTCCTTGTTTTGAAATCTTTTTTGAGGTGATGTACCCGAACTTTCTCTTAAAAGATTTCACGTTGAAGTGCGAGTCATACACTGTTATATGTGTATAAGTCCTAATGAAAAAAATGATAAAAATAGAATAAAAG
Source organism: Artemisia tridentata subsp. tridentata (assembly GCA_021014915.2). NCBI lineage: Eukaryota > Viridiplantae > Streptophyta > Magnoliopsida > Asterales > Asteraceae > Artemisia > Artemisia tridentata. The sequence goes on from CP139504.1 coordinate 243,954,700, forward strand.
TAAAAATGAAAATATTTTTGATTTTTTAGAATTTTTGAAGTTTTTGTATTTTTGGATTTTTTCAAAGTTTTATATTTTTGTATTTTGTTTTTATGGTTTTTCAAATTTTGTATTTTGTTTTTCAAAAATATTTACAGATAAGCGAAGTCTTTTTGATTTTGAAAATCTTAAGATGATTCGAGAAGACTCTCTAACTTTTCTGGTGTTATTCTTCGCATTCCAATTCGATGAACTAAATACTTGAACCTTTCTTTTGGAAGGGCTTTAGTAAATAGATCTGCAAGTTGGTATTCAGTCCTCACGAAATATAGTTCAACAGTACCTTGTTCCACATGCTACTTGATGAAATGGTAACGAACGACAATGTGTTTTGTACGTAAGTGTAGTACAGAATTGCATGAGATGGCGATGGCGCTCTTCGAATCACAATACCTAGGTATTTTGTTGAAGTTAAAGCCATAATCTCTAAGTTGTGTGTGCATCCAAAGTACTTGAGCGCAACATGCCAATAGAGATACATACTCAGCTTCTACAGTGGAAAGTGAGGTACAGTCTTGTTTCTTTGAAAACGAGCTTACTAGTTTTTCTCCCAAAAATTGAGCTCCCCTTGACGTACTTTTTGCTGTGTCTCTACAACCTGCATTTTCAGCATCTGAAAAGGCCATGAGATCGAATCCAGATCCTTTCGGATACCATATACCCATGTCAATGGACATACGAAGGTATCGAAAGATTCTTTTTACCTCTTTGATGTGATTCTCTGTAGGCTTTTCCTGAAATCGCGCTAATAAACATATAGCAAAATGAATGTCGGGTCGACTGGCTGTTAGATACATGAGAGAACCAATCATGCTCTGATATAATTTCGGATCAACTGGTTTCCCATGTAAATCAGAATCCAGTTTCGTTGTAGTAGCCATTGGGGTACTAGAAGGACCACATCTGTCCATTCCATGTTTCTTAAGGATTTCTAAGGTATATTTGTGTTGATTTAGAAAGATACCAGTTGGGGTTTGATGAATTTGAAGTCCAAGAAAATATTTTAGTTCCCCCATCATTGACATCTCAAATCTTCTCTTCATTAGATTTGAAAATTCTTTTGAAAGTTTTGGATTAGCAGACCCAAAAATGATGTCATCCACATAAATCTGAATGATCAAATGATGTCATTGTGGTATTTTCGTGTAAAAAGTGTTGGATCAACAATACCTTTTGTGAAGTTGTTCTGAAGTAGAAATGAAGATAGTTCATCATACCATGCCCGTGGAGCCTGTTTTAGAGCGTAGATGGCCTTCTTTAGCTTGTATACGTGGTCTGGATGTTCCATATCAACAAAGCCTTCGGGTTGACTCACATAAACCTCTTTGTTAATAGTGCCATTCATGAACGTTGTCTTGATATCCATTTGATAGACCGTGATGTTCTTGTGAGCTGCGTAGGCTAGAAATATCCGAACCACTTCTAGTCTTGCCACTGACGCGTATGATTCTTCAAAATCTATCCCTTCTTCTTGAGAATATCCTTTAGCCACTAGATGAGCTTTGTTGCGAATTACAGTCATTTCTTCGTCTCTTTTGTTCTTCCATAACCACTTGAGATTGATAACCGCTTTGTCGATCGATCGTTTAACTTTTTCCCAAGAGTTATGTACTTTATATTGTAGAAGTTCTTCTTGCATCGCTTCAATCCAGCTTTCATTCACCATATCTTCATGAATGTTATTTGGTTCTTCATCCATGAATATAGCAAGTGCAAAGATACAAAGTTCTGGATCTGTTGCTAGTCTGCTTCTCGTCATTACTGGTTGTTGTAAATCGCCGAGCACTTGGTGGATTGGATGGTCTCTTGTCCATTTTAGTTCTGAAGGATACCGTGGAATTACCAAATCCGTATTGTTAGCCCTTAAAGATGATTCTGGAGATCCCGTTGATTGATTAGCAAATGGATTGTTGAATTCTTCTAACCTTTCATTGTTATGGATTGGTGTTTGTTCATCTTGAGATTGTTGGTTCTGCTCTTGTACAACATTTTGTGGTAGAATGATTTCAATGACTGGTGTTTGTGTAGTTGATGTAGATGAGTTTGTTGTAGTTGGTTCTTCTTCTTCAATGGTTGTTGATTCAACTTGTGGTTGTGGTTGTGAATTTTGTTGAGTGGGTGCAGCGGAACGATGTCTTGATGCATTTGTCGAATTTCCACCTTGATATTCATCAAACATTAACTCAAAGAAGTTTTCTAGTTCTTGATATTTAGGCTTGTCACAATTTGTTGTTTGTGCTTCTTTAGGTACGAATCCTGAACTGGTGTATCCAGAAGTCTTAGTTTTAAGATCGGGTCCTAATCTGTTGTAATTAGAAGCCATTGGGTTAAGCACGGGTTTTAGAGTGAGTATCTCATAAGCCATTGTCATGGTTGACATATCAGTTGAGAAAATCCATATGCAAATCTGTTAAATCTGCACATGAAGACATAGACGACGACACATTTAATTTGGACTTGGATCCCCACATGAGAATGGGTTCTGAGTCGTTAGTTGTGAGAACATTATCATCTAATAGATCTTCAAATGATATCTCTTCATCCTAGACACATGGATGTTCATTGGATGTACAAGATGTGCAACAGTGATTGTGTTTCGGTTGAAGTTCTCGTAGTGATACCTTTTTTGGAACATATTTGTGTTTCAGTTTCTGAGATGTCTTAGACTTATGCCATTTAGGAGAAAGGTTGAGCTTGCTTATGTTGTTATCCAAAATTTTTTGTTTTTTGAGCAAAGAGTTGCACTCATCTATCGTCAATTCAACAAGCTTAGCTCGAAGAATTGTGTTTTCATTTTGAAGCTCTTGTGATATTCTTACATTTGTCTTTTGTTCAAATTCAATCTCTTTACGTTTTTGAAATAGATTGAAATTTAAATGATAGCACTCATTTTCTTTTCGTTCAAAGTAATTTTCAAATTCAGCGTTTTGTTTTTCTAGCAGATTTTGATAGTACTCAACATGTGTAAGACCGTACTGTTGTACAACAGTCAATATAACATCATTGGATAGGATTTTTATCAGAAAATCATCAATGATATTGTCGTTGTTCTGAGATTGACATGTGACACAAGTTTTTGAAGACCATCTGAGTCTATCAGAAATCGACTTTTTTAATTCAACAAGATCATTTCTTAATTTGATATTGTCCTTTTCAAAGTTAATAGAGAGTAACATCTGATTAGAGAGTTGAGTATTAAGTTTAGAAATCTCTTCAATTGCCTATTTGATGGTTCATTTGTGAAGGTCTCTATTTTGAGAGAAATAGTCATTATAAAATATTTCAAATTCTTTCATGCTATCTTTGTAAAGAATTTCTTTGGCCTTATGTCTCTCAATCTCATTAGTTAACTTGACATTCGCGTTTCTTAACTCGCGATTGTTCAATTTAATTTTCTCAATCTCTACTCTACATGTATGAAATAATGATTCAAAGTAAGCACGAGTTTGCTCATCATTCACTACATTCTGGGTTTCTGAGATTCCATTCGAATCCATATCTGGAGTGCTAGAGTTAATATTGATATCAATCTCCTCCTCCACATATGTGTTCATAACGGATTTTGTAGTCTCGGAATGCATTGTCTCATGAGTATACATATCATATATATCATTATCATAACACATGGTATAGTTACGTACTTCTAAAAGTTCATCTGAGTCATAGACGGGAGGTGTGACTGCCTCATTGTCATATGATGAAACTTGAAGGTTTGCCATGAAGATGCAGTTTGCATTAACTTCTACTGTATCCTTTTAACAGTTAGCTAGCACCAAATAATCATGTTCTTCAGGAGTGAGTTGTATCCCCACTTCTTCTTTCTGAGCCAATAGCAATGCTTCCTGAAAGTATCTAGCATCCTTTCTGATTGTTCCAACAGTGCAATTCCTAGCATAATGTCCGATACCCTTACAGTTATAAAACCGAATCTGATTTCCCTGATTAGCATTTCCCATATTCCGAACTACATGAGCTGCAACATTCCCATTCTGATTTCCCATATTCCGATTCCTCTGATTCCCAACATATTGACCCGCATTTTGCCTTGGATTTCCCATCTGCATACCCTGAGCATATCCTTGTTGATTACCATTAACTGCAACCAAGTGTCCTTCTTGACCCATATTCATACCCGGTTGTGCAATTTGCCTGTTATGATTATTTGATGACATCTATAGGTTGTTGTTAGTTGGTTTGTTGTAGCGAACATTGAATGCTTTGGATAGCATGGCAAAAGCTTCTGTCAAGGCCTTTGTGCCTTCATCACAATCAAGTGTTGTGTTGTCTGCAACTTGGTAATGTTGAATCGGTTTTTATGGAATGATTTGTGGAATGTGGTTTTGAGGAATTGTTTGTTGCATGAAGTTTTTATTGGAAGATGACGGTTGATGTGTGTTATAAGTAGGTATGGGTGTTGGTGTATTAGCAATCAATGCTAGTGGATCGTGATTCTCCAACATCTTCTCTTTCTTTACTTCATCTGCTTCAGCTTGGTTTTGCTTTAAGAAATCATAAAGTTGATCAAAGTTCACAGCATGCAAGTCCTTGGTTTGATTAACTATAGTGACATATCGTCCCCATTCTTCTTGAAGGTTGTTAAGGAACTTGATGTTGCTAACTATCACTGAAGGAGTCAAATTGTTTCTTGTTAGCTCGTTCATAAGAGTATAGTAGCGATGATAGTAAGATTCAATGGTCTCTCCAGGTGTAGATGTGAATTTCTCAAACTCTGTCAACAGCTTAGTCTCCATGTCCTGCTTACCAATTTCAGTTCCATGACATAATCTTCGAACTCTTTCCCACATTTCATTAGCACTTTCACAGCTGTCTACCACAACAAATATCTCTCGTGACAATCCTAGTTGGATTAAGTGCGTAGCAAGATCATCAGCTTCAATTTGAAGTTTGTCATCCTCACTGTATTTTGCTTCTGTTTGATCACGAAGGTGAGGTAAAACTGGTGGTGTAACGTTAGGATCTCCTGGATCTTGGATTTGTCGAGGCTTAAAAGGTCCTTCCATAATGGATTTGATAATGAGTTTTCCATTAGGCTTGGTTTTTAAATAGCGAAGCATTCGAATTTGCCATTGAAGATACCCACCTTTCTCAAGCATAGGAGAACGGTTTTCAGTACCCGCTGTGTAAATATCTTGTTGAGTTGACATTGTGTAGGTTGATTTTGGATTGATGATGTGTTATCAGTTTTACAAAAAATTCTCGAAGGATAACGGTTCTCGAAAACTTTTACTCAATTTTAAGTTGGTTAAAGTTTCTTAGAATGTGTTCAAGTTTATTCGAAATTTTTGTTTTTAGGTTGTTAGGTTTCTTTTCCACAAAAGTCCAATAATTACTCGAAATCCCAATAGTTCTCGAAGTGCCAAGTTTTTTAAGAGTGAATTTCTCAAAACGTTCTAAGTTAATAGAAAGGTATCTAATGATGGTGAAAAGTTCTCGAAACTCTAATTTTTAGGTTGAAAAGGTTCTTGCCTAAAAGTACGGGTTTTTTCTCGAAACTTTTCTAAATTTTATTCCAAACCTTAATTTCTCGAAACTCTGAACTTTTACTCGAAATGCCACGTCACCTAAGTAGTGGAATCTCAACTAACTAAAGTACTCGAAACTGCCACGTAGGATTACTTGAAATCAGAATTACTCGAAAAGCCAAAAGTATTCGAAGCCAAAAGTACTCGAAACCAAAAGTATTCGGAATGCCACGTCAACCAGGTAGTGGAACTCCAACTAAAAAGTACAGCCACCTAGATTTCGAGAAAACTTGAATTTTTCGAAAACTTTTGAAGATTGCAATTTTTTAAAAACTTTCCTGCTACAGTAACTTTCAAATAATTCCTAAAAACAACTTCTTTTGTGAATCTTTATGGGTTTTTCTTAGATAAATAGCTAGGTAACTACTAAAACTACTCGAAAGTTCAAACCTTTAACTAATCTAACCACTAGTTCTAAGATTTAAGACTTAAATAGTTTTTCGAAAACTTGCGTTGTACTACCCTTTTCGAAAACCGCCAAAATGAAACTAACAAACCTATAAATCTAAGCAATAACTATCATGTGGCTCTAATGCCAATTGTAGGCTCCCATTCTAATCAACAAAATACACATAAATATGGTGAGTTGATAGTGTTCATGGTGGTGGTGGTTGTGGCGGTGGTGGATGTATAGAGAGATAGAGAGAGAGAGAGAGAGAGAGAGAGAGAGAGAGAGAGAGAGAGATGGAGAGAGTCTTTGTATTATCACACACTAGAAACACACACAAGCACACAAACAAGTGAGACTTGTTTGCTTACAAATACCCTCCAACGCCCATGGGCTTGGGTTGGGCTTAGTTCTCTTGGGCTTTGACTATATAAGACTTAACCTATTTTTTTTAGGTAAGAGATCAAAACGACTCGGTAATGTATTACTCCAAAAAACACTTAAGTACAAAGGATATAGGTGAAGTCTCATATCTCAGCACATTACATAGGCGATAAAGCTTACATAACAAGGTGGAATATGGCTGAAAAAACATATTTACCTCAAGCTAAACAGCGTGAAAAACAACTAAGACTAATGCTTATGACATGCCATAAGCACTTACAACTCTTGAAACAAAAGATAACAAGCTAACCAGCAGCTACCGTGAAAGATGAACTTTCACCTATATTTGGATTCGTAAATAAGTTAGCCGATTCGTCATACACATTTTCAGCATGTTCTCCATCTTCATCTTCATCGTTCATCAATGCAGCATACGAATTAGATGTAGTAATATTACCTTTCTTAGAGGTAGAACCAATAGACTTCAACATAGACGACGATTTTGATGCATTACCCATAGTAGTAGCTCCCTTCTTAGGTTCACTAGATGCCGCCTTCGGCACATATCTAACATTTTGTTTAACTGATGGACCAACAAACTGACTTCCAATAGTAGACTTGGCTTTACCCTTCTTCTTTTTCTTACCCACCGTTTGGAAACCATCATTATTCAGCACCACAGTAGGAGTTACACCATGTGAAGTAGAAACAATAGGGGGACTCACCACCTGTTTAGGACATTGATCACGAATATGACCAAATATTTTGTATATATTACACCTGGGAGGCCTCCATTCATATTCAACACAGATAGTCTCTTTAGTAAAACCCTCCCCAGAAAGTGACGGAAAACCAATGGTAACAACCTCCACGAGATCTGCTTCAGAATTGACCTCAATAAGACATCTAGCAAAACTACTTCTACCCCATAAATCCTTACACATATAACTCGTGTAAGAATCAAGCATAACAGATTTACCAATGAATGTAGCAATCAAACTAATACCATCCTCTTCAAAAACTTGAATAGGAACATCATGCAATTTAACCCATACCGGAATGCGAGTCAATTCTTCCTTACGCAAACAAGTATCCGTAGACCATTTCTTAAGAATTATTAGAGATTTGCGTATCATCCAAGGAACACCTTCCAAAACAGCTTCTAAACCAGCCCGTGTATCAAATTTGAAGAAAAAGAAGCCTTTGGAATTCATCATAATCCTTTTCAGGCCATGTTTCGCCTAGTTATTCCTAGCATACTATTCAACAACTGGAAACGCCATCCTCTTTCCAATAAAATAGCCATACAAAGTGTGTTCCAACCGTGAACTAACCTTTTCTACCACTTTGCGGGGAATAGCGATGTTAACACCTTCAAAAAACGGGTTCGGCAACCAGGGGACGAAAATTAGTATCAATTTTAGGATGGTCATCCCTCAAACCCACAGCTCCAGCATAGGATGTAGCATTAGCACTGATGTCCGCAGCTTGGACAATAGGAGACTCATAAGGAGGTTTAGGGGTCGAAGATTTAGCTATAGTTTCAGCCATAAAAACCTCCCACAAACCATCCACAACAGCCATAACCATTGTTCGAACATTACTTTCCAAATCAGCCCACATCGCATATTTACCATCTTTAACACCCATAGTGAAATCATCAATATCCTTTAGTGTTTTAAGCGACAGCAAACAAAGCATCAATATAATCATGTTTACTCATAATAGAAGACGCCACACCTTTAGGAAGATCAGATTGTGTACCATTTGTTACTCCAACATAAGTTTTAGGCTGCATGGCAACATCACTGGATTGAACAATAGGGACACTAGCAACATCATCCTTAGTAGGAATCGTAGTAGAAGTGCCAAACCTTCCAACTCTTGGTGAAACACGAACACCATCACCTTCGAGCAGATTTGCATTACTAATCAATGGTTCAACCACATAAGAGGCTCCCATAACACGTGGTTCAGAAGAAGATTGAGCAGCAGCAATAAGGAAATCCGAAAGTTTAGTAATCATATTAGACACATCATCTGGTACTTCCATGCATGAATCATTAGGGTTTAAAGTCGTAAAAGCAGCAGCATCAGTAGATTCCTCAGAATGGTTATTAGTCGACGCAACAGGAGGGGCATATCCTCCCTTACTGTCCATCCCATATTCACTATTAGGAGGGTTACTAGTTTTTTTCATGGTAACATTTGTAACCACTCGTAAATATTTCTAATTTAAATAAACCACTTTACAGAATAATTATCCTTTTTCCACGTATAATTTTTTTATTTTATTTATCTATCTGATTGTAACTACTATCTAATGTGAGGTAACTCACATCCTCGATAAACGTCCTCCCACGCAGACCAACCTAACATACTTAATGTTTATTCTATATAAACATATCCATATGAAACATTATAATATACCATTTGCCATTTTACGATAATTCGTTAACGAACGTATAAACAAAACATTCCTTATCTATGTAGAGTTTCCATGAAACCCTAAAATCATCATAACCACACACATGAATAACTAAACCCTAAAACATAAAAGTACAACTCACTTAGAGTAATGTACAAGTTACTAAAGCACCAAAAACCCTAAATCCTCTTTAACTCCCGATAAAACCCTAATTTCATATAACCATGATTTTATGCACTAATTTCACTAATCATAATTTAATTATATGATATTCTTACATATTATAAGTGTACAAGTCATTTAAGCCAAGGTACAAGTCATTTATGCACAAGAACTAAATATTAATAAAAACCTTATTAAAACCCTAAATATATTTATTTTAAAGCACAATTTACAAGTCTTTCCTACACAAACCTTAAAAATAAATTTTCCTAAAACTCACTAAATATTAGTACAAGTCTCTAAACCCAGTGTAAAAGTGCCTAATGCACAAAAACCAAAAATCTCATTTATAAACATTTAAACCTAATAAACTTAACATATAAATTATATAAATTAACCAAACATTGAAAATGGATTTTCTAAATTTCTAAACCCCTAGTACAACCCTATTAAGCCCATGGTACAACCCCAATAAGCACAAACCAATTTCTTTCCTTTCTTCACAAAAGTCGACATTTATATATAACTAGAAAACCCTAGATTTAATTCTACACAACAAGTCTTTAAATAAAGCCTCAAACCAACTTAGTTACTTCATAAGAACCTCAAGTACTACTCACTAAAGCTCAATATACACCCTTATGAAGCCTATTCGAAACATATTAAATTTTCCTAGTTCGAGACACACAAAACCCTAACTAAACTAGTTTCTCAATGAAACCTACACCATGTGCCCCATCCTAAGTCCAAAATTCTCCACACCACATGCGCCTCTAAGTAGTTAGCTTACTTGGTTTTTATGTGAACACATCACCCCCATTCCCTAACTCCACGCCACCCCCTCTCCATCAATTCCTTCCAAGACCACCTCCACTTGTCATCAAGCTCCTCAATCCACATCATCTTGTTCCCTTGTACCTTGCATAAAACCTTGAAAACCCTAATCCATTCCCTCTATATAAATCGACCTCCAAATCTATCCTTTTCACTCATTTTCATTCGAACCACATCAAAACAGCCCCAACCTTAATTCTCTAGTGATAAACAGCCTAACATAAATCTAGGAAAGAGTTCTTAGAAAGCCTAGGAGGAAGGAGGAACATTGGTGATCATTTCCAAGTCCATTCGCCCCATAAAACCCTAATCGAACCAAGATTCAGGTAAGTCTAACAAACTCTCTTCTCATTACTTTCATACACATTAAACCCTCCTCTAAATGATACTAAGTAAGTGCTAATAAGCAACATGATTAAAAACTACATCTTTCTTTCTTTTCTTTTCCTGTTCGAACAAACCAAACGCACCCTATATATGAATTTTTGTAAAAACAAATCAAGAAATGATAAAATACGTTAGAAATAAGTTTAATATACATAATATTATCATATCATGCGTTAAAACTTAGTTAGAAACCTTAAATATCAAAAAACCCATTTCGTTTTCCTTTTTTGTTTTTCTGTCGCAAAAACAGTCCAAACACCTAACTTTGAACCAATTATTCGACCACCAAATGATCCCCGTAAAATCTGAAATTTGGCAAACCTAAAGACCACCTGGCTAACTAATATTAGGAAAAAGAACGTTGAAATATGGTTGATATATCACAGAGATATCTGAGTCCCATTTTCTGCCTATCGCTAAAAGCCACACCATTTTATTTCAGTTTTTGTTAAAACAGTGTCCCAGCTCGTCCACTTTGGACCTAGTTTTCGACCTCTAAACGACCTCTAAAAATTCCAAACTTTTACCATATTAAAGAGCACCTAGCTGCCTAATTTTAGGAAGAAGAACTTTGTAAAAATGTTGAACGGTTATAAAGTTATCGAGTTCCAAAAACTGCCTATCGCTAGAACAAAAACCAAACATTTTATTCATTTCAGTTTTGTTAAACCAGCGTCCCACTCGATCTACTTTGAGAATTTATTTCAACCCTCAAACGACTTTCAAAAATTATGAAACTTGGCCAAGTAGAAGACCACCCAGCTAGCTACACATAGGAAAAGAAAGGTCGCAAAAAGATTTATTTTTCACAAAGATATTCGAGTCCAAAACTCGTCCTTCGCCACTAATTTTATACGCAACATTTTAAATGTTTGCGAGCTAATAAGCTCAAATAATAAGCCCGTAAGCCATGAATAAGCTATTTGGAAATTTATTATAACTTTCATAAAAGGACCATAACGAGTCTTGCCTTTCCTGAATTTTTAAAACGTGTTTTTATAAAATAAGGACCACGAGTGTAATAACTAAAATGCTTTAAGGGTCATTTTTGCCAAAACTCTAATGGGTTTTATAACTAGGACTGTAATTGTTGTCGACATGAAACTATAGGATAGAAAGTGTAACTTTATAACTATAACTATTATTACTTACATAATTTTTATATATGTTTATAATGAAAACTAATAAAAACTAGTACGTTTATTTAGATAACAAAAGAACAAGATATATATATTTAACGAATGAACGGAAACATAAAAAAGAACAATAAGATAAAATCTTATCCAACTTTTGAAGAGACTTCATGTTGTCTCATTTTAACATTTAATCGTCAACCAAAAACGAAACGAAACGAACATTTGAACTTATATTTATCTGAAAACGATTACTGAAATTTGTCATAACGAACCAGGTTGCGTGCCGGAGACGTTTATAAACTTTATTTGATTTTGTTTTCCATCCAGATTGCTAAGGTGAGTTCATAGTCCCACTTTTTATATATTTTCCAAATTTGTGGGGAGATACATGCTACAAAACAAAAACGAACATAAGTATTTTCTTGTATGCTTTCCTGATTGATATTGACTAAGTTACATGTTGCTTAAAAGACCTCCCATCATGAACCACTAATCACTTTCGGGTGAGCGCGAATACGGTAAATAGATCTATTGGGTGTGATGACCCCTTTTGTGTTACAGTGACGTGACCAAAAGTACTTTATTTGAGATGAATAAAGAGACCGGCAATCTCCTACTCGGTGGCAAGGTTACCTACATTTAATTATGGGGTAATTTATCATCATTAGCTTATGACTGTTGATGTTCCACAGTTAATGTTTTGCGTGTCATGAGACTTAGGGCAATATATTTACATAACGAACTGAACTTTTACTGAATTACTTTCCATTTAGCTTATGTTCAAATTGATTATAACTTTAAACGCTATGGATTCACTTAACCTTTGTGTTGACTTTTAAGCATGTTTTATCTCAGGTAAATAGAAGCATGATTTGGCTTGGAGTGGCTATGGACTTTCTTATAAAAAAAGTGTCCATTTTGTTATCTTTCAACAAATAACGTACCTTTATTAATGTATTTTGGAACCTCCCGCTGGGACATGAATAATGTAACTCTAATATAAACAACTGAATGATAACAATTTTATTTAAAATGTCTCTTTTCGAGTCGTTTTCTATTTTCATGACTGTGATGCTTGAAGTAACACCCCAACTTATATTCCGCTGTGATTATAAAAAACGGGGGTGTTACAGAGTGGTATCAGAGCTCATGGTTATAGAGAACCAAATTTTTTCAAACATTGGACTATAACCGCGCTCTAAAAAACAAATGAATTTACACCATACCATCCTACGCCCTCTGTGCCTGCATATTACAGTACTCAGAGCATTATTATTTATGATTAATTAGCACTAACAATTCACATACCTGATAGTTATTTAATTACTTCACTTTCAAATTACAAATTACTTAAAATCATTATTTGCGAGTTGCTACAGTAGTATCATGTCCCCCGAAACACCTGAACATAACGAAACAACCTTCCGTACTACTTGCACAACACCTACCCACTCACTTAGGAAAACTACATTCAATGAAAAGTTAATTGGTTGCCCAACAACATTTGAGGTTGGACAAAATTCACACCTAGAAACCATTCAGAAAGATGTTGAATCAAACCCCCTGCAACCTGGCACTCCAGATTCTCCAATACCAGACATCCCAGACGCCATATCTACACCCAATTCCCTTGATCATAATTTGAATCCTCAAGATCCCATATGGACTCTCCTTTATCAACACGCCGGCACTCTAGACAATCACACTGAACAGTTGGAAGGGTTACAACCATTACGTTTCGAATGGTACGACCGTAACTTTGACACTCTATTTAGAAGAGCTGATGCCGAGAGAAGAGCAGTGTTCGACTTGGGAGTAAATGTTGACAAGATGAAAAATACGTACAACCATAAATTTAGAAGCTTAGATTATAGGATCCGCTGTTCGAGAAACAAAAACAGTCAAATACGTGGTAGAGTGGAAGATATTGAAAGAACCCTATGGATGGCCAGGGAGACGGCAATAAGCCAGGATCAGAAGATTTTCACCTTAGAAGCCATGTTGGACAGCCAAATAAAGATGAACCAGGAATTTCAGGAACGTTTCTTAAAAATGGAAATTTCACAACTACAACTTGAGAATGAAATTAAGCATTTACGTCAAGGACGTGGTTAATCTTAAATTCATATGTATCAATGTTGTGTCTACTAGACCGAATAGTATTTGGTTAAGTATTCCCTGTATTTTCCAATAAACCTGGAACCTTCAGAGTTTGTAATCAATCAATAAATCTATAAAAACCTCCTTTTGTTATATATTTATGTTAAATTCTTTCTATTACGTCTTACAAAAATGCTATGCATATATGTAATGACTTTCCATGACCTCATATAAAATCCTACCATCCTTAATAGACAAATGACTTCATATAAATCGAATCACACCTAGAGCACAATAAGTGTCACTTACCCTTTCCTCCAAACCTAGTCAACCTACCAACTTATAGCACAGTAAGTAACAGAAAACTAGGACCATTATTATCACCAAAGGACCAAACCCTTATACTAGAGACAGAAAATCCTTAACCTACTACATGCAGTATTAATAAAAGACCTTGTATCAATTGTTTTGCAAAAACAATCGATCAAGCTATTAATATCATGTTATTTTCATCCAGACCTACCATGACATTACCTAAGATTATTACACCTACCATAACCAGGCTATAACCATAGAATTCCCTAAGATAAATTTCAAAAGAAAACTTGATGAATGAAGAGAAAGTTGCTGAATTTCAAGTGAATTAATTTATTCCTTAGCAGTTTTATACCAAGAGTTAATCATTTATCTACGATATTAACCAGACATATCGTGATTTATTGATTCTCAATTGGACATAACTTCGCATTATGACCATTCATTGGGAATGATATGTAATTTTCTTATTATTCTAACATGGTCATTACGGGAATTCTAAAATTCATGTTTCTTGTATTAACAGAAAAAAGTCAGCATGAAAAATACAAATACCCTAATAACCACGCCAATGACTCCTGAAGTTATCCAAAAGTTTGTGATCAACCTCATTGCAGCAGTACTTGAAGTGACTACAACAGCTTATTTAGGAAACAATAATATGGCAACAGGAGAAAAGAAGATGGTTGTGTCTTATAATCATACCCCTAAAAGTTTTACGGGTTGTAGACCAGATCAAAATAAAGGCCCATAAAGAATGACTAAACCTACCATCACCCGTGCCCTAGGAATTAAGAAAAATAACCAAAAGCGAAAACACAATGAGAGAAAAACCATCATCCCCACCTACTGCAAATACAAAAATGACCTCGCCTGCCATCACAAGCATCTTCAAGATCGTAGCAACTACCATAGCCAACAAATTTTTAGGTAGGAAGTTGGTAGAAACTGCATCGCCATGCCTGCTAACAAAGCTGGTTATCTTGGAAAACGACCTCTATGTCAACGATGTAAGTTGCATCACACTGGGGATTGTTCTGTTAAGTGTGGGAGATGCCAGGGAATAGGTCACCCGACAAGAGTCTGCAAAGCCAAAAAGGAACGACCATCGATAGTAATGTGCCGCGGATGTGGTGGAAAAGGACATTACAAAAATCAGTGCCCAAACTACAATCCCAATTGGAGAGCCAAGACTAATGCAGAAGAATGAGGACTCATTAAGATCCTAAGAGCGTTCAAGTATGATACCTATGTTTAAGCAAAAGATAAATCCCTGTAGTAGATAAATAAATTGTGGTTTAGAACTTTCTAAGTTGTATTTCCTTTCAAATCTTACCTTAGTTACGATGGATGTAATCTAAGTGTAATAAATTACCTTTCTACCGTATGAAATCTCTATCTTGTAATAATTCCGTAATAATCAATCTGCGTTTAGTTACAATATCTATTCTATTACTCCTTACTCTGTTCATAATTAGTACCTAGCAAAACACTAATATACCATTAGGAAATTTGGTGAATATTATTTTTGATGGAACAATAGACTATCCCTAACCTGTAAGGATCCTTAGACAAACCCTAAGATTTATTTCGAAGATATTCCATTAGTACCCTAGGAAATCCCTAATCCATCACTGTAGTGTGGACTAAAATTTTCCTATTCTTTTGAAAAATGATTATGATGTTATTTTTCAAAAATGACGCATTATACACCATCTAAAGCTTTTTGAAAAAGAATAAATACCACAGTGACTGAGCCAAACATCACATCATTTGATCCTCAATTATATATAGCCTGATCAACTATGTATAATCTAGGAAGAATCATGTAATAAATTGGACAGTTATCTTTTCAGATTTTCTAATAACAATTTTCATTCAAAAGCAAGTATTGAAACAAAACAAATCATTTATAAACTATTATTTTGATGTAATACAATAGAAGTCTACATTTACTACACATTACCTCTAAGATAGGAAATTAACAAAGTACAAATATTAGAACCCTAGGAATACCTAAAGACTTTATGGAAGACGTAGATATTACAAATTTAATTAGAACCCATGAAAATTCATACATAGCGAGATAACTAGCATCGGAAGTACTAGTATTACAATGACTCCAAGGTAGGGTAGAGAATCACTAAAAGGTTGGCCCGCCATAGCAACAAAGACTCCCATCAACACCACAATAGCGAGAGTAATCACTGGATGAATCATTTTTATTACCCTGTGTAATAGATACCAACGAAACATTAGGCACGAGACCAAATCTAGATCTTAAATAAATAAGTTTTATTAAGGATTGTATAGGAATAGCAAAAGATCATTACCCCCATAATTTGTCAACACCGATAGTAAGGAGCCCGAATGGCATAAGAGTCGCAACAACATAAACCATGAACTCGTAATCTTCCTTAGGAACATACGTCAAATAAATAATTCCGAGAACGACATGAACGATTGCCAAGATTGTAATTAGGTGCAGCATTTTGAGGTTTTTAGGAGAGAATTTAGTGGTGAAAGAATGAGGATTAAAAATAGGGTATTTATAGGAGAAAACTAGCCGTTATTCACTATTTAGGACCGTTGCAAAATCACTATTCCTGACCGTTATAAATTACTGTTCATAGCCGTTAAATATCACTATTCACAGCCCTTGGATTTATTAGGTGGCAAAACATTCAAATTTAGTTCATCTAGTAGGAATAAGACTGACCAAATTACGCTCCCTTAAGTATTGAATGGAAATTCCTAGATGACCTTTTTAGGTTAAAGATTAGGAATAATAGCGAAACGATATTATTGGATTTATAGGACATACGAATAAGATAATATTATAGATAATATTATTTTTTGAGGCATTTCAAGCATATCAAACTCTCATCCCAAATCAAATTGTTGTACGATTTCCCATTCTCACATTCACTATCTGAATAGGTTAGAAATCTAAGTCTAACTCTTGCTATACTTCACTTCTCCCAACATCTCAACCAACAAAGACTGAATCTCGGGATACTGTAACCACTCGTAAAAATTTCACATTTAAATAAACCACTTTACAGAATAATTATCATTTTTCCACGTATAATTTTTTTTTATTTATCTATCTGATTGTAACTACTATCTCATGTGACGTAACTCACATCCTCGATAAACGTGCTCCCACACAGACCAACCTGACGTACTTAATGTTTATTCTATATAAACATATCCATATGAAACATTATAATATATTATTTGCCATTTTACGATAATTCGTTAACGAACGTATAAACAAAACATTTCTTATCTATGTAGAGTTTCCATGAAACCCTAAAATCATCATAACCACAAACATGAATAACTAAACCCTAAAACACAAAAGTACAACTCACTTGGACTAATGTACAAGTTACTAAAGCACCAAAAACCCTAAATCCTCTTTAACTCTCGATAAAACCCTAATTTCATATAACCATGATTTCATGCACTAATTTCACTAATCTTAATTTAATTATATGAGATTCTTACATATTATAAGTGTACAAGTCATTTAAGCCAAGGTACAATTCATTTATGCACAAGAACTAAATATTAATAAAAACCTTATTAAAACCCTAAATATATTTATTTTAAAGCACAATTTACAAGTCTTTCCTACACAAATCTTAAAAATAAATTTTCCTAAAACTCACTAAATATTAGTACAAGTCTCTAAACCCAGTGTACAAGTGCCTAATGCACAAAAACCAAAAATCTCATTTATAAACATTTAAACCTAATAAACTTAACATATAAATTATATAAATTAACCAAACATTGAAAATGGATTTTCTAAATTTCTAAACCCCTAGTACAACCCTATTAAGCCCATGGTACAACCCGAATAAACACAAACAAATTTCTTTCACTTCTTCACAAAAGTCGACATTTATATATAACTAGAAAACCCTAGATTTAATTCTACACAACAAGTCTTTAAATAAAGCCTCAAACCAACTTAGTTACTTCATAAGAACCTCAAGTACTACTCACTAAAGCTCAATATACACCCTTATGAAGCCTATTCGAAACATATTAAATTTTCCTAGTTCGAGACACACAAAACCCTAACTAAACTAGTTTCTCAATGAAACCTACACCATGTGCCCCCTCCTAAGTCCAAAATTCTCCACACCACATGTCCCTCTAAGTAGTTAGCTTACTTGGTTTTTATGTGAACACATCACCCCCATTCCCTAACTCTACGCCACCCCCCTCTCCATCAATTCCTTCCAAGACCACCTCCACTTGTCATCAAGCTCCTCAATCCACATCATCTTGTTCCCTTGTACCTTGCATAAAACCTTGAAAACCCTAATCCATTCCCTCTATATAAATCGACCTCCAAATCCATCCTTTTCACTCACTTTCATTCGAACCACATCAAAACAGCCCCAACCTTAATTCTCTACTGATAAACAGCCTAACATAAGTCTAGGAAAGAGTTCTTAGAAAGCCTAGGAGGAAGGAGGAACATTGGTGCTCATTTCCAAGTCCATTCGCCCCATAAAACCCTAATCGAACCAAAATTCTGGTAAGTCTAACAAACTCTCTTCTCATTACTTTCATACAAATTAAACCCTCCTATAAATGATACTAAGTAAGTGCTAATAAGCAACATGATTAAAAACTACATCTTTCTTTCTTTTCTTTTCCTGTTCGAACAAACCAAACGCACCCTATATATTAATTTTTGTAAAAACAAATCAAGAAATGATAAAAATACATTAGAAATAAGTTTAATATACATAATATTATCATTTCATGCGTTAAAACTTAGTTAGAAACCTTAAATATCGAAAACCCATTTCGTTTTCCTTTTTCTGTTTTTCTGTCGCAAAAACAGTCCAAACACCCAACTTTGAACCAATTATTCGACCACCAAATGATCCCCGTAAAATCTGAAATTTGGCAAACCTAAAGACCACCTGGCTAACTAATATTAGGAAAAAGAACATTGAAATATGGTTGATATATCATAGAGATATCTGAGTCCCATTTTCTGCCTATCACTAAAAGCCACACCATTTTATTTCAGTTTTTGTTAAAACAGTGTCCTAGCTCGTCCACTTTGGACCTAGTTTTCGACCTCTGAACGACCTCTAAAAATTCCAAACTTTTACCATATTAAAGAGCACCTAGCTGCCTAATTTTAGGAAGAATAACTTTGTAAAAATGTTGAATGGTTATAAAGTTATCGAGTTCCAAAAACTGCCTATCGCTAGAACAAAAACCAAACATTTTATTCATTTCAGTTTTGTTAAACCAGCGTTCTACTCGATCTACTTTGAGAATTTATTTCAACCCTCAAACGACTTTCAAAAATTATGAAACTTGGCCAAGTAGAAGACCACCCAGCTAGCTACACATAGGAAAAGAAAGGTCGCAAAAAGATTTATTTTTCACAAAGATATTCGAGTCCAAAACTCGTCCTTCGCCACTAATTTTATACGCAACATTTTAAATGCTTGCGAGCTAATAAACTCAAATAATAAGCCCGTAAGCCATGAATAAGCTATTTGGAAATTTATTATAACTTTCATAAAAGGACCATAACGAGTCTTGCCTTTCCCGAATTTTTAAAACGTGTTTTTATAAAATAAGGACCACGAGTGTAATAACTAAAATGCTTTAAGGGTCATTTTTGCCAAAACTCTAATCGGTTTTATAACTAGGACTGTAATTGTTGTCGACATGAAACTATAGAATAGAAAGTGTAACTTTATAACTATAACTATTATTACTAACATAATTTTTATATATGTTTATAATGAAAACTAATAAAAACTAGTACGTTTATTTAGATAACAAACGAACAAGATATATATATTTAACGAACGAACAGAAACATAAAAACGAACAATAAGATAAAATCTTATCCAACTTTTGAAGAGACTTCATGTTGTCTCATTTTAACATTTAATCGTCAACCAAAAACGAAACGAAACGAACATTTGAACTTATATTTATCTGAAAACGATTACTGAAATTTGGCATAACGAACCAGGTTGCGTGCCGGAGACGTTTATCAACTTTATTTGATTTTGTTTTCCATCCAGATTGCTAAGGTGAGTTCATAGTCCCACTTTTTATACATTTTCCAAATTTGTGGGGAGATACATGCTACAAAACGAAAACGAACATAAGTATTTTCCTGTATGCTTTACTGATTGATATTGACTAAGTTACCTGTTGCCTAAAAGACCTCCCATCATGAACCTCTAATCACTTTCGGGTGAGCGCGAATACGGTAAATAGATCTATTGGGTGTGACGACCCCTTTTGTGTTACAGTGACGTGACCAAAAGTACTTTATTCGAGATGAATAAAGAGACCGGAAATCTCCTACTCGGGGGCAAGGTTACCTACATTTAATTATGGGGTAATTTATCATCATTAGCTCATGACTGTTGATGTTCCACAGTTAATGTTTTGCGTGTCATGAGACTTAGTGCAATATATTTACATAACGAACTGAACTTTTACTGAATTACTTTCCATTTAGCTTATGTTCAAATTGATTATAACTTTAAATACTATGGATTCACTCAACCTTTGTGTTGACTTTTTAGCATGTTTTATCTCAGGTAAATAGAAGCATGATTTGGCATGGAGTGGCTATGGAATTTCTTATAAAAAGATTGTCCATTTTGTTATCATTTAACAAATAACATACCTTTATTAATGTATTTTGGAACCTCCCGCTGGGACCTGAATAATGTAACTATGATATAAACAAGTGAATGATAAATTTTTTATTTAAAACGTCTCTTTTCGAGTCGTTTTCTATTTTCATGACTGTGATGCTTGAAGTAACACCCAAAGTTATATTCCTCTGCGATTATCGATAATGGGGGTGTTACAACATTCCTTCGAGACTTCTTTTGTTTCCTCACAGTCACATTCGTATTCTTCTCTCCCAAACTCTCCATCGATCCAAATCCACATAATCAGACCAAGTACCCAATATAACACACGAAGAAAACAGTCTTCAACCAGATACGAAGAAAACCCTAGTAAAAACTAGGGTTTATAGACATTAATGTACTATTTGGTCTAAACTATTAGCCTATTAGATTACTTCCTATAGCCCGTTACTAGACTCTTACATATTACATATAAACGTTACACATTTCCTAAATATAGAATGACCATCACTTCTGTTACTTTCTGCTAAAAGTAATGCTAACACTAAGATATGCCTTTCTCATCATAAAAGCACTCAAGGTCATGATTTTTGAATTTAGTCTCATTGTCAGTTCTGATTTGTTTGACCTTGATGTCATTTTGGTTTTCAATGTTCCTGACAAAGGACATGATAGTTTCAGCTGCCTGACGCTTTTTATTGAGAAGGTATACCCAAATGTATCTAGAGTATTCATCTACTATGACCAGGGTATACTTTTCACAATGAATTGAAATTGGACTGACAGGTCCAAAGTGATCTATCTGAAGAAGGTGAAGGCAGCTTTTGATGGAATTTTTTTTTTGTCTTAAAGGAAGCTCTGTAATGTTTTCCTTTTTCACAGGCTGAACATGGTTTGTCCTTTGAGAACACAAGTGATGGTAAGCCGAGGACTTTGTTTTGCTTTGCAAGGTTGTTTATGTTTTTGAAGTTCAGATGGGACAGTCTTTTGTGCCAAAGCCAATTTAGAATCTCATTGGCTTTAGCAAATAGACAAGTTCCATTCTGAGAGAGTGTAGACATGTCTAACACATAAACATCATATTTTCTAGGATCACATAGTTGAAGATAGTGCCTTGATTATCATCAAAATGAACTATGTACTTAGCATCACATAGTTGACTACCACTGATTAGATTGTACTTAAGACCATTTACATAAGCTATTCTAGTAAAAACTATTCCACTACAGTTTACTGAACCATAACCTTCAGTGAGACATGATGAGTTATCAGCAAATACCACCTTAGGTCTTGGTTCTTTAACATATTTGTGTAGATATTCCTCCAAATGAGTCATACTCCTTGAGCATCCACTATTAAGATGCCAAACAGGCTCCCTGGCATGTCTCTGCACAAATAGTAGATTGTGTTAGTTTATCTTATTGACCCACTTCCTGGTGGGTTTGGCTTTGTTGGCCCTTTTGAATTGTAAAACAGATTCATGGTCAGTTGTTGAGTGGGCAGTACTTCCACATGTTTTGCATGAAGAGGATTCAGATGGTCAAGAGTTTGTAGTAATTCATCTTCTAGCCTGAATGACCAAGTCATGTCCTGAGACATCATGAGATGGATCCCCACATATATTACAACAGGGATACATGAGACAATCATCAGGGTGATGATCATTGAATCCACAGTGTGGACAGGGGTGGAAAGGCTTAGCCTTGAGTTTTTGAGTTTGCTTGGATAATGAGGCATACTTGAAAGCGTGAGCTTTGTAGTTTGCTTTTGCATTCAGGGAGGCCATATGAGATTTGTGATCCGAGGTCCTATGATTTTCTTGTTTGCATATCATGCAAAACGGGATAGCAATTATTAGTGGTGTGATTTGTGTAATTGCAAAGTTCACATCTCTGTTGAGGTTTAGGTGTGGATTTTGGTTTGGAGTTGCTTGAGGACGCTGGTGTGGGTTCCTTAATCTTAGATAAAGGAGGTTTTTCAGATGATTCTAATTTTTCACTCAGCTTCCTAACAAGTTCAGCTAACTGATCATATTTTGAGTCAGTGCTCTCTGTTTTTACTTTAGTAGGAACTGAAGGTGTGGAGGTTTCAGTGGAAATTGAGATTTCTTTGTTTGGGACTGTGGTGGGTCTTTTCAGGATTGTTCTACCCAATCCAGAATTCTATTTTGGAAAGTGTTCTTGGTAAACCAATGGAGTGAGATCTGAACTAGGTGTAGCTCCCTGAAGGACTTTCAGAGGAGGAAGTGGTATTTGGGATTCTGATTCAGACTCAGTGACTGACTCAGTTTGACTGGGTTCATCAGTGACTCCAAGCATACTTTTGATAGCCTGACTTTTAGGTTCCAAAATTCTCTCAGTGTTGAAGTTAGGTAACTTGCTCTCTGGGTTGACTCTCTCAACCTAGTCACTGGATTTTGGTTTCATTTCTTTTTCAAAAGGTATGCCAGCAGGCAAGAAAGCTTTTTCACTGTGACTTTCGCTAGAGGATTCAGTGAGTTGATCTTCTCCTAGTATCCTCTTTTTAGTAGTAGGGACAAAATTGTGAACGGACTCATAGACTCTAGGATTTTTTGTTGTCTAACTTTCGGTAATGAGCTTTTCTTTCTTAAGTTCTTCTTGAAGAGTATGATTTTGTTTTACAAGTTCAGTGTTTTGAATTTGAATTGTGACAGCCTCAAGTTTAGCTTGTTTTAAGGCTAGGAGTTCATCTCTACACTTGCTTAATTCAAAAGTCAGTTTGTTGTACTTAGAAAACAAGTTTAATTGTTGCTCTTGAACATACTTAAGATCTAAATTAATGTAATTTAAATAAGATTGCCAATCAGAATCATAATCCATAGATATTAAGATGTTTACCTTTCTCATGGTGATTTTGACCTACTCTCTATTTCTGGCATGACTTTTTCCAACAACCAGCTTGTCATCTTCTGAAAGCGCCATTAGTGCACTGACATGAACTTCTTCATCATCTGAGGATACGGCTTCTTCATCCCAATCAAAGGTTTCAGCAACAAGTCCTTTATATTTAGGATGAGAGGGTTTGGTGGCTTGTGTTGCCTGAAAGTTTGAGAGAGTAGCCTCAAGAAGTGCAAGTTTAGCTTTTGCTTTCCTATACTTAGCTTCAAAATCTTTTTAAGAGTTTTTCTCAGTTTTATTTTGAAAATGCTAAACATACTGAAGCATTCTTGGTTGAAATTTGCTAGTTCCTGAAGAAGAACTGTTTCCCGAAAATTTTGTATGAGGGTTCTGAGGTAGTTTTAGAGAAACAATCTTTTGCAAAATGACCTTTTTTGACACACTTAAAACACTCAGTGTTCTCATTTGCTTTTGTATTGATTTTTTTTATTTCTTTTGATAAAATGTTTAGAGTTAGCAAGGAGTGCTCTTTCTTGAAATTAAGTTTGTAAATCATTTAGTTACTCTTCACTAGTTCTCTCATCTGCTTCATCATCTGAATTTTCTTGGAAATCCTGCACAACACCATTAGAATAGAAAGCAGTGGATATGGGTGCAATGGTCAGGGTCTTTTTGGTTTCTTGAGCCCTTTTTGAATCAGGGTATCTTCTGGAGATTAAGTTGTCTTCATAGACAAGCTTCCCATAGATTTGAGGGAGCTCAAGATTTTGAATATGATTAGCATTTCTGAGACCCTGAGAGAAGTTTAACCACTTCTTAGGAAGACTGTTGACAACATGCTTAGACAGGGTGGCACCATCATTGGTCAGTTCATTTAGAAGAGTTTTGTAATGGGTCTGAGAGAGACTTTCAGATTCTTTTACCCTGAAAGTGTTATACTCTAGTTTTAGATCCATGATCCTATTTTCCTGGGTATCTGAGGGACCTTCAAAGCTATGAACCAAGTCAGTCCAGGTTTGTTTGGCCGTTGGACAGTTTATGACTGATTCCATTATATCGTCAGGAAGACATGATATAATGATGCTTTTAAGGCGTTGGTCCTGATTGACAACCCTTCTCTTATCAGGAGTCCATTGAGCTTCAGGCTTGGGTAACCCTTCAGTTGTTTTAGGGACAAATGG
This sequence comes from Artemisia tridentata subsp. tridentata, assembly GCA_021014915.2. Taxonomy (NCBI): domain Eukaryota; kingdom Viridiplantae; phylum Streptophyta; class Magnoliopsida; order Asterales; family Asteraceae; genus Artemisia; species Artemisia tridentata. Next base: position 243,979,126 of record CP139504.1, read on the forward strand.
ACCTTCTTTAATACAATTAATGTAGTAAGGTTCCATTCTTGTTAAGTAGCAAAGCATGCACTTTTTCCACTTATTGAAATTTCTAACTTCTAGTTTGGGAGCAACAGCAGAATGGCTTCCTCCCTTTTTATCAACTAGCTGGGGTACATTACTTTCTGCCATGGTAGGATCTTGATTTTAAAAACTTTAAGACTCTGTTTAGAGAAGGTTTTATAAATCAGAGGCTCTGATACCACTTGTTGTTCCCTTTACACAATTTATATTATCTACAAAGTTAAACTAATAGTGTTCCATGGTTAAGTAATGTAAATAAAATACTTTGTTAGAAGATAAACACAAATGTAAGTTGACACAAAGATTTTCAACATTTAAATCTATTTGCAATTAACAAAGAATTATACCAAAATGTTTGCGGAATAACACTTGGGATTGAATAACAAGTTTGGTAATTCTCCTCTCTAAACTTAAGCTATGCTTAAGTACAACTGTGCTAAACTAGCTGAGCTAAGCTCTGGGACTTAGTTGTGTTTGTAGGAGAGAAAGGAGTTTGTGAATGTCTAAGCATTGAGTGCACAAACTTGTCAACCTTTCTTCTCCTACTTATGATCCTATTTATACACAGTGTTTACAACTGTTATCGAAGAAGACAAAGATAACCTAGGTCAAGTTTGGACAAGATACCTATGGATTTTGTTTCAGTTAGAATATTCTATTTTGGGTATAAAGACAAAGGTGTTTTCTAATTACAAGTGCTGACACTATTTTGGTTTTGAGCCATTTAAGGTAAGTTTGACCTTTGCTTGATAAAAGCATTCCTTTATATATTTTAAACTTTTCCCGCCTTGTACCGCCAATTCTTTAGTCTTAAGTCTTTAGTCTTTTATCTTCTTTCTTTGGTCTATTATCTACATAGTTGTTGAGGAGACTTGGGGTTCAGTGAGATATTTTCATCACTCACTGAGTTCCGCCTCACTGAATGGAAAGTCTTTTTTCTTTAGACTTGCCCTAAGCTTCCTGAAGATGACTCACTTTGTGACTATTCACTCAGTGACTTGATTGTGTTTACGAATTTACAACACTTAGGATATTTTCTATTCAAATCCTAGATTAAGGGAATTTGGGTAATGAATGGACCCAACAACAATAGATTCCAAAGAAGCCACAACATTAGGTAAACCAGCATAAATCTTCACTAGATCCTAAACCTTAAAAGAAAAAGAAAAAGCAAATAAAAGGTGTTCGTGGGAGTCTGGTTGAGAACTACGTAAGGGACATACAAGTAGATTTAAGTTAGTATTGCTGCTATCATCCCGTTGTCTCATCGTGTCTTGAGTCCTCAATTTCTGTTTAATAACCAACCAAAGATTGAATTCATGGCGAGGAATACACTAAAGGAACCACACCACATCATACCAATCAACCACCAAACCACTAGGCCGAATAGAATCCCAAACCGAAGCCACAGAAAACTCGATATCCACATCATTATGAGACTTCCAAACCAATCTATCCCTAGAATCAGGAATTAGTATAGGAGTAGGCATAACAACCCATAATTTTCCAGGTCATTATTTATTCCTGAACTTAAATTAATTATTTTAAAGTTTACATAAGTACTTTTTATGTCTAAGTATTTAGTTAGATCGCGTAAATCAAGAAATGGCATCTTTGCGCACAACGACTACAGACTAAATTTAATCTACGCATATTTGATACATTTCCAGTATTACGAATTTATATTATTATACTACATTTACATTTTTATTTATTTATGTTAATCACGTAAATACGCGCTTTTTACAATTCACTTGCATGCATAATATACCCAATACCACTAATAATTAAACTAATACAACACTACACCTATTTAAACTACAAAATATATATTTCTTCCTGCTTTATGATTTTTGAAAATAATGCAAGACATAACAATATTAGGAACTAATATTTTACATTTTGCTTATTAATTTACAAACCCTTATCATCTTTCTTATAAAAGACTACCTAAATATTTTATTCTCTACACCATGCCACATTTCCTTCTTTTTCTTACATGGTTGCTTGTTTGACTTTTACAAACACATTATACACTAGTTTATATTTACATCTCTTGGACCATGATGAAGAATAAGCAACATTTGTGTCCCATTGCCCAAAACCCACGACAACAACATGCTTTTAAAGTTCCAACAACAATTTTTAAATCTTTACTAGTCATAGAGTCTTATTATAATTGTTAGACCATTCCTAATTTGCAAATAAAAGGCAAGACAAGTGCAAGACTTCTTTCATTCTAAAAAACAACTAGCAAATATTTCTTGTTTTCCTTTCGTGTTTTCGGCAATTACCAAGAAAAGGGAATAAAAGTTTCAAAGTTTTACTTATTATATAGCTTATTTGAATAAGGGTTAAGCGTTGGAAGTTCATTTGGGGTATTTAGTTAGTCATACTAGTGTTCTTATCACCTTATCATCCTCATAACATCAGGTAAGCACCATACTCATTTTCATTATTTTTACATTTTCATTATATATATATATATATATATATATATATATATATATATATATATATATATATATATATATATAAGTGAGACTTTCTTGCGAGAACCATCTTATCTGCGAGAACTGACAGAACCACAAAAAACATACATGCACGCCTTCAATAATTGTATTTTTGCACATATGTTCTAAAAACAACATATATGTTTTTTTTTAAAAATGGTTTTTCTAAAGAATTTGATAAGAAATTGGAAATACAAATTTTTTCTTTGAAGGTGTGCATGTATGTTCTTATAAGGCGTGCAATGACAATATTGCGGCCGTGTGTAAGGTTTTTGTGAAAAAAGATGATGAGTTCATGATGATATTGAATAACATAGGTGGATACTTACGATTATTGATGATTTGCATGTATTTTTATTTTATTTTAAAAGAGGTGCATGTATGGTTTTGGTGGTTCTGTCAGTTCTCGCAGATAAGACGGTTCTCGCAAGAAAGTCACCCTATATATATATATATATATATATATATATATATATATATATATATATATATATATATATATATATATATATATATATATATATATGTTCATGATGATATTGAAGAACATAGGTGGATACTTACGATTATTGATGATTTGCATGTATTTTTATTTTATTTTAAAAGAGGTGCATGTATGTTTTTGGTGGTTCTATCAGTTCTCGCAGATAAGACGGTTCTCGCAAGAAAGTATCCCTATATATATATATATACATATATATATATACATATATATATATATATATATATATATATATATATATAATATATATATATATATAGGGTTCCTTTCTTGCGAGAACCACCTTATCTACGAGAACTGCGAGAACCACTTATGTACTCCTAATAATGCATTGTGTGCAACATATCAACGCAAAATGACATTTTTTTTAATATTAACCTTTTTTATTTAATCCAAAAGGGTATAATAGTAAAAGAAGTTTTTTTTTTTTTTTTTTTTTTTTTTTTTTTTTTAAGGATTGTTATTTTCCAGATTTAGTGCATACATGTTTTTAAGGTAGCAAGTTTAGGGCATATATTTTTTTTTAAGATGGCATATTTTTAGATTTAGTGCTACAATATATGATTTCAGAAATACTTAGGTGCATGTGAGTTTTTTAATATAATGAAATTTATAACAAACCAAGAACAGAAATGTCATACACAAACTTCGATAACGATTGAAACATAATTCAAATACAAATTTCTCAAAAGCATAAATACATGAATCTAATCGATCTATACACGTGAGCACTAATAAACATATGTGCACATGCAAATGTTATCGTCATTTTTAGAAATCGGACATATATGCACACGCGTAGCCGTCAACAATTTTTCAAAAGTCGGACATATATGCACACCCATAGCCGTGAACATTCTTGTAATTACACCTGATACAAAAAAAAATTACAAAAATTAGCAACAATAATTTTATTAAAACATATATGTTAAGCATTCCTAGAAAATATAACATACATGTTTTTGAGCGTGAACATACATGTCAATAAAACATACATGTTTTTGAACGTGAACATTCTTTTTTATTGTCTCAACTTTCGTTATAAAACATACATGTTTTTGAACGTGAACATTCTTTTTTAACCTTTTCCTTTTTATGTCAAAAAAATAATTAACCACCCAACATTTCTATTTCATCAGTGAAAAAATAAATAAGAAACAACTTCAGTCTCCTTTTAGTACTTATCCTCTTATCATGGTTTCTTAAAGTTTAATAACAACTAATGATTCTGAATCTAATATGATCATCCATTAAAAACATTTATGTCAATTTGGCATGGTTAAACATGAGATTTGCACAAGATTCATACACAATTAATAAAAAAAATTATAGTCATCAGCAGGCACGTAAATACCTTGTACTGATGGGATGGAACCTTTTTTGGTTGTGGTGATACGCTCCTGAAGGCCTCCAAGATCTGTTGCTAATGTCGGTTGATGACACCACTTTCAATCATTTCTCGGTACAAATCATTTCCCTCTCGTGTTCGCTCACCAACACCAGCAAACACCGAGAAACCACCTGATCAAAGTAAACAACAAAATCCATTCTATCTTAATCTTGCTCGCCTTATATTAATAAGCTTTTAATTAACCAAAAAAGTTAAAAAAAACAAACCATGGGCCTTTGCGATATTGTTAATAAGCTCCATAATGAGCACTGTCTTCCCCACACCAGCACCACCAAACAACCCGATCTTCCCACCTCTTTGATACGGAGCAAGTAGATCCACAACCTACAAATGGAAACACAAATTCAACACCATCCCTACGAGCGTGCTGTCAATCACAAACATAGGGGTGAGTTCTTTTGAGATTTACATCAGATCCATATGAATAAGAAAATAGGCGGCTAGGGTTTTTTTTTTGTGTGTGAGAGATGGAGGAGATACATATTTTTTTGTTTAACTGATTGATTGTTAGATCCAATAAAAAGGGACGGTTTATATGGAGATAAATGTAGCTTTACTTTCTTACCCTTGCAGTCCTTCCAGCATGTTCCTTTATTTACAATTATGCCACCTTTACTTATATCCATTGATCAAATATCTAAGGGTGTAGATTGGTTCTCTCAGTTCTCGCAGATAAAATGGTTCTGAAAAGAAAGTCTTACTATATATATATATATATACACACTAGCTTCATGACCCGCCCGATGGGCGGGTACGCTTCATAAAATTGTTTGTCGGTCTTTTTTTACACGTAAAAGAAATAATGAATAAGTCAAAAATGTTGAAGGCAATAAATTGAAAATCATAAATATCTTGCTCATGTGAATAATACTAAGTGGATGCAAATAAATATTGAAAAGCACAAACCATCATAAACACAAAACTACCACAAAACTAACTTGTCGGTTTTATACAAAAGATAATGAATATGTTATATATACAAACAATGCTGCCTGTTCAAATACAACATAAGACTTCTTTGTAAACAACGTCTGTAGTTGATTTTGGATAGTTGCCGTCTTTGTCTAAACAGAGAACCTTCAATCCTCTCTTGCTCTTGACTCTTGACGCAAAGACATATAGTTGTCCGTGTGAGAATACGGACTTTGGAAAAAACAAACCAACCTGTGACAATGTTTGGCCTTGGCTTTTATTAATCATCATACCAAAACACACTTGAACAGGAAACTGCCTGTTGTTCAATTTGAATGGCATTTTTGTGTCTGAAGGGGTAATAACTGTACGCGGAGTAGTGCAAATCTACCAACGTTGCCACCAGATATGATCTTAGCTTCAATTACACTGATTATCAATGCATACAAACAACTTTATAAAGTTAATAAGCTAATGCCGACAAATGTATACATCTGGATAAGTTATACACATACGGTCTCAAACATCGACATAAAACATTAGCAAGTTAGTAATAATTGATTGAATTTACACAAGTTTGAGTGGTTTTAACGTCAAGTTAACTTTTACAAAGTAACAAATATCCAAAAACTATTATTTTAGTTCATATATGACATGCTCGTGGCTTTCTAGAATATAAATCATGAAAAACTATACTATAGAGTTTCTGTAATGGGTGCATGGTCTCTCTTAATAGCAACCGCTCTAACATCTCAAGATTATATTATTTTGTCATAAGTTATTGGTTTAGAAAAAAAGTAATATTGGACCTTTGGTCATTCATATTGTGTTTAAGCTGACACCCTACACAATCATTTTCAATTTATTTGTATACTTTTTCCAAGTTTATTCAGACATCATTTCATAGTAATTTCACTCAAAACCAATTAATAGCAGGTTGTTAAGTTAATAAACCCATGTTACCACTTTTTTTTTACTACTTGTTCTTCTACCACAATGACTACCCACCTTAAGTTAATTTCTCATAGCTACATCAATAAAAACCTTAGTCTAATAGTAAGTAATTCAGTAAATACAATCCAGATTTGTTACAATCGATAGATCCTAATCCCTACACTTCTCCCAGTCAAATTGAAACGAATTCTTAAGATCCATAAATATTAAATAAATATCACATAAAAAACCTTGTATATCTCATAATCCCATGAATTTATGGATTGGGTGCATGATCACATCAAAAAAAATATGAGTGAGCAAACATGCGCTACATACTCTTGTTCCACATCTTTTCCTGCTGCATCTTCTTGTTGTGTCGCCACTTGCCATCTTGTGATCTCCTCTTATGCCGCAACAATATCCATCATTAGCCCTTCAACTTGCACCACACGAAAGTAATAAAATATTTAAATGAACAATCAGCAAAGGCTGAATGAAAGAGAAACTATAGCCTCATATTATCGACCATAACTTCTTATTTCATGGTTTAAACAGTTTTTCTAGCACATAAAATAAAAGATATCGTAGCTTACTTTTTCATTTGCCTCTCTCTCCTTTTCCTGGAGTTCCTTTACTTGTTGTTTCCTTTGCAGAAGCTCCCTAGATTGAGCTTCAGCATGTTCCTTAAGTGAAACCGACTCTGCCCTTAATTACATGTAGCATCCAAACACACCATAGTTAGCAAATATGCATACACACATCTTTACTTATATATGGAAGGTACTACACTCCATTGCCCCTAATTTAACAAAAAAAGCACCATTAACGATCCTTCAGACAAAACACAATGATGTGTATGTATGTGTGTGATATATAATGAAGTATTTAAAGGTACACAAGTATACCTTGTGCTTCACCCTTGATCTTTAAAGCCAATTTTATATGACCCTCACCCATTCTGAGACCACCAGGAACCATGTCGGATACATCACCAGGAAGAGTGTTCTTATTGGCTACAATGAGAACAGCTTCCAATACCTTTTGGACCATTGAACCATCAATCCCCTATTGAAAAAATGTGTATCACATGGCTTGTGTTTTTTGATATATTTAAGAATTATCGGAAAATAAAACTATGAATGGAACATTATGTTGTTTACTTTTGGTTACAATTTGGCCAAAAGTAAGCGGTTAAAGTATGAAAGTTTGAAATTATTGTTACATGTCAATTTACAATAATAAAGATATGCTAATTTACAATAATTTTTCATAAACCAAATAGGCCATTGGTAACACCTTTATTCATCTCATTTAAATTAGCATAAAAAATATTCGGATGAAGAAATTGTTTCAAAAGCCATATGCAGAAATAGTGACAAAATTATCCCAACTGTATCATTATAATATATATTAAACCACATAGAATACGGTGCCGTTTTACTCCCATTTTTCCCGCCAAAAAATGGCCCATTTTTGGTTTCCCGGTTTCTCCCAAATCCTGGCCCATTTTTGGCCTGCTTGAGATGGTATAATGTATAGAAAAATGTATAATTGTATACAAACACGTTATAATGTATACAATTAATCCAGTTGTCCATTACCCATTGCTTTATCTTACTCTTTGGGTATGGGTTCTACCTAAACCTGCAGATTTTGTATGTGGTTTTTCAAAGCAGGTACAATCTCCACGTGAAGTTGCACGATAAGGACATATCTATCACATTCTGGAACAATCTCAACACACACAAAATCCTAACAAATCCACAAAGAAGATGCAGGGAAGATCAAAGCTAGAAAGAAGACATACAACACAGTGGCGCAGAGGATGTTGGTGACGGTGAAGTTTTTGTTTACCAACCATTTGTCAATTAATGGTACGATATCCTTTTGGTTATAGTTCTTTAGCTCAGTTTATTTACTATTAGATTTTGTGTTACATAATTCTTGGTTATTGGGAAAAAATGGTGATTAGTCAGATGTTTAGCAGGTTTACGCCGAGTTTATACATATATGCATATTACATGTTTGATGAAATATCTAAATAAAATTGCTACGGTGTTCACCTTAACTATATGCTATAAGTTGAGGTTGCTGAAATGTCTGCATATATGCTATAAGTTGAAGTTGCTGAGCCGTTAAAACTGAGGTTATTAGCTTTTTACAAATTCTCAGTCAAAACGATTTGGTATCCTCTTTTTGTATGACTATACAAATGAATTCCAAAAAAAGGATTCTTTAAAGTTCATTAAAAAAATAGGAGTCTATAAAAAATTGATTATTGTGCATACTACATTAAAATTACTTGCATTACTATTTCTACTGTTACTCTATTTGTAAGTAGTTTACATCTCAATGCCACATTTCATTATCAGGGGATGTTTGGGGTTATTTACATTTTCAAAGTAGGCAAATGCAGAAGACAGCCCTTATGAGAACGCGAAATAGGCTACAGGATCAGCCTACCAGAAGCCTAAAGGTCAATGGAGTGGGCTAAAGAGGTGGTGAAAAATGTGTACAAACCAATGAAGGTGAAAGCGGGAGGGGTTTAGAGGCCGAGATACAGGAAATGGGCAAGAAGTACCATGAGGCTGCTGCCCCGAAAATGCTTAATTTCAGTAATGGTCTACCTTATGAGATCCAAGTTCACAGGTTTGTGTTCATTTTTCAAGCTATCCACTTTTTACTTCAAAATAAGTGATGTTGCAATGAAATAGAAATTTGTTCTGTTCCAATTTTTAGTCGCAACTCAGTATGACAGTTTTTATTTGTTGTTTTGAGGTTATGAATCAGAAGCAAAAGAAGACATCACTGAATTACACACCCTTTGTTTTTCTTACACAAAATTGAAGCAAACACTATTGGGAAACAAAGGATGTATATGTATTTGTACTTCAGATTTACAAACTTCGAATATTCACATTTATTTTTTAGATTGTAGTATTGGATTGGTGAGAAAGTGGTGTGTGTCATATGCAGGCCTATCTGAGATTGCTTCTGGCCTGTGTGGACCGAGTATGGTAGACATAAGTAATAAGATATTTTTGATACGATGAGTGGCTACCAACCTAAGAATCTGGAAAGTCGAAGAAACACTTTTGGTATTGTGCATATTTGAGAGACACATACCCTAGGTAAGAGATGCTGCCATGGTGGAGAGTTTGATGGTGTTCAAATGGGTTTGGAAAAATTTGTTTATTGCGTTTTAAAGCAGTATTGACATTAGCGAAAATGAGGTAAAAGCCTTTTTTTTGTCACTTTAAAGTCGTATATCACTGATGTTGGTTGCATGTGTTTATGTATATTAGGATAGTGACTACGAGGGTAAATGTTACGAAGACGAGAATATAACCCGCTGATGCCGCTAAAGCTGCAAGAGTTACCAGCAGAGCGATTTTCCAAAGAATGAACACCGTTAGTCCATCGCTTTCGATCCCACTGATGCTGTAAGAAGGATTACTTTTGCTTATAGCAGTATTTACAGGTATGATTCAGATACTATCACTATACGTGATATTCAGGGAACATATGTTTTAGGTAAGGAAATGGGTAGAGGTGAATTTGGGATTAAGAAGTTGAGGACTAGAATGGATAAGAATGATTAGATTTATGATTCAATATATTACAAAGTCAATGGAAATGGGTCAATGTCATTCACTTTTTAATGGCCGATTGAGTCATAAATGGGTTAACTGAGTAATTTTTAAGACAATGTCAATGGAAATGGGTAAGACAGGTCAATGTCATGAATTATATATAATTTATTAATACCTAATAAACTATCAGATTACTTTTCTATGAAAAAGTTAGTCAAAAATTTTGGGGGTCGATACATCTTGAACCAACATCTCTTTGTAAAAATTTAACCATATTGACATGTTAACCGGTCCGCCCTCCCAATTTACCACCTTTACTGATAATATGAGGTCTACACGTCTTCATTCTGATTAGGAAATTATACCTGTGATACCATTGGGAGATTCAAATGGTGGTTGTTATGCATTTACGACATTTATATTGTCCAAAAGTGTTAAATTTGAAACTATTTTGATTAGGAAATTAGATGGATTGATGCTGTTATATGAATTTGTGAATCCCTTCTATAATTTTTTTTTTTTTTTTTTTTTTTTTTTTTTTTTTTTTTTTTTTTTGTGTGTTTTGTTAGATTTAATGTCCCCACTCACAAGTTTGTTATTGTAGCCACTATCATTAGCGATAAATCTAATGGAATTCTTTTATGTTGTATGGCATGCTCTATGGTTTTTGTGAACTTTATGATTTTGTTGCCTCATCATTTTTATAAAGAAGCTGAATGATTAATATACCAACACTAATGCGCGATGTTGGATACACGATTTCAGGAACATATTTGTGACAGATGGCAGATAAAGAGGAGGGACAGGGTACTACCCCTCGGGGAGCTGACTGGGAAGTGGTATCACTCACTAAATCAGCATACGCTGCTGCACCAGGTGGGACTATCCCAGATTTCAAACATGGAGAAAAGGGCAATGTAGTTGACAAGGATAAAGTTGAAACTTCAAATGCGTTATTCATGTCTGGTCATTTTGTTGTGCCACCTAACCACCACGAGAACGTGGTATCAGAATCTGAAAACGCAGAGGTCTATGATCATCAAGTAGGAAAAGATGATGGTTCAGAATCTGTTCATGGTTTAGGTGGAAAACTCGATATTAAGGAAAAAGAAAATTGGGCTTTTAAAAAGTTGACCGAGACCGACTTTGCTGAGAACACTACCTTGCCAGGTATAGACTTATCAGGAAAAGAGCAGAGTGTTTATGGTTCTTCTACAACAGGTAACTAATCTTGCTGTTTTGTACTAGCGGTGCCGATGTCAAGGTATTGTTAATGATCAATATTTTCGTTAAACTAATGATATGATAGATTATATTTTTATTAATAAAACATATTTCTTTCACACATGGGATGTGATTTTACCTATGCAATAATCATACACATTTGATTGGTTGGGGTTTTAACTATGTAATAATCAAAATCAATGAATCCTAATTTGATTTTAATTCCTAACATTGTGAATTGCAGAATAAAAAAAAGATGTAGCAAGTACTGTGAAGAGGGGCAAACGGCAAATAACCTCTTAAGGCAAAAAAAAAAAAAGGTATGTCAGTCTTTGGGATTGCTTATATTCTCTGTTTGTCGTTAACTAATCCTCAGTCTACATTGCAGTTTCTGGAAAACCTCGAGTTGATGTAAGATTAGGCCCAAGTTTACACTAATAGCGGATAAGATTAGTGTAAACGTCCTTACTCTTGCACTCTTGAACAAGGTCAGTATTATTATCAGGTGAAAAGGATGAGGTTATATGCAACAACTGTTGTTATTGATGCACCAACTAAACTGATCTTGAAACACAGGTAACCTTCTCTTTTTATTAGTGTATTTAACCATAAACATACAAAATTTCTAATAATTTTTTACTTATAAATTTTTATGTGAAAATTATAATTTTTAATTTTATTTTTGAATACTAAACGGTTACAGATGCATCATATATATCACTTTACGATTAGATATCGACGATGATGTTGGGATATTGTGTTTTGTAAGGATTGATACCAATGGCTTAAGACTAGCCAAAGGAATTGAAATTGAAACTCGAAAAGAAAATGACCGTGTAAAAGTTCTCAAATACAAACAGGTGTAACAAGCAAGGTGGAAAAAGAAGATAAGGTTCATCAGTTTCCAAAATATGGCATCCGTAGTTTTTTTTAACAGTTTCTTAATGCTGTTTTTACAGCTTCTAGCTGCTGTTTTTACAGCAGAATTCGACCCGTTTGGATAGCAGAAATATGGCAGAAGCATGTCTGTTTGGACAGCAGAAATATGTATCTTTTGTATTATGTTTTTTATAGCTTCTGTGTACTGTTTTGTACGACATAAATTTGTACAGAAATATGGAATTTTATAAAGCAAATATATGATCACTTTTACATAATTGATGTCTTACAACGCCTAAATATTCTACTTTATTTATGCAAAATCGCCTCGGCAGAAAAACAGGCACGCCCGCAACGCGGCGCGGTCGTCGCCATTCTCGTAAGAAATTATTTCTCATTCACTTCTTAGGTTTCATCTTCAAGGTAGTTGTTAACTTATAATACACAGCCCAAGGCTTGATGTGTAATGAGATAATTGGTAAGAGTTTTGTTGTCACTACTATTAGGAGGTGTTTGGGATTACTTATTAGAACCACTTATAATTATCAGTTGTGAGTATTTGGATATAGGAAAATTGATTGATTATTGGTTAGTTCATCAAACTTTTATGATCATAGTCGTGCTTATGAGTTTATAAAAAGCAAATATGAGCTTTTTAGAAACAAATATGTATAGAGTGCAAAAATAAGCTAATCCAAACACCCCCATCCATGGACCATTAACTAATATAGACAAAACCAATAAAATAGTTGCAAAAAATAATGAATAGGCTCACGTACTTTAGAGTAAAACACTGAAGTCTGTCTTTTTAAACAACATACCAACAATATAATAGTCTTTACAGGTTAAAAATAATTTGGTTTACGCGTACACCCACACTAACTTTGAAAACAAAAGAATGTGGCAACTAATTTTTCTTCTTTAAAAGTAACATACCTTTGGACCTCCAATCATCCAAATCCAATGTGCGCTGTACATCGTACCATGATGTGCATTACCTTCACAGCTTTTTGCCGAAACATGAAGTATTAACTTGTCAATAACAGTCATTGCAATTTATTGTAAATGCTAAGTGGTTAATAACATAATGGATAAAACACTAAAACTTACCGATGTGTAGTAGCATTGGCTGTAAAATCAATATTTATTTCCATATTCTCTACTCTTTCATTATAATAAGGCCTACACAGTTAGCTTTAAAAACGTGTATTAATCTTCTTAACTTAACTATAAAAGATTCCAACTTTTCATAGTAGAAATTAAATTGGTAATCTATTTAGAGAAAAATTCCGTGTAGAGCAATCCCAAACACCCTTTTATATATTCCCCTACATGGCTACATTACACATTTTGTTTTCATCTGCATCTAAGCATATTATTTGACTGTACACAAACATTATAACCAGATTATCTAGTTAGTTATATCGTTACCTAACTTTTGTCGAGTATTGACACTGTCACTTTTTTCATTACCTACATGTTGCCATGCAACTCATTCAGGAGCTTCTCCTTCCTCTTGCCTTCTGGAGATTCCTACAGAAACACGATGGAACCATATAGAAACATGAAATTTTAATGAATATACCTAAGCAACTGATATGTAGATATTGATGTCTTCCTGATCACGGTCAAGCTCTAGGCCCTACAAATGCAAAAATGAGGGCATGTCAATGGAATGAGTATTGACCAACAGTACTAAAGAAAAGGAGTCGGGAAATTAAAATATATTTCTTACTTGGTGTGCCTTGAGTTTTTTAATTGCATTACATCAAGCCAATAAACACCAAACGAATGCGCAAGTCGAGAATGTACTGCTCCAAGATATACAATGTGTGATGAGCATGTTAATTGAACACTTTGTATAAAATGGCAAGGACTAAAAGTTAAATATAGTATCACTAATATGAACTTTGATATAATATAAATAAGAAATAGCCTAAAAAGTACAAACCTTAAGTGTCTAAAGACCATTTACTCCACATCCATGTAATGCAAACATGCCTCCTGACATATGCTCACAAGAAACTGATAGCACTAAAATCAGATAATGCTAATATTGAAATCAGTGGGTTTTCTTAATTAGTCATTCCATAAAAAGCTAAACCAAACTTATGGATTTTCGATTACTTTAAATAAATGATCTTTTGATTATCAGAAATCTTCAAGCACTATATGAATCTATCGATTTTCTTTAGTGATGTGGCATGATAAGCCTATTATATAGTGTAGGATTTGATAGGAATTATAAAAGAATACAATATCTATTTGTTGAGAAAATATGAAAGCAAACATACCCTGCAGACGATGACGACGTGAGCCTGCAACTTCAACTTCAGATGATAAGCTACAACAATACCAATGAATAAAAAAATAGATGATTTATGCATAAAAATATACACTTTGGGATATTTCCACTTGATAACTTTTTTAACTAACTTTGTTTATTACCGTTGCCGCACCCAATTAGAGACAAAATATAACACAAATTAGCCCATTTTTTAGTGTAAATACATATGAATTGCCACCTATAAAAATGGATACCTGAAATATGTTTAGCCATGTCCTTGTCGTAGCAGCAACTCCACGAACTGACCTTCTATACTTCAAAAATAAATTGCGATCCACCCAGCTGAAAATGCAAACCAAAATCAAACTGGTTACATAGGTTTACAGATAAGTGTCATCCATTAGTTAATAGAAGAAAATCAAAAGTAGGTGAACCTGGATATGTGTGGTTACTTACACAAACGATCTTCTAGTAGCTTTTCGTTGTTAGTTCCAACTTCAAGCATAATAGGAAGGACCTGTGATAGTGAATGACAAATTAGATAGCAACAGACATAAGATTCCATGGCTCCATGCTAAGTATGACACTTTAAGTGAATTTTTGAATAACTTGCCTTTCTGCAATGTAAATTGCAACAACAAAGGCTCAAATAAAGTTACATTCCTCTATAACTACTGTTTGCTACACAACTACCATTAACAAACTTCAAGTTTATTACTTGTTTTAAAAGAACCTTGTAACATACCATTCAACATAGAAATACGCTTTAAGCAGAATTATGATAATATCATAATTTCTTGGGATTTGTAAAACATCTATTTGAATCTTACTTTAAAGTGATGAGTAACTGCAAGTAGAAAAGAACCACATATGGGTCATCTTCATCATTTAGCCACTCGCTTATACTATATCAAATAAAAAAATAATTGAAAATAAAAAGAGTTAAACGAAACTCAAATTCTACAATAACAAAAGATCCAAATGCAAAAAAAAAAAAAAAAAAAAAAAAAAAAAAAAAAAAAAAAAAGACACAACCAATCAAATAATCAACAATGATAATGTTCAGATACCAACCTAGACTTTGTATAATATGTGACATCCTCGACTCCTGCTATAACATTAACAAAATAAGACATATACGCAGCATAAATGAGCCAAAAATTTACCTGTAGAATGACACTTTTGAGAGCAGAGTACCTCTAGTAGATAAACATACATAAAATTTACCTGTAAAATAAGACTTATACGCAGCATAGTACTGTCATGGCGTTTGGATGTGCTACTATCGTTTCGAAGTACTGATTAGTGCTATTATTGTTTCAAAGTATTGATTAGTAACTGCTTCATGAATTTTGTTTATTCAAGGGTTTACATCTAAAATGACTGTCAAAGTTTAGTTGCAACATCTAATTATTTAAAAGGTAAGAAACAATTTTTTTTATATACTTGAAACTGATTATCTACTACTTAAAAGCACAATTTCAAATCATCAATTTCAAACAACCTGTAAATGCACATCCAAACACTCCGTGTATAAACTAAAGTTACAAAATTTATAAAAAACACTTACGGTTCGACCATTAATCTTGAAAATGAATCCACTAAACATTATTAAGTTAACATAAGAACAAACTTTAGTGTTTGTTTGGAATAGCTTATTTTTTTTATGCTTTATAACCAATTTACCAAAATACAACTAAAAAATTTCAAATTAAGCCATTAATCATCAACAAAAAACATACATTTTTTATCGTCGTTGAACTACTAACCTTCAACAGATCCCAATTTGAGTTGAAAATAACCCTAATACATGAACATACACAAAACTGATTAAGATTCAATAGAACTCAAAATCGTACCTTTGGTTTATCATCATTAATTTCTGGCTTGATTAATTAGTCAGTATCCCTAATACATGAACAACAACAACAACAAATAATTGAATGAACAACTGCTTGATGTAAGATCAATTTTTTTTAATTAAAACTGAAAATATAACTAAAACCACTAAATAATGAATTAACAAAATCAACATACATGTACCTTGAAGGGGTTGGCATGATGATAGTTCTTCGTTATCAGAACAGTCAAGCCACCGAGTGAAACCACAAAATAATTAATTATATGCGTTTCATTATCAGAACATCCAACACTCAAATTCAACCTTAAAAAACCTGCACAAATTAGGTTAAACATTGATATCCATGAATCGGGATGCATTCAGAAGGATCGAGAATTGTTTAATGTAACAAACTTGCTAATTGAACCGATTGTGTCATCACTCTTCTGCCATTAAAATCGATTGTAACGAATGCTGTTGATATTTCATTCGATTGTGGAGATGAAATTGCATGCTTGCATTGATTATTTTGATTTCAGATGTGATTTTTGTGATATGATTTTCAAAATAAAAATGGATTATATTGATTCAAACGATAATGATGGAATGTACTAAAAAATAGTGAGTGAAATCAGTAAGCTGTGATTCGGTTTCAAATAATAGCAGAGATTTAGGGGAGGAAATGAAGGGGTTTATGAATAACCTCCAATCTTTATCCATTATAGCATAAGAAGTTTCGGCCTTTATGAATGATGTTTTCCAATGTGTAAAACAAAAACACAGTTGCTCAAGTGGTAGGAGTGTTGGTATCGGTTGTAGAGACCAGGTGTCACCCCCCCCCCCCGATTACCTGATTTGCAGCGGAATGGAACACCTGGGGCGTGACTGCCATAGCATCATAGTTGCAGTTACATTGAACGACCTAAAGTGTCATTTTAAAAATACATTGTTTGATTGATTAAAACATTCAGAGTTACAAAAGTTAGGTCCCAAAAATGATTCAAGTTGCGGAAATAAGTTTGTTACAACCAAACGATAATTTAAAGTGCATATAAATACAAGTGAGACGCGTCGTCACCGCGACTCTATGATATGTCCACATGCAGGCCATGATGCGATGCCTTGATTACTTGAAAATACATTGCTAAAAATGGTCAACAATAATGTTGGTGAGAATCATAGGTTTATGTAAATGAAATATTTCTGTGGTAACCACAAGTATAAAGTGAATGACAAAAATGTCACATAAAATAATACATTAGCTCTTAAGCTCATGACCCCGAAGCTAGACTAAAACAAATGCCCCAAACTGAGTGCTTTGCCAGACACTCTGATATGATTCAAATGAAATGCGTTCGTATGACTAGTTGGCGCTACCAACCCGAACGGAGGCGTCACCCTCAATAGATCTATTCACTCACTCTCGCTTACATCCAAATTAACGGTTCATGATAAATAAAAGGGGTCTTTAACAAGGCAATGATGGTAACTTAAGCAATGTAAATGAATTTGATACTTTGGTCCGTATATAAAAGAAAATGGTGCAATGTATTCTCCCCCGCAAGTTTAAAAATGAAAATATAAATTGAAAACGGGGCTATGAAAACTCACCTGATGCAATAGCTACGATAACAATAGTGAATATACTGAAATGAGGCGTGATCCCTAGCCGCAACCTAATATGAATGATATGATCTAATGTAAGTCATGAATTTATGCTACACATGCAAATACGTATGTTATCGATACCACTCGTGTATTTTGAAAATAACGTTTATCGTCGAAAAATATATTTTTGACGTCTTGTTAAGTTATAAAACACTTTTCGTGTAAATACGTTGTATCGATACCCCACGATCGTCGTTTGGTGATTTATTGGAAAAATAGCGTTTTACGTCATAAATTATCACTTTTCAAAACTTATAAAAATGACTAAATGGCCTCGCAAAACTAGCCATAAAACGGTGTGCATTGAGTGTTAGTAAATAAGCTCGGCGTTTTTAGAAACCTTGTAACAATATCTTAAGTTCGTATCATCGAACGTTTGTCCATACGAGTCTCGATCAATAAGAAAAAACAGCTCTCAACATGGTGTCTCGCAAAACTGTTTTAGACTTAGAAATATTTTTAATTAAAAAGCTGATAAAAAGGGGTTGTGGACGTCGGTTTTCAAACGCTTGTATCTTGGTCATTATAAGCTCGTTTTCTACGTTCTTTATATCCACGGCTTCGTATTACAGCTAACTAATAGATTCTTGGCATGTCGGCTCGTCTAGATCACGTCCAACTCCTCGTTTTACCCGTTGAAATTCGTGCAACAGCACTTAAATTTTCAGAAAAATAATTTTTGTCGCTAAAATTGAAATTAACGTATCTTTCTCGTCGTAAGCTCTTTTTTGCTCATTCCGGCGGCCACGGTTTCGTTTTTGAGAGTATTTTCTAAAAATGTAAGCCAAAATATCCTATGACCTACTGAGTTTTCCAGAATTCACAAAAATGGACAGAACATTTTCTATATGTTGTTAAAACCATTTTTTCTTGTTCAAGGCTTGTATATAACACTTCCAATCAACAGCACAACTAGTCTAAGCCTACCATACACCTTGTTAGGGTGTCATGGGTTCCTAATCTTCACCAAAAATAATGGATCTCATAAGTTTACTAATAAAATTCATTAACTCCATTTTAGTGAGAAAATAAACATTAAGTGGTATGTAACATATGTACATTTGCATGATTGACTACTAGAACATCAAAATATAGAAAATGGAAGTATAAAAGAGTAGAAAATTTATTTAGAAGCTTACTTGAAGTTTTGATATAGTTTGGAGCAAAAACACTTAATTATCCTTTAGGTTTTTATTTCAAAACCTTAACTAGGATACTAATTGGACTTTAAATACTAGATCTTGGAAAATTTGGTGAACTCTTGCTTGTTCTTGTGTCTTGGCCGAACCATATAAGGAAGGAGAGAATGAGAGAAAAACTTTACTAGTTGGTTTTTGTAATATGGAAGTGTAAATGAAATACTGGAAGTAAAAATCTATTAGTAGAAATTGTAGTATTAATCTTAGTCAATGTAATCAAGTGAAATATGGACTGGGGGGGGGGACATGGGGCGGCATTTGGGGGAAAGTTGAGAGGTTGGGGGCTAATAAATGTTATTGTCTCATGGATGATAAGATTTAGCTAGATTAAGTTGTGTATTAGGTGTTATCGGGTACCGAGTTAACTAGAAATAAATCTTGACGGAACGAAATAAAGTATGAAGAAGTTGTAAAAATTGTAAAATCACATTCCTTGCAAGAATCGGGTGTTCAAATTGTTGTCGTGTTGAAATTTCGCAAACCGACGTAGTTATAAGCGTTTAACGGAAAGTATAGTAAATGATTTCAGAACACCGGGTAAATTAATAATATAATTTTTATATCATTATAGTGAATGAGAAAATATATCAGGACTATAGTCGGGAGTGTCGGGTATAATATTCATAGTAATGACTGAGTGGTAACATTTATTAATTAATTAAACATACATTAATTGAAATTATGCAATCCCGTGCATGACCTTAATATGAGATGATGTTACTAATGATATGTAGACTACTCTAGTCTATATGATGTGTCCTTACTGATGATGCATGAATACGCAGCTAAACCACAATGGTTACGTGAATTTGAATAACCGTAAACCTAGTTTACGAAATGATGAATGATAACCATGAATAGTGTTTTCCCTCCGGGAATGAATAGTGTTTTATGAATAGTAAATTTTTTGAAAACATCTCAAAGTCACAAACTGACTTCAAAAATGATGAATAGTGAATGATAAATTGTAATCTATGAATAGTAAATTTTCGGAGTTTAGAAAATGACCTGAAATTACGATTTGTCATAGTCTTCCACCCTAAAAGGAATTCAGTTAGTGTTGGTCTCTGGAGTAGATTCGAAGAAAAGATGTGAATATTTGAGACGCATCTGGTCTTCCCGTTCCCAAGTAAACTCGGGACCTCTTCGAGAATTCCAGCGAACTTTAACGATAGGAATTCGACTTTGCTTCAACTGTTTGACCTCACGGTTCATGATTTTTGCTGGTTCCTCCACGGAATTGAGCTTATCGTCAAGTTGAATTTCTTCTAATGGAATTACAAGTGATTCATCTGAAAGACACTTCTTGAGGTTTGAAATGTGAAATGTGTTATGTATGCTGCTGAGCTCTAATGGAAGCTCAAGTCTGTATGCCAGTAAGCCGATTCTAGCTAGAATCTTAAGTGGTCCAATATACCTAGGGTTCACTTTCCCGTATTTCCAAAATTGTATCATGCCTTTCCAAGGCAAGGCTTTCAACATAACTCGTTCTCCAACTCGAATCCTAACGGTTCGCTGCTTAGGGATACCTAATCCCAATGATTTGCGTCATGTATCGACCTAACTTTTCTATCGTTCTCTTGTCCCTTGTAACTGATTCTTGACTTGTTAAATATTCCTTTGTTGCTTCACAATTAAGTCCTAGACTAGTGAGTTGGACTTTTCTGATTTTGGTATGTCATTAGGTAATTGGTACTTCGACCATAGGGTGCCTTAAAGGGTGCAGTCTTTGTATTCGTGTGATGGCTATTGTTGAAGGTGAAATCTGTCAATGTCAAAGGACTACTCCAAACAATTCAAAGTTGATTATATGGCGCTGAGCACGTCCTATAGCGCTTGGATAGTTCTCTTCAATGTTCGTTGGTCTGAGGATGGTAGAGCGTGTGTATATCTGATTGGAAAGAGAATATCTTAAAGGAATTGCCGGAAGTTTGAGAAGTATCGTCTATCCTTTATCAAGTGTATTTGAAATTCGTACAATGTGTCTCGACTAATTCCACGATGGTAGGTTCGTTGTCCTACTTGGTCTAACTAGTACTTCTGAAATGATAGGATTTGGTGACTATGCCAAAGATAGTAATTTGGATTGCCTCGTGAGATCTTATGTTTTCCGTTGCGATACGAATCAACTTACTGTATGCGTTTAGTCCTTGTTTATGGTTTCGCAATCCTTTCATTGTTTTCTTATGTCATGGAATACTCCTCGTAATTGGAAAGTCTTTCCTAGAAAGGTCAATGGTGAAAATCCAACTTAACGGTTAAGTGAGTAACCAGTGGTGTAGGTATCTAGAGAGGGTTTGTCAAAAGTGATGTTTATGAAAAATTCTATTTAGTTACAAAACTTTTGAATGAAAATTGTTATTACGGATTTTTGAAAATATGATTGTTTCCTCCATGACATAATCCTTCCTGAATTAGACATAGGTGATCAGGCTATGTATAATTGAGGACTAATGATGCGATGCTCGGTTTAGTCAAAGTAACGTTATGTTTCTCAAAAGTTTTAGATGGTGTTCAACGTGTTGTTTGGTAAAATGGTAGTCTGAATTTTTGTTTTAACAAGAAAGATTGGTTCGTATGAAAGTAAATAGTTGGTAGAATTCTAGTAAATCAATTTATGAGGTGACGGTAATATAACGTGTTTAAAAAATCTTGTGTAATAATTCCCTAAGGTGGTAGTAAAATAGCCTTGAGTAAAATTATATGAAATGGTTTTACGAAGTGGTAGTAAAATATCTTGTATTAAAATTATGTAAAACAGTTCTATAACGTGGTAGTGAATTAGTTTGGGGTAAAATCTGTCGAATGGGTTATAGGATGTGGGAGAATCTTACGGAATAGTAACAGTCTATAGTCAGTGACGAATTTTTACTTAACCCCTTCTAGGATAGCGGTGTGTTGTTGCAAAATGGTTGAAAATTGTGCAATCAGAATAGGAAATGAAACAAACGAGGATTGTGCTTATGGTGGAGATGATGAAAGATAGGGATTACATTAGATAGAAAAGTACATAATATAACGAGGTTATAAGAAAGTACTTAAGATAGACTACTTAAAGAAATACAACTCTAGCGGGCTCCATCTATGGTTTATTATTAAGGCAGAAGTTCTTTGTACTTAAACATGGTTGTCGTCCTCAATGTTGTTGGTGTTCTGGCAATCTCCTCTTCCGGTGATATAAGCTTTCCCACGAGCTATTCCACCCTGATTCCCGGTTCCTTGGTTCCTCTGCTTTGGACATTCACTCTTGTAGTGTCCTATCTCCTCACAGCCAAAACATGTCACTAGAGGTTTCTGATTTCCGGCAAGGATTGGAAACTTGCATTCTCTAGTCGAATGACCAATCTTCTTATAGTTACCACAAGGATTAAGACAACGCCTAGGTTTATGATGACTTTGACACTTGTTGCATTTGGGTAGGTGATGTGTGCGTGTTATGTGCTCTAATTCTTATATCCACGGCAGCGGCTCCAAAGACTTGGTGCGCGCGTGATGTCGTTGTGGTTTTAGCAGTATTAATGCCTACTCAAGTTTTAAATTTATATTTAGCCGACTTATCAATAAAACACACACTTTAACGAGCAGTGTACCCGGTCAGTATGAATATAATGGTAAGTAGAGTGTCGATCACTAAGAGTGGAACGTATTATCTAATTATTCTAATCAGTATTTTAATATCTTAAGTTAGCTGTACAACCTAATCTAACACAAGGGGGGGTTCAGCCTGAGAGACTGGCACGGTTTGGTTATGATTAAATATAAACTAAACTAATGAGCACGAATCAGCGATTAGCACACACGTACACAGATAGATACTCGAGACAATAAGAAGACCTGTCCTGATAATTAAGTAGCTTGTCACTTGTTTTATTGCTAGTTTTATATGAAGTGTATATAATTAACCCTTTCTCGTTGGCTCTAATCTTATCGGCGAGTAAACTCTTAATGATTACTTATGTCTATCCCACTATCCTAGAATATTGAGCATTTGTGATGCCCACGTTTCGTATACGCTAGAAGAGATAGGCGAGGAAGGGGCATGGCGACCCAAGCAATGCTCAGCTAGACATAGAGGTTATCAATGCACTAATAAAAGTCACCAAAGACATCAACATATAAACTTTAATTAATGGGAAAGCAATTTTAAGGGGCCCATGATTTTCCGTAGTCACATGGAATCGGCCCATCAATCCTGATGAATTAAAGTGTACTAATACAATAAAACAAAACTACTTAATGAATTGAATACATGCAGGACCTTCTTACAGCTCTTGTATCTTCGTTTAGGGTGTGTCTTGTGCTGCTAACACGTCTGAATTCGGCTGTCTTTCTCTTCTGAGTATAGCTAAGTCTCGTACTAGGTGTCCCGAAATTCGTCTGGCCTTGGGGTATTTATAGTTTCTGTCTGAGGGTTAGATGCGGCGCATAGGATAAGTGGATGCGGCGCATTGACTTAACTTCGCGTGGGCTCCAAGATTAATATATTCAGGAATATTCGTACACCGCCTTAAGATGCGGCGTAACTCCATTTCTCTATGCGGCGCATGTCCTTTGTTGTCTTGGATTGTTACTTGTGAAATCTTGATAGTGATGCGCCGTATGTACGAAGTATGTTGCGGCGTATCTGGAGCAGAATGATCTTGATTTTGTACATTTCAGTATAATCTTAACATCTTGCTTGTTTTGCTCCATAATTAGTCCAAAATCGCCAAGTTTCACATAATACTTGTTTTTACCTGAGAATTACAAAAGTAAACATTAACATATCAATTCTCATATATAATATAATAAAACAAGTCAAATAAATAGGATAAATGATAATGATAAAATGTACTTATTTGAGTTCATCAAATATCCCCCCACTTGAACTTTACTTGTCCCCAAGTAAACCTTAGAATAAATCTTATGAAAATGTATCCTAAAAGATATTAGGATTTATTTTTATATTTAAGCATGTATTCGTTTTGTCATAATTGCACAACCAAACACTTAACGAATTAGAAATAAAATAAAATATTTCAATAAAAGCAAATCTAATCGTTTAACTGTCCAGTCGTGACGAATATTCTATCATAAGCTTGGCAAGTATACGCATGTCCCCCACTAAAGCTAAGGAATAACAAGTCTAAAGCGGTAAAAAGGGTTTGTTGGTTAAGGATTAATCATTCTTCTTAATCTCTATCGATCTCAAATTCCAGAAAAGGCGACAAAATCACAAATACATGATCGAATCCACGACCACGATACTTGCAATTGCTCAAATCCTTAACTCGAATAGGCTAAAGATAGGACCAAGTAATCTTCACCAATAATATTATATCAAAAATGGCGACAAAATCATAAATACATAGCCGAATCCACGATTACGATACTTAAGATTGCTCAAATCCCTAATCTCAATAAATCAAAGGTTTGGATAAAGAATGATATAGGGTATGGATAATATTTGGGATATAAATTGGTGTAAAATGAAAAATAAACAAAACAGATAAATTAAAATCCTAAGTGTGGTAAATTACTTTCCCAACCATCCCATGAATAAGACTCATATCATTGAATAACTCACGCTTTAACACTTGAAACACACGCTTTAGGTAGACACGAATTATGCTCAACAAAATCTCAATCAAAGAAATACCTTAGTTGGCGTTCCCATAACGGCCAACTCCCATTCAATCCATAAATATAATATACAACAAATAGTGGTGATATCGACCACTTAATACAAAACTTTACATAAGTTGGTTAAAACAAACTTCCAACTTTTCCTTTTTCTTTTTCTTTTCTATTTTTTTAATTTTTTTTTTTTTTTTTTTTTTTTGGACATATATGTGTAAAATTTCACAACTTTTCTATTACTATCTTTCCGGATAATTTTTCCATACTCTTCATACTTTCAGAAATAACTGTAATAGCGAAAGTAGTAAACACACGAAAAATAAACTCAAAGATATACAATATTTACTTTCATACCAATTGCATTGTGCAATTTCCTGACTAAACCAAAGATAATGAATTACGCACGCGAACACAGGTAATGTAAGGAAACACACTTTGCCTAAAGCAATTAACCACGGATTTTAATCTACAGGGTAGGCTAAGGTGTAAGGGTGTAACGAAACATTATAACAAAGGTGTAAGAAACGAAAGGAATGGCTCTGAGTGTTTTTCTAGGGGTATCTTACTCTAAAAGTGAGAGTAACAAAAGGGTTTATACGGGGGTTAACTAACCAGTGTAGTTAGTTAATATCACATAACATATAAAGGCTATTTGGGTGTAATCCTAGAAATTTACCAATTTAGACAAGTCATTCCAATTATATAGATAATACTTATTATGGTGGTCTCGAATAGTATACAAGCCAAGTTTTAAAGTTTACAAGTCACCGGCACACTCATAGATTTGTGAATTTTGAAAAGTTCACAATTTTTGGAAATAATGTTATGTGTGCAGCTATGTAATTTAGACTTTAAACAAAAACATGCTAAAAATTTTAAATTTTGATATATTAAGCGCATTTTAAGCATATTTTGAAAAAGTTTAGGACAAGTAAGTGTTCTAATTCTCCAATCCCCCCACTTAAGTTAAACAACGTCCTTGTTGTTTGTTATAAAGGTTAAAAACTAGAAAATAAAAGAATTAGAACAGAAAAACTCCCCTGAGATTTGCTCGGTATGATCCTCCATTATTCGTATAAGAGCAAAAATCAATTTTCTTGTGGATGAGAACGTTTAAGCTTCAAGAATGATGTATCCACAAGAATGCAGGAATCTATAATACCATTAAGACTTTAACACACCTGAATTAAGAAGGTTCAAACTTGCATAATACATTAGTAGTTAGTAAAAATAAAACATAAAAAATTAAAAATGAAAATCATCAGGTCAGTCGATACGCCGTATCTTATGAAAAAAGATATGCCGTATCGAGCCTGGAATAAATACGAATCAGAATAATAGATGCGTCGCATCCTTAACCAGGGATGCGCCGCATTAAATAAACTGACAGAAAGTTTTAAAGTCAAAAATAGAAATGCAGAAAATTAAATAAGATATGACCAGTGCAGGCGATGCGTCGCATCTAGTAATATATCAGTATAAAATAAAGGGGGTCAGGCACGTTTTCCAAGAATCCGGACCTGTGACGTAAACTCCCACTTAACATCACAGTTCCATTTATCCCAATATCAATATCTAAAACTTCCTGTTACACCATTTTTCCCTCCAAAGTTCAAAAATAATCCCCCGAACCTTAATTTTCATTTGAATCAAAGTGGTTTTTAATTCAATAGTCTATCAAAAATTAACATAGGGGAATTCATCAAGTCCAAGTTCTAATCAAATCCCTTAAATCTTTTAAGCCCTAATCGAATTATTGCATAAACCCTAATTTTTAAATTGAACAAAATTAAATAGAATAATTACCTTATATTACGATTAAGATTCGGTCTAGAGTTCGGATTAGGAGGTTTTGATTCGAGAAAAGCACTTCGGATTAAAGGGTTTAATTAGGTGCGTTTTTAACTGTGTGTGAATTGGGCAAGAAATTGAGTTCCGGCGCATCTCTTTCATATTTATAGGGTAAATACGATGCGCCGTATCGCATAATTGTTATGCGCCGTATCTATCTAAATTTGTTGAATGGTCAAGAAGTTTTAATCGGTCCGAGATACGGCGCTCAGAATACAAAGATCCGCCGTATTGCAGTGCTAGTGAACAAAATTTAAATAAGGAACGTACCTTGGCCTCCGCAACACATTTCCTTACACATCAAATTGGGGTAAAACGGTATACCATATGATATATATAAATTCAAGATAAGAACAATAAGCATATCCGTTTTATTAATGATTATAATCTTCTTGTTTAGTGGATAATGATTTACTCCAAGGTTATGAGCAAATATCGTTTTAAGCTTACAAAATTAAGATTATATTCGGGAGAGGTTTCGTAGAGAACTCTCTATAAGGCTAGGTAAATTAATGTAGAGGATACCTGGAATTCTATTTCAAGAATTTTAAGATACTCAAATGTTACCAGTACTGAATTTCTCCTCCACTCTTGTCGTTTTATTTCAGCCTTTCAGTCATCAAAGGTTTGATTACTCCAGCTAGCGTCTCTTGGTTAGGTTCAGAATGTAATCTTCCATAGTGATGCTTAAGCCATCATTTATCCTGAAAGTAAACCAACTTGTGCACGAGAGTAGTGGAACGATCAAAGTGAATATCAAAAATCAACTATATTTATTGAATTAAATGCGTCGTATTAACAAAAGCTAATGCGCCGTATTTTTGTTACGTTTCAAAATACAAGATTTTTGATTCAGAAGATGCGCCGTATCGATAAAGATCGATGCGTCGTATCTGTTTAATAATTCAAAAACTATTTTTAATTAAAATAATAAATACGCCGTATCTGCAAAAACAGATGCGTCGTATGGCGTTATCGTTTAGAAAAAATTTCTATTAAAAACAGAATACGCCGTATCTTGGGGAAAAGATGCGTCGTACTCGAATTTATTAAACGCGTTGTATTTTATAAAAATTAAACGCAATACGCCGTATCTGTGAAAACAGATGGCCGTATCGTTTGTATCACACAGTACAACGATAGCAGAATGCAAAAAAATAGAAAAACAAAAAAACTAAAATAAAAATAAACAAAAAGAAACAAAAATTAAAGAAAATAAAAACACACAAAAACAGAAAATATGCAAATAATACAATGAATGCAATTTATCTAATATACAACAGTGTTAGCGGTTAGAATCTAAAAATTAAAAAGAAAAACCTAATCAAAATACTAATCAAATTAACAGATAATAACAATTCACTCCCCGGCAGCGGCGCCAAAAACTTGATGTGTGCGTGTTATGTGCTCTAATTCTTATATCCACGGCAGCGGCTCCAAAGACTTGGTGCGCGCGTGATGTCGTTGTGGTTTTAGCAGTATTAATGCCTACTCAAGTTTTAAATTTATATTTAGCCGACTTATCAATAAAACACACACTTTAACGAGCAGTGTACCCGGTCAGTATGAATATAATGGTAAGTAGAGTGTCGATCACTAAGAGTGGAACGTATTATCTAATTATTCTAATCAGTATTTTAATATCTTAAGTTAGCTGTATAACCTAATCTAACGCAAGGGGGGGTTCAGCCTGAGAGAATGGCACGGTTTGGTTATGATTAAATATAAACTAAACTAATGAGCACGAATCAGCGATTAGCACACACGTACACAGATAGATACTCGAGACAATAAGAAGACCTGTCCTGATAATTAAGTAGCTTGTCACTTGTTTTATTGCTAGTTTTATATGAAGTGTATATAATTAACCCTTTCTCGTTAGCTCTAATCTTATCGGCGAGTAAACTCTTAATGATTACTTATGTCTATCCCACTATCCTAGAATATTGAGCATTTGTGATGCCCACGTTTCGTATACGCTAGAATAGATAGGCGAGGAAGGGGCATGGCGACCCAAGCAATGATCAGCTAGACACAGAGGTTATCAATGCACTAATAAAAGTCACCAAAGACATCAACATATAAACTTTAATTAATGGGAAAGAAATTTTAAGGGGTGCCCATGATTTTCCGTAGTCACATGGAATCGGCCCATCAATCCTGATGAATTAAAGTGTACTAATACAATAAAACAAAACTACTTAATGAATTGAATACATGCAGGACCTTCTTACAGCTCTTGTATCTTCATTTAGGGTGTGTCTTGTGCTGCTAACACGTCTGAATTCGGCTGTCTTTCTCTTCTGAGTATAGCTAAGTCTCGTACTAGGTGTCCCGAAATTCGTCTGGCCTTGGGGTATTTATAGTTTCTGTCTAAGGGTTAGATGCAGCGCATAGGATAAGTAGATGCGGCGCATTGACTTAACTTCGCGTGGGGTCCAAGATTAATATATTCAGGAATATTCGTACACCGCCTTAAGTTGTAGCGCAACTCCATTTCTCTATGCGGCGCATGTCCTTTGCTGTCTTGGATTGTTACTTATGAAATCTTGATAGTGATGCGCCGTATGTACGAAGTATGTTGCGGCGTATCTGGAGCAGAATGATCTTGATTTTGTACATTTCAGTAGAATCTTAACATCTTGCTTGTTTTGCTCCATAATTAGTCCAAAATCGCCAAGTTTCACATAATACTTGTTTTTACCTGAGAATTACAAAAGTAAACATTAACGTATCAATTCTCATATATAATATAATAAAACAAGTCAAATAAATAGGATAAATGATAATGATAAAATGTACTTATTTGAGTTCATCAGTAGGGTACCTTTGTAACCTTTCTTGTCAGTCAGACTTGCAGCATAGGCCTCAACAACTTCTTGTCTCTTTGGTTGTTGTTGGGTAGCATTACCACCCTGATTGTCGTCCCACTTTCTCTTGTTGTGGCTGTTGTTTCATTTTTGTTTGTTGTCATTATTGTTTCCTAAGGCCTTGGTGTGAGCTATGTGTTCCTTTGCCTCGATCGCCATACGGATAACTTTAAACATGGTATCAGGTTCTGATAAGGTGACCAACATCCGAATTTCAGGGGAGAGTCCCCCGATATACCTCTCAAGTTTCTTGCTTTCCAGCTCATCCATTGCAGGGCCTAGTCGTGCTAATTCGTAAAAACGATCAGTGTATTTGGCAACATCATCTCCTACCATGGTAAAGTCCAGGATTTCCTGTTCCATTGCTTGTAATTCGCTTCTTGAACAATATTCTAAGGTCATTATCCTTCTTAGTTTCTCCTAAGAGATTGAGTAAATAGCGTCGACCCCTACTATCTGAACATGTTTAGTCCACCATTCCTGGGCATGATCCCGAAAAGTGCAAGTGGCGAACTTAACTTTTTCTTCCTTGTGGCAGTCGCCACTTCGAAATATTGTTTCTACTTCTTCGAACCAATTATAAAATCCCTTCGCGCCTTCAGTTCCGCTAAAGGTGTACGGATTTCAATCCATAAATTCCTCGTGAGTAAGAATTTTGGCGAGGGCTGTAGCTATGCTCTTGGCAATGATTTGTTCAACAGTAGCTTGAGTCATGTCTGGAGAGGCTTGCTTTAACCTAACTTCTTCAAAATCATAAGAGACCATAAGAATTTATAAGTAGTAAGGATCATTATACTCACATATACACATATATATTATGAATACAATGAAATCGCAACGAGAAACAACCACGAAATATCATAAGTATAATCACAACACACATGAATATGATACATGAAAATTTCGGCCTATATGGGCCGTTATCATAGATAGCACAACCATATCCCATATAGTAGAGTCAACACTTGGTAAGTTCGTTGTACAACAACCAAAATACTAAAAGTTTCTTTGAACTATGCCACACATCCCGTGGCTAGGATAATAGTAAAAGCTAGTAAAGATATAAGTCTAGTTTAGGGGCTCCCTGGTGCTCCTCTGATTGGATCCTGGTTTGCGGCATCTTGGGGTTGGGGTGAGTCCTGATGTGGGGTCTTGAGTTGTGCATCAAATCCTATCCGAGATAGCATAGATCTCAAACCATTCTTGGGAAATCTGCTGATGTTCTTGTTGATTCAGTGATCTTGGTATTATCCACAAAGTGTCATCTAGTTTTTGATATGTGGAAATGGAAAAGGGGAATGACAATGGTGGTAGTGGGAGAGCAGGGGCAGTCTCCTGAATCTCAAAGGTCTCAGCGTCATATCTGGTAGTTTCTTCTAAGTCTGGTTTAGGTGGTGCTAACATCTCAAACAGGTAGGAGTTATCATCTAACAATGGTGAGTAATATGGGAATGTCGAGGTATAGGAAGGTGAGAGTGGTGGTGTAGGTGTATCAGTGGATGAAAAAGCATCCTTGATATCCGAGTCTGCTGGAATGATAATAGGGTGGTTGGGTGAAGACATATCGCTGTGAACCAGGTCAATATAAATATATATATGTATAAGTATAAGTAACTCGCATAGTGTGTGTATGAAACCGCATGTATAGTGAATATGCACTTATGATGAAATGATGAGATGCTATAATGATGTGGTTATAGTCTAGGGTATCATGGACAACCTAGCTCGCTATAACCTTAGCTCTGATGCCAATTTGTCACACCCCCAAATACCTGATTTGCAGCGGAATGGAATACTTGGGGCGTGACTGCCATAGCATCATAGTTGCAGTTACATTGAACGACCTAAAGTGTCGTTTTAAAAATACATCGTTTGATTGATTAAAACATTCAGAGTTACAAAAGTTAGGTCCCAAAAATGATTCAAGTTGCGGAAATAAGTTTGTTACAACCAAACAATAATTTAAAGTGCATATAAGTACAAGTGAGACGCGTCGTCACCGCGACTCTATGATATGTTGACATGCAGGCCATGATGCGATGCCTTAATTACCTGAAAATACATTGCTAAAAATGATCAACAATAATGTTGGTGAGAATCATAGGTTTATGTAAATGAAATGTTTCTACGGCAACCACAAGTATAAAGTGAATGACAAAAATGTCACATAAAATAATACATTAGCTCTTAAGCTCATGACCCCGAAGCTAGACTGAAACAAATGCCCCAAACTGAGTGCTTTGCCAGACACTCTGATATGATTCAAATGAAATGCGTTCGTATGACTAGTTGGCGCTACCAACCCGAACAGAGGCGTCACCCTCAATAGATCTATTCACTCACTCTCGCTTACATCCAAATTAACGGTTCATGATAAATAAAAGGGTACTTTAACAAGGCAATGATGGTAACTTAAGCAATGTAAATGAATTTGATACTTTGGTCCATATATAAAAGAAAATGGTGAAATGTATTCTCCCCCGCAAGTTTAAAAATGAAAATATAAATTGAAAACGGGGCTATGAAAACTCACCTGATGCAATAGCTACGATAACAATAGTGAATATACTGAAATGAGGCGCGATCCCTAGCCGCAACCTAATATGAATGATATGATCTAATGTAAGTCATGAATTTATGCTACACATGCAAATACGTATGTTATCGATACCACTCGTGAATTTTGAAAATAACGTTTATCGTCGAAAAATATATTTTTGACGTCTTGTTAAGTTATAAAACACTTTTTGTGTAAATACGTTGTAACGATACCCCACGATCGTTGTTTGGTGATTTATTGGAAAAATGGCGTTTTACGTCTTAAATTGTCACTTTTCACAACTTATAAAAATGACTAAATGGCCTCGCAAAACTAGCCATAAAACGGTGTACATTGAGTGTTAGTAAATAAGCTCGGCGTTTTTAGAAACCTTGTAACAATATCTTAAGTTCGTATCATCGAACTTTTGTCCATACAAGTCTCGATCAATAAGAAAAAACGGCTCTCAACATGGTGTCTCGCAAAACTGTTTTAGACTTAGAAATATTTTTAATTAAAAAGCTGATAAAAAGGGGTTGTGGACGTCGGTTTTCAAACGCTTGTATCTTGGTCATTATAAGCTCGTTTTCTACGTTCTTTATATCCACGGCTTCGTATTACAGCTAACTAATAGATTCTTGGCATGTCGGCTCGTCTAGATCACGTCCAACTCCTTGTTTTACCCGTTGAAATTCGTGCAACAGCACTTAAATTTTCAGAAAAATAGTTTTTGTCGCTAAAATTGAAATTAACGTATCTTTCTCGTCGTAAGCTCGTTTTTGCTCATTCCGGCGGCCACGGTTTCGTTTTTGAGAGTATTTTCTAAAAATGTAAGCCAAAATATCCTATGACCTACTGAGTTTTCCAGAATTCACAAAAATGGACAGAACCTTTTCTATATGTTGTTAAAACCAATTTTTCTTGTTCAAGGCTTGTATATAACACTTCCAATCAACACCACAACTAGTCTAAGTCTACCATACACCTTCTTAGGGTTTCATGGGTTTCTAATCTTCACCAAAAATAATGGATCTCATAAGTTTACTAATAAAATTCATTAACTCCCTTTTAGTAAGAAAATAAACATTAAGTGGTATGTAACATATGTACATTTGCATGATTTACTACTAGAACATCAAAATATAGTAAATGGAAGTATAAAAGAGTAGAAAATTTATTTAGAAGCTTACTTGAAGTTTTGATGAAGTTTGGAGCAAAAACACTTAATTATCCTTGAGGTTTTTATTTCAAAACCTTAACTAGGATACTAATTGGACTCTAAATACTAGATCTTGAAAAATTTGGTGAACTCTTGCTTGTTCTTGTGTCTTGGCCGAACCATATAAGGAAGGAGAGAATGAGAGAAAAACTTTATTAGTTGGTTTTTGTTATATGGAAGTGTAAATGAAATAATGGAAGTAAAAATCTATTAGTAGAAATTGTAGTATTAATCTTAGTCAATGTAATCAAGTGAAATATGGACTAGGGCGGGGGGGGGGGGGGTGGGACATGGGGCGGCATTTGGGGGAAAGTTGGGAGGTTGGGGGCTAATAAATGTTATTGTCTCATGGATGATAAGATTTAGCTGGATTAAGTTGTGTATTAGGTGTTACCGGGTACCGAGTTAACTAGAAATAAATCTTGACGGAACGAAATAAAGTATGACAAAGTTGTAAAAATTGTAAAATCACATTCCTTGCAAGAATCGGGTGTTCAAATTATTGTCGTGTTGAAATCTGCTTATTCACATGCCTTTTATTTACCAAAACCGGACTCAAATAGACCAAAAACTAACCAATTATGTCAAATATATTTTGTTTTTGTGTTTTTACATATGCAGGTACGGATATCAAGAGAAAAGGACAAAAATCAAGGAAAAACGGCAAAAACGAGCACGGGATTTGGAAAAGAGTATTTAAAGATGAAGCCCGGATGAAGAAATTATGAAGCGTGATGATTACCCGCTAAAACCTATATTTATATTACTTTCACCAAATAAATATAGGATACATCAAAGCCCGGTGATTAAGCCCAAGAAAAAAAGACCACTCACGAAGCCCAACTTGTGACTAAAAGAAAATCTGCCCAAATGCTATAGGGTTTGGTGAAGAAAATTGGCATATAAGAGGAGCCGTCATTTTGAGAGGAGCCGACACATACACCCCTTTGGGGTCGGTGCCCAACTGTTATCAAATCTACTGTTAGCATTTATTTTCCATCAAATTAATGTCATTTACAATATAGTAATCATTTATTTTGTTTCTTTTTGTCATTTTGTCTTCACTTTGGTTCAAGTTCTACGTAGATTGTTCTTTTTTTTTTATGTTTAGTTTTTACAAGCTTTGTTTAATGAATTAACTTTTTGGTTGTCATAATGTTTTTGTTCTTCTTGAAAATCAGTAGCCAACATTTCAATATACTTATGCTACTAAATTGTTTATTTTAAGCTACTTATTTCCTTAAACGGTTTTTTTTATCAACTCTTTTATCTTCCATTTTCATTTTTTTACTTTTACTTTAAAATTTATTTATTCAAGCTAGTCATTTTTATTTGTTAGTAGCAACTCGTAAAGATTAAAGTGGGGATCAGGTGGTTAATGATAGAGCTAACAGATGAATATTCGAAGCATATGGAAATGAGTAATTTTGGTAATGTTTAAGGCTATCGTTTCGTCTCATTCGTCGTTAACCCGAATTTGGTGACTTCTAATCCCTTTTCGATTATCTTATTTATGTTTATTGCCATGCTTACTTTAGTTATTATTATTGTTATTGTTAGCTTAGAAGTCATGCGTAGTGAGTAGACTTTCTTATATACTTGTTGAGTAGATTATTCCGTGAATTAAGTGTGGTTTTATCAAAGTTAGAAAATATATTGATTAGTAATTTTTAAGTTACTTAGATTGAAATTTTGGTTGTTTGAGCGGGCAAAAGCCGTGAAAATAATTGGGTTTTAATTTAGATATTGATATCTCTTTATGAAATTGTTTTCAAAATAAACCAACGTTGTGAGAAAATGATTATTTATAAAAGATATTAATTCATCAATAGAGGACTTAATTGAAATAATAAACCACACTTAAGGATTTTGATAATTTGCTTAACAAGTATATCTTTTTATCATAAACTTCTTATTTTGCTTGCTTAGTATAATCTAGTTTATCATTTTTTAGTTGTTATCTTTTATCGTTAACTCTAGATTATTTACTTGCTACTAGTTTTTTAGATTAGGTTGCGTTTTAGGTTATTTGTGCTTTACATGCGTAATTATTGCTTTATGATTGGTATTCGTAGTTATAAAACCACAATTCTCACTTTTATTCACCATTCACTACACGTTTCACGATCCCGAATCACGAATTCCATTCATCCTTCGTCGGAACAAACGACTCGGGTCTTACATATTTCCTTTGCAATTCCTTGGACTATAATTGACTAAATCACATACGTTAATTGAAATTATGCAATCCCGTGCATGACCTTAATATGAGATGATGTTACTGATGATATGTAGACTACTCTAGTCTATATAATGATTCCTTACTGATGATGCATGAATACGCAGTTAAACCATAATGGTTACGCGAATTTGAATAACCGTAAACCTAGTTTACGAAATGATGAATGATAACCATGAATAGTGTTTTTCCTCCGGGAATGAATAGTGTTTAGTGAATAGTAAAACTTTTGAAAACATCTCAAAGTCGCAAACTGACTTCAAAAACGATGAATAGTGAATGATGAATAGTGAATGATGAATAGTAAATTGCCGGAGTTTGGAAAATGACCTGAAATTACGATTTGTCACACCAGGGTTCGATTCTCATAACAACCACATTTTTTAAACAATTTCCGAAAAGTTGCTGCATTTTATGTGTGATGACTTATCAGTGAGGTGGCATTGAGGTGGCATTTCCATGTCATTGTACAACAAATATGGCATTTCGTACAAGTCGTACTTAGCCTCATATATATGTAAAGATATATATGACGTAAAAATGGATTTACAAATATTTACATGATTATGTTCTTGTTATTTGATTTTATTGATTAATTGGTGGAAGGGGATTAGGTTAGTTTGGAGTTGTTGTTATATTGTTAAGAGATGAAAATTGGTGGAAGGGAATAGGATTAGTATGGAGTTGTAATTGTGGGAAATGAGGTGGATGTTGATTTTATAAAAATATGTTGCTGTTAGAATTTTAATTCGACCAAAACCGGATCTTAGGACTCGGGTTAGGTAACCGAGGGCTTGGTAATCGGCCTTATACCTTGTTGATTTTTGAAAATCGGTGGAAAAAATTGGCCTAGGCAAAAATCGGCCACTAATCAGTAAAAAATTGGCCGAATCGGTCAAAAATCGGCCGAATCGGTCAAAAATCGGACTAATCGGCCAAATCGGACTAATCAGTCAACTTTTAAAAAATTAATAATTTAGGCATTCTACTTAATTTGGGGATTGTTTATTTCACTTATAATGCACATTGGGCATCATAATCAGAATTGGAGCCTTTTATTGAGGTTTGAAAACATAGTAGGCTTGGAATTAGTTAAGATCTTTAGTTTGGACTCCAGAAATACCCAAAACTTGCAGGAAATGCCAATCCGATTAATCATCAATTAATCCCGCCTTGACCGATTAATCACTTCAGGGTGGTCGACCGCGCGACGACCGATTCACGATTTTTGCAACATTGCTAAAAACGGACTTAAAACGAAGAAGTTACAACGGTTTAAAGTTTTGACAAAACTAATTTATTTTCCGGAAAAATAGAAGCTGTTGGCACGTTTCCCCAGGAATTCCTGGCTGTTAAATTTGTGAATGGGTAACCGAAAGTTTAAAAATATGAAACTAGACATAAACGCCTTCGCTGGGATAGGTAGAACATAAAAAACGGAACAATAATGAATGAGTTACGGTCGTTTGAAGTTTCGACGAAATAACTAAAAATTTACTATGTTGACAACACTATTTTTTTCCCACTAAAATAGTGTGCTGTTAGAGGTTATAAAATGGTGTTTTTGAGCTTTTTAAAGTCCGAATGAGCTAAAAAGTCCTAAAGAAGTGATGTAGTATCATATACGTGTTATTAATACGAGTCGAAAGTTCTCCAAAGTATTAAGAATAAGCAAGTTAAGGACATTAAATTTTCAGCAACAAATAATATTTAGGGATAATTACAAAAATAGCCCAAGCAACCAAGTGATTTTCCTTATCTACCCTGAGATCGGAAAATTTTTTTTTTGTCAAGGGCAACCTACACTTTTTTGGGCAACTGAAATCTGGAAGTGTATTTTTTGGGCAACTTGTGTATTTTTTTTGGGCAACAATCGACATTTTTTGGGCAACTGGGGACACGTGTCATCATATGGGGCGAGTTGCCCAGTTGCCCGGGGTACGGGCTAGAAAAAGAAAATCACTTCGATCCATGGTCTATTTTTGTAATTATCCCTAATATTTAGCTATATGAGTTTATTTACTAAAACTAGTGTCATAAGCTACGAGATAAACAAAACGGCAAATAGACTTTTTATAAACTATAAAAAGAATATTATTTAGACACGAACAATAGAGTTGAGACTAGTTATACACAATAAGTATAATTGATGCGGATTTTGCAAAACACAAGAAGTTTTACAATCCTCCTAGGCAGTGTACCTAGCCGTTGTAGTGTAGTATAGGTAAGACACGGGGGATTGATCGTTCTTTAGGGGAATAGTGTTGTGAAGGCCGAAGTGTATGACGAAATAGGTCTAGAAGTGTAGGATGATTCTTTTTGTATTTTTATATTTTTTTTTAAAGCAAATTAAAATATCTCGGCGTTTAAAGAGTGGGTTTTTAAAACTAATAATTAAACTAATTAAAACTAATAAAACGGAAAATAAATTGTGGTAAATCTTATGATAGATAAAGGTGTTTACTTAGATTATCCTTACTCCCTATTTATCTCTTATTGATTAGTCGAATTCTCGCGTCCTTATTTTAATTGGCGCGTTGTATTCCTTAATACTAGTTGTAGGGAGGTGCCAAATGCCCTAACTCTATAAATGTATAAGTCTCCTTTAAGAATCCTAAGGTCATTGAGACTTTTAATACCAACAATCCGCAATTCCTGCAATAAATACAACGAGAAAAATAACAGGTGCACTCTAGTATAGCGTTTACTCAGATGTACAAGCTAATACATTAAAGAATAAGCCAGTTTTCCTAGTCCTAACGCGAGGCAACCAATTAAACAAGAGACGACAATCAATAATTAATAACTAGGTTTCATTCAAATCTAAGCAAACACTAAGTAATTTAGCCGAGCATGTTAAAGAGAAGATAAGGAACACATATAATCAAACAACATATAGACATATTGAATGATTAAAGAGGAATCACATATCTTCAATGAAACATAGGTTTGATGGATGGAAAAAGCCTTACAAAACTCTGGAATTCGTCCTAGGGTTTACCTCTCTAATGAAACATAGGTTTGATGGAAAATATACGAAAATATATATAGTATTACACTTGTGACGGTGTTACTTTATGGTTGTGACGCCGTCAGCCCGCCGTCATTAGGGTTTCATCTACAATTGTGTCGCCTTTGTGATGTCGTCATGTTGTGATGTGTGACGCCGTCAGCTACTGTTCCTTTGGTGGTAACGCCGTCAGCTCTCAAGCCATTATAATTATCTGAATCGTCACTTGTAAAATTTGCATCAAATCATCATGTCGAAATGCAAGTGACGGCGTCACGTTGTATCTTGTGACGCTGTCAGGACCCCTTTTCCTAACGAATTTGTGACTTGGTCGTTTTCTTGTCTAAATAGGCCAAAATCATGCTCGTTTCCGTCTTTTGCTTCCCAAGGACCTAAAATGTGAAAAGAAACAATTTAAGGTAATCACTGATCAAATATATTTGAATTAAGAGACTAAATGACCCCCTAAAAACACACGTTTTAAATCCTTATCAAATATCCCTACACTTGGGATTTGCTTGTCCTCAAGCAAATGTTCTTTTATCCTAATCAATTTACAAGTTATAGGGCATTTATCATTGGTTTTGAGATAATTACAACAATACTCGTTCCACCATTTTCATAACAAGCATGGAAGTTATATACTAGCACCTCACATAAAGTGTTTGGATTCTCACATCTCTAGGGTGTATAAATTGTATAACATGTATGGAAATGGGAAAATAAAACACTCTCTACCTGTCATAGCACATAGATTACCATAGGATTGATAGTGGATCAAACCTCCACCGCTTTTGCGTAAGCACCTAGGATAAACTATCAAAGAATACTTTTAAAGGGTCGTAACGTTAGGTGTAAGGGTAAAAGAAACACAATTTTGTTCATATAAGGAATTTTTACTGGTGACAAGTCAATCACATGTAAAATGTGGCGTTGCTAAGCCAAGACTCGACTTACTAACTTCTAACTCTCTTTGTGGTTTTCTTAACTCTTTCTTGCCTTAAACAAAAGATAAAGGCGGGATGGTAGTCCGTATGTTTTTTTTTTCTTTTTTTCCTTTTCCTTTTTTTTTCATACACTCTTTCCCTACCATCCACAAAATAATACATCCATAACCAAGGGATTTATAGTTGCATCCCTACACTCTAATGTCACACCCCGCTAAGAGCGGAAACACGAGGTGCAACGAAAATGTAACATCGCATAAGGTAGTAGAACAGCACCATAATTGATTTA
This sequence comes from Artemisia tridentata subsp. tridentata, assembly GCA_021014915.2. NCBI lineage: Eukaryota > Viridiplantae > Streptophyta > Magnoliopsida > Asterales > Asteraceae > Artemisia > Artemisia tridentata. The sequence goes on from CP139504.1 coordinate 244,018,727, forward strand.
GGAAATAAGTTGCAATTGTTACAATAAGATTTTTAATACAAAACTGGAAAATGAAAACACAAGTCTTAATCTTATGAAATTTAAGTCTTTAGAAAAAGGTCTAGGCCAAATCACTCGGTCTTTAATATGAGAACAATGTATGACTTCAATATGCATGTTCCTTCAAAATACAACAATCGATCACCTGAAAATGATACTCGAAAATGTCAACATAAAGTTGGTGAGCTCATAGGTTTAAAGCAAAACAAAACCATAAGTCGTGCCTGATATATAAGTAGGACAAGTGTGCGAACAATAATAATAAAGCATAGGGCAAGCAGTTATATCATACACATTTTTGACATAGTTTCACACATGTTCTATATCTTTTTAGGTCGACACAATTCACACATGCACCATAACAAAATAACGAGACACATGTAATGCGAATTCCCACATGAAATCACAAAACCAAAACATTTTTTGTGAGACAAGATTTACCCACACCTTTATTCCTTTTAAATTCTGATTTTTGGTACAAGTTTATACACCATTTGACGCATTCTAAGAATAACAAGACAATCAAGCAACCCGATCCCCACATAAAATCATAGTTTTTTAACCCCCCCCTGGTTAACCATATTACATATGCCTAGGGTTTTTGATTTTAATACATCATTCAATGTGTTATTAAGGCTGATATTAAGGCTCGTTTTAGTTTAGTCTTAGGTCGACAAGAGGCTGCTAAAACGACACAAAACAACTCACAATCACACGACCCAAAACAATAACATAGGAGGTGTATAACTTGTTAATTCATGTGTGATTTCATGTGACAAAATAACGAGGCCAACAACAGCATATTAACCTGATTACAACGATTTTCTTAGTCTTGCTTAGTCATGAGTATGTGTCGAATGTGAGAAAGAAAACAAAGGTACATGAATACCTTTAGGCTGATGTATGAGAGATCAAAAGAAGAAAACCAAGACAACACCACCAATATCACACTAGGGCTGCAATGACAGAATCGATCACCAAGGCTGCAACAATTGACACCAACTTGTTATCCTCTTCCACTTGAATCTTGGCAGTAAATGAATGAGATTAGGCTTAGTTTCCTGGTTTTTTTTATTAGGGTTTCTGGTTGTCGATCTTGGGAGGGAGAGGGACAAAGGGAAAACGTGTGAATGACAAAAAAAATTTAGGAATGCTGTGTAATTTACTATGGTAATGTCATGTGGTATATATGGAAATGTCGTGTATATTGCTAAGGTAAGGAGGGAGCAGAATAATCCTCCCAATATGACTAAATGATTTGGTTTTATCCCTTCATTTTATCCAATACGTGAGAATGGGCTAGGACTTAGGTTAGTTAGTTTTTATTTTAATTATAACACGTAATATATAGTTTAGGATAATCATTAAAGTGTATAATTAACATATAACATATAGTTTAAATATCATTTATTATTTAACTAACTTAGGTTATATTCAAAATGAGCAAGTAAAAATATAATCCAGACTTTAGGGTGTAATTCAAGTATCGGGTCAATGGTCATCGTTGACTAATCTGATTTTGTGAGGGTTCTCACAGTATCACCCCGTTAAAATAATTTTGTCCCCAAAATTCAACTGAGTCTACTACTGGAACCTTGCACAACAAACAAGTGCGGGTATTTCATTTTTTTATATAAATAGTACGTTCTCAAGTATATATATGTCCACTATTCGAGCTTCATTAACTTCTAAAATCAGAATCTTATTGTGTCTAGTTTGTTAATCTTTTCCAGCACTAGCATTTAGATTGGTTCTTCCCCGAAGTGAAATAAATCATCCGTCATAACATTCTAGTGGAATGGTCATCAATTATTCATTGTCTGAGCTTTGTTAGTCATCACCTGTTAACCCCTAAGATTTTGAGAATGTACTAGCAAGAAAGGATATTCTTATAAGTGAGTTAGGATGAATAGTTCGCTAATAAAACTGCTAATCCAAATCAATCATCCTAGTCAAATGAATTATGCCGGCCTCTCTCAATGCAAATGAATCAATGCTCTAATGAAGAACCCATTGAAAGTCAGAATTATAATGAGAGGACTAGCAATCGAACTAGTACTCCAGTGTTGTGACAAAACTTATACACCAAGTTGTAAATACTATTAATGGAATATGAGATCCAATTGCAACTATCGAGTGATTAGATTTGATGGTGTAAGCATAATTTTGGTGGGTTGCCCCAAAACAAAACAACAAGCAGGTATTAACAGCTTTAATTGGCGAGATTACTGGAGAAGGGTTGAAGTACTCAAAGTAGGTGAGTCGTATATGAGCAAAAGCGATGAGAAAGAAATTTTGTCTACAAGACTACACAGATCAGATTGAGGAAAATTTTCACAATTTGAAGCTACGAAATAATCCCATTATGATGTATGTAAGAAATTTTTACCAAGTTATTAAGTATCTATCAAGGAAGGAAAGATCAGTCGCTTTATCTCCAGTCTTTGTCCAAATCCAGATTAGTTGGCAAGAATTTGCAGTGCCCAATTTTTTTATATTTTATTTTTTTTAGTTTTATTTTTTTTATAAGTAGTAGAGATACTTAAAGAAGTTTCTGATTTTTAGTATTGTTGAGATAAATGAATAAATAAATAAATAAATAAAAGAGTTTTAGTGAGGTTGGTTCCTATAAATGTGAGGGATTTATTACTGTATTTGGTATCGTACTGTTCACCAAAAGTTGAGGCAAGGATCATATGTGATAGAAAAAAAAAATTATTACATCTGTTTTGCCGAATGAAAGATCGGTTGCCGTTTATGAAGATCAAAGAAGTAGTGATTTAAGTGAATTATAAGTTATGAAAGTTACATAATATGTAATGTGTGAAAAAAAAGTGAGAGAGATTCCAGACGTGCCAAAAATGGCTCGATCGTTTTTTTTTTTTTTTTTTTTTTTTTTTTTTTTTTTTTTTTTTTTTTTTTTTGAATAGATTCCTCGTAGATGCAAGAACTAATAAGTAATCGCATGAGTTTGTTTGACAAAGGGTCCATACATTCCTAGCATGTTTCCTTAAATCGTATTGTAAATGTTGATGGAGTTAAAGTAGACCCTGAAGGCTCAAAGGGTTTTGTCATATAGCGTGACACATCAAGAGGGTCTTAGTTGTATATTGGTGTGACGAGAGTAAGTTTATTGGTTTTGCATCATTGCCGTCCTTGTTTTATGCGTAGGGTCTTGTACACAACCACAAAAATCTTATGTACGCGATTCAGAGGAAGGATCTCACACTGAGATGTATAAAGTGAACGGGGTTTGTAAGGAGTTACGAGGATGATACCCTCAATCAACCGAAAACAGTAAAGGTAATTTCCGTCATTATAAGCCGAAAAGAATAAGTAGAACTAATTAGAGTTCGTACAATAAGAATAGACATCACTACGAGTCTCATACTCGATATGAAAGAAATTCAAGGAGAACATCAAGGGGGAACGTGCAGTCGGGCAGGTATAACTGGTGGATGTTGATGATCAATGAATCAAAATGTTCAGGGACAGAATTTGAGTGTTGATGTTTGGTTATGCTCGGAAATTATTATTAAGTGCAGTTCATGAGTTCAAGTATTCAGTTCATCTAGGCAGTACTATTATGTATAATGATTTGAGATTGTTGTATTAGTGGTCTGAAAATGAATAAATCAATCAAATACTATGTCGAGCGATGTAGGACCAGATTACAAGTAACAACTGAGCATCAAAGGTCTTACAGTAAGTTACAACCTCAATGTCAAATAGAAATCATGTCACAACGATTCTATCACAACGACTAAGTTATCTAGAACTCAGAAAGGGTCACAATGTTAGGTGGGTCATTGTATTTCGTATATCTAAAATTAACACATCATCTAACACCACAAGAATCCTATCATATGGAATGAGTGAGGGAGGTTGTATACTGTAGGGATAGTGTCAAGGCCAGATATACTACTATCAACAGTCTCAGACTTAGGCGTTCAATTCACTTACAAAATCCAAGATAGTTTTCAATGAGTAATGGTATTCTGATACATCTTAGGGCCTTAACGGCTTAGTACTTCCGTCTAAGGTCTGCTTAATATTCCCGATTCTATCTACACAATTATCTTAATTCTTGTGAAGCATAGTGGTTTCTTTCGTGTGTTACTTCTTGGAGGCGTGGTTTTACAATGGACTTCAAACATTCATTCAGGCAAAAATTTGACCCAAAAGAGGTATCTATTAATATATATGATATTGTTATTACGAGTATAACCATGTGAACAGTGTTACTTCAAAGATTTATAATTTAATAAAACAAAACAATTTAAACATTAAGTAAAAACATACTCATTATTCTTTATAAGGTTTCCAAGGAAATGCTTCACTTGTACAAATTTTGACCAACAGATTTTGACTTATCTAATTTAGCACCATCTCTGAAACACTAACAACTAAGCAAACACTGTCATCACGGTCAACACTGATAATCCAACATAAAGTATACGCTTTCTTATGAGTCCAATTATACTACTTGTAGTTTCCAAGGCCCTAACCATGTGGCAAATCCACTAATTGCTATTACGCTGGCTAGTGGTTGATCCAAGGTTAACTGATGATGTAATTTGAATCATTGGCTAAGAATGCGGTGTACTCGGGCTTGCATACTAATGTCATGAAGACACCTAATGCAAGTTGGGAACTTGTATCATGGTTATTCGTTTCCACAACTTCATAGTCATATAATAAACCCAAATAGTCTCCCAAACTGGGAAAAATATCCCAAGCAATGCAACATAATCCGGAATCAAATTGTGAATGCCTCAAATAGAAATATTAGAAATCCTTACAGTTAAAGCTTAAGATCTCACTCTAAGCCATGCAAGAATCAATCTTCCTATCACCTCATAAAATAATCCACCCGAAACAATCCCTTATAAAAGTTAAATTCTCATATGAATGAGAACAAATAGGGGAAAAATAAGCAATTACATAAATAGATGCACATATAATTCTATGACCTAATGGTATAGGAAAATAATTACGTGATCATGTATCCAAATTAGTATTTAGAATAGCCGAAATAGCATGTTCAATATAGCATTTAAAAAGTATAACCAATTTGACTTTCCAACAAGTCAACTACCAACTGGGGCTTAACCTTAATCTGGAGCTCAGACCATTAGCATGAACCAAAATAGCGTATCCAATAATGATCTTCCAACAACGCATTGTTGGGATGCATCCAAAATACTGATCAACTAGCATGACTGATATATAGGCATATTAATAAGCAAAGTGTAATAAACCGGACAAAGCATGACAGAAACAAAGCATCCATAAACTCTAGTAGTCGTCTTAATGTAACAAACGTATATAATAGCATGTATATCAGCACAAACACTAACACATAAGTCATATAATGCAAAGACACATGCACACGACTGATGCATTTTCAAGTGACCTAAGTTTTGGGTCCAACCAAACATGATTCAAGGTAACTACCCCCATCATTCCATGATTCCTCCTGAATTAGGCATAGTTGATCAGGCTATGCATAATTTAGGAATAATGATGAAATGCTCAGGCTAGCCGACTCGTACCATGTCCGGGGTTTTAAAAAAACTTTAGTTTGGTTATAGTTGAGGTTTTTATTTTAGAAAACTGGCATTCTCTATAACCTTAGTCTCTGATACCATTCTGTCACACCCCGCTAAGAGCGGAAACACGAGGTGCAACGAAAATGTAACATCGCATAAGGTAGTAGAACAACACCATAATTGATTTAGGAAATAAGTTACAATTGTTACAATAAGATTTTTAATACAAAACTGGAAAATGAAAACACAGGTCTTAATCTTATGAAATTTAAGTCTTTAGAAAAAGGTCTGGGCCAAATCACTCGATCTTTAATATGAGAACAATGTATGACTTCAATATGCATGTTCTTTCAAAATACAATCATCGATCACCTGAAAATGATACTAGAAAAGGTCAACATAAAGTTGGTGAGCTCGTAGGTTTAAAGCAAAACAAAACCATAAGTCGTACCTGATATATATAAGTAGTACAAGTGTGCGAACAATAATAATAAAGCATAGGGAAAGCAGTTATATCATAATCATCGGGCTAATCAGGTAGCCACCCATCGGCTAATCAGGTAGCCACCCATCGAGCTAATCAGGTAGCCACCCATATAAACCACCACACTCTTCATCTACAAATCTTCATCTCCAAAATACATATGTACTACATGCTTGCCTACCAGCTGGAGCTATAACATGAGTATTCCCATGTCAAGTGGATTACACCCAAGACATGAGACCACACAAAAATACCACTAGTGCACCTAACGCAATTATATGCACACAACATTGTCCAAAAGTAATAAAGCAAACATTTAAGCATGACATAAAAACTTGAAATAACTTTGAGTATCATTTTCCTCCAAGAAAATATATAAAAAGGGGCCACGAAAACTCACCTTGAAGCGGGCGAGACAAGGTGACGAGTCCAAGCATTAATCTTAGAAATCAATGCAAATGAAAGAACACTCAGAAACACAACTACATCTCCTTCGAATGATCTACCTTAGCAAATGGAAATGAAAGCAACGGGAAAATGAACACAAGGAAACAACGCCACGCCATCTTCTATGAATCTACACGGATATAGGGTTCATAATATACTTATTAGTTCATTCAATGTCATAACGGATTCTTAATTACTAATTACCATTCATTATTTGTGATTAGGGTTCCATTACGGAGATTAAGTTAACATATGTTTAAGAGTATCCATATTAACGTTACAAATGTAATTTAGGTCAAAACACATTATATGGAGTTAGGTTAATCTAAATCCTTACTTGAAAGATAGTTCAGATATTTATCCCATTCTGGTTCTGATATTTATGAATTTTAACCCATACTTAAGTGTCTACTGGGAAGCTAATATTTTTATCACAGATACCTATACATGTTGGGCACTTACTTTAATTTTCTCAGATTTTATTTCCAAGTGATAGTACCCTTTCAAAAATCATTTTCCCCAGACCTGCCCAGAAAGACAACTGCACATACACCCAGAAAGTTTGCATTTTTTTACACCATGAGAACCCTTCAGAAAAATCTATAAAAATTTTAGTAAGTCTATTATATCCTAATTATTCTACCTATAAAAGGAGACCTCCTAATTCCCCACTGTTTGGAAACTAAAATTCAAAAACACCAGCTGAATTTCCAGACTCCTAAACTCAGGATTGACATCTAATGTTCTAAAATCAAAAAGTCATCTATCCGACCTCCAAAAATTATGAAATTTTATATGCAGATAGCACACAACCTGAACTTAGTTTTAGGTTCAAAATTCTTACAAAAACATGTTGTTATCATTAATTTAGACCTCTTGCAAAATGACCCATTTTCTGGACAGTACACTAGTGAGACAGAAATCACACCACGAATTAACCCCTTTTAGATCCGATTGCTAGCATGTAACATACACATTTTTGACATAGTTTCACACACGTTCTGTATCTTTTTAGATCGAAACAATTCACACATGCACCATAACAAAATAATTAGACACATGTAATGTGAATTCCCAAATGAAATCACAAAACCAAAACAGTTTTTGCGTGACCAGATTTACCCACACCTTTATTCCTTTTAAATTCTAATTTTTGGTACAAGTTTATACACCATTTGACTCACACTTGAAACCATCAGCAATCACACATACCATTCTAAGAATAACAAGACAATCAAGCAACCCGATCCCCACATAAAATCATAGTTTGTTAACCCCCCCCCCCCCTCGTTAACCATATTACATACGCCTAGGGTTTTTGATTTTAATACTTCATTCAATGTGTTATTAAGGCTAATATTAGGGCTCGTTTTAGTTTAGTCTTAGGTCGACAAGAGGCTGCTAAAACGACACAAACCAACTCACAATCACACGACCCAAAACAATAACATAGGAGGTGTATAACTTGTTAATTCATGTGTGATTTCATGTGACAAAATAACGAGGCCAACAACAGCATATTAACCTGATTACAATGATTTTCTTAGTCTTGCTTAGTCATGAGTATGTGTCGAATGTGAGATAGAAAACAAAGGTACATGAATACCTTTAGGCCGATGTATGAGAGATCAAAAGAAGAAAACCAAGACAACACCACCAATATCACACTAGGGCTGCAATGACAGAATCGATCACCAAGGCTGCAACAATCGATACCAACTTGTTATCCTCTTCCACTTGAATCTTGGCAGCAAATGAATGAGATTAGGCTTAGTTTCCTGGTTTTTTTTATTAGGGTTTCTGGTTGTCGATCTTGGGAAGGAGAGGGAAAAAGGGAAAACGTGTGAATGACAAAAAAAAATTTTTAGGAATGCCGTGTAATTTACCATGGTAATGTCGTGTGGTATATATGGAAATGTCGTGTATATTGCTAAGGTAAGGAGGGAGCAGAATAATCCTCCCAATATGACTAAATGATTTGGTTTTATCCCTTCATTTTATCCAATACGTGTGAATGGGCTAGGACTTAGGTTAGTTAGTTTTTATTTTAATTATAACACATAATATATAGTTTAGGATAATCATTAAAGTGTATAATTAACATATAACATATAGTTTAAATATCATTTATTATTTAACTAACTTAGGTTATATTCAAAATGAGCAAGTAAAAATATAATCCAGACTTTAGGGTGTAATTCAAGTATCGGGTCAATGGTCATCGTTGACTAATCTGATTTTGTTAGGGTTCTCATACTAATGACCCAAATTAAGAGGATCAAAACACGTGAAGTACTTAAAACATTAACGTACAAATGGGGGTAATAATTTTGGCTTTCTTCCCCATTACTCCATAACAAATAGTTCTAAATCCATGAGTCCCAATCGTCCCAAAACTATATTTACAAGATATGACTCGACTTAGAAACCATGTAATCAACTAGAAAATTAACAAAGGGTTTAGCAAATATGTTGTAACAATAATGCACTAAATATGAGTGTATACAAGGAAAGCTAAGGCAATTTGGGTCTAACATTTAGGGGTGGGTTGTAAACAATGTTGTTCATTAATATTTTGGAATCCACCGAAATATCACGAGAATTGCGAAAAAAATAGGCTCAGAGGGGTTAATTAGGGGTATCTTGTACTAAAAATGAGTACATAGCAAGGGTGTGGGGTAATTACTTGACCAATGTAGCCAATGTAATTATAAAAAAAAGGTTTAAAATAAGGGTTATCCTAATGCCTCTTATCATTTAGTCAATCCTAATCACATGAATGGCATCTCACTAACGATCTCGGAATGCATCACAAAAGCAAGTTCTAGAATCTGTATACTACTGATAAACTCATAAGCATTAAAGGTGAATGCTTTTTCCTACATATCTAAAGGCGAATCTCACATTTTTGGGATGGAAAATTTTTAGTGGTAGAGTTCATGTGCTAGCTATATAATTCCTATCCATGAGGCGCTTATTAAGACTAAAGTTTCACTCATATATGTCATAAAAAATTTTAAATTTTGTGCGAAAATTACCTTTACAAGTATTTCTTTCGTTTTATGACACAATTACTTAAAAACAAAACAAATATCAAATGAGTTCTAGTTTCTAAGGTGTCCCTTTTTACCCTCCCTACACTTAAATTAAACATTTTCCCCAATGTTCTTGAAAAGTAACAAAGATATGATAACGGGAAAAATAAAAGAGAATAAAGAAACTAGTACTCCCCTAATTCGCTTGTTATGGACCATTTGAAATTAACCTAAGTTTAATAATGAGTTAAAGACATTTAAACTATATGATATATAAATTACACACATTATTAAATGTATCCTAAAGTAACTTAAGATAGATAACTAAAACTTTCCTAATCTAATTCTAAGCTATATTAAATGATTCACTTTTATTCCCTAACACTTGTACATGTTTTCTTGTGGTATATTGGAACCGAAATTCTTGCTTATCTCACCCTTTAACATGTTAAACATGATAAGACCAAGTAATATCCTACTTAAATGAAAAGATTTGGTGTTCCCTTTCCTTAGCTACATATACGATTTTCTTAATATACATCACACCTCATTCCCTCCTCATTATTCACCTAATATTCGGCTCTCTCTCTCTCTCCATACCGATATATTACAAACCCTAAATCCTTTATTTTTTCTCTCAAAAATCAAGAAGTAGAAAAAGGTGCTAAAGCTTGGTGTAGATCGTAGCTTATCCTTGGCTTGGTGTATTACTGATTCGTGGTGTTTTGTTCTCTCTTTTGATCCATTCCATTCGACCTTTAAGGTACTTGTGTAACGCCCCAACCCGACAAGGGTCAAAATGCCACATTATGGTGTCAATCAGAACGTACAAATGCAAGCGGAAGACTTATAAACATAATAGTTACAAAGGTACTCTAAGATAATAATGAAATACTAACATCTAAACATAATGAGTTCCAAAACTGAAATACAAATCCAAGACAAAGCTAACTGAAGGTAAATCCAAGTCTATTCCAAAAGCAAATTGGTATCTATCATCAGGGTAGTCCACTAAAAGCTCCCATGCACTCTTCACTCAAATCCCAGCTTCCAACCTAAAACCTGCCACAGGAAAAGAAATGCGGCTGAGCTTAAAAAGCCCAGTGAACAGATATATATAACAAAAAAATAATCAAAACAGATATAAGTATAGGGAAAGGGAAACGTAAGTTTCTATTGAAATGAATATCATCTGTCAAAAGAGTGAGAGATCAAAGATCCGCTGAACAAATATCATAAGTCAAATGAGTCAAATGAAGTGAGATATCAAGAGATAATACGAATCAGATAATCATAAAGAATCAACCGAATCGCATAGGAATGCCACGAGCCTGTCTAAACGAGACACTCGAATAGACCACATAATCACATATATGTTATCAAACAGAGGATAATAAAAATATAAAAGAACAGAAATACCCATCGAGCTCAGAAAGCATGTCACATGCTTAGTCACATAATCATATCATATCATATCCATATATCCGTCAAATCATAAGTTACCATAGAGGAGCGACCTCTCAAAAGTGAAGTGGGGTGTATGGCACACACCAACCAATCACTACAATGCCATATCATAACATATCACAAACCTAGGATGCATCCATACACTCCCTGCAAAACAAAATACATATGCAAGTACTAGACTATACATATGTATACATAATGGCCAAAGTGAGCAAATAATCATACATATCAAAAGGGAAAGTCGTGGATCAATCACACCTCCACAGAAAGTGTCATGCCATTGGTGCCTCAATGACATGGCCATCGTATCTCCATGGCTAGTTAGCTCGGGCAACAGAACAGAACAGAACAAAGCAAAGCTATCCATAATCATAACGAAGCAATCATAGCATAATTAACAAAGCATATCAAACTGAACAGAATCTCATATCAAATGAGATAGCATACTGAATATCATAACAAAATGGATAGCAAACAGAATCATATCAAAGGATCATATCAAATGGATCATAGCAAATGGATCATATCATAGTAACTGAATCAAAGTCAATGATCGAGAAGTCATGAGAAACCTTTACTGGGAAAAGGTAGAATATATGTACCTCAAACCGCAAATGAAACCATATCACAAAGATCGGAAGTTACTCCTTCTTCAGCGAACCTACACGAATTAATGATCGTCTTATTATTTAAGAACCATTTCATAAGTTATTACTGATTCATCACTTGTTTTTGATAAGATTAACATATTAGGGTTTCCTTCTATTTATAGAAACTTTCCAAATTTAGTAACTTTCCATTTTTAGTAACTTTCCATATTTAGTAACTTTCCAGAATTAGTAACTTTCCGAATTAAGTGAGTTTCCCGAATTAAGTAACTTTCCCGAATTAGTCACTTTCATAAATTTAAGTTACTATTGATGATTAAGTAAGCTTAAGGTTTAATAATAACAATTTCATAGTTTAGGGTTTATTACGACAAATTAGTAAGGTTTAGGGTTAAATATGACAATAATTAAAGTTTAGGGTTTAAAGTGTAATTTATTTCCTAATTGACCAAAAACTCAACCAACTCAAAATTACACCCTTTAACTTGTTACTTCAGTTTACGAAACACGTTTTAGACCTCTTGGCCTCATCAATTACTCACGCACAACTTCACCCTCTTTATAGCTATAATAATGAGACACAACCCACATGATTCGACACTTATTAACTTATACCTGCTGCATTAACACCACATGCCACACATTCAACTCTCCTATGAACGTACAAGATTAAATAACGACACAACACATGAACATTAGTACATACAATCACACACAATTACACCCTTACTATCACACACATGACACAATAGCAGCCCTGTTTAGCGAGAACAAAAATACCCCTTGTTATCCTTTTTACGCCCCACATCAAAGCCTAACTTTCTGACATGATTTCACACGCGCACAAACACACGTTTTCTTTGCTTATAAACACTCACGTCACACATACATGCACACTTCTTAACAATTAGCATTCACATGAATTAATAAACTCCAAAACACCCTAGTGCCCTACTCTTCTTTTTCCTCAGTTTTCAGACCTGCTCATACGCTCCTTTCATTTGTTTTAAACCCTTTTCAACCAGTTTGCAAACGTGTTCAACGACCCCTTTTAGACTACTCCACAACCTATGCACCAACATACCATTCGATAACCCAACTAGTGCGACATACCCATGACCAAGACGAGCCAAAACATACCCCATACTCTACCATTCCAGATCTGATTAACAGACTCCTTTTTACAGGTTTAATACGACACAAAACATGCATGCAAAACAGCCCTACACGATCACGCATACGATACACATACTAACATAATTAACAAGCACAACACATCATACAACACCACACATGATCAGCCCTATATTCGTCACCCAACTCACACACAAAACATAAATTAACGCCCCACAATTACTTCATGAAATCACACCAGAACCCACGCATATCCCTTCTTTATTCATGTAGTTTTATTCAGGTTCTTGTACATATATTAGAGATCATATACTCGTTCTAATTCCCAGATCAAAACGTATAATACCATAGATCGAAAGTTCCCAAAACAGAATTTCATGTCGACGTATATTTTTTATAGCTCCGTGATCTCATGTGACTTTTACATTGTTATATATGTTACAGATTTAATGAGACAGGAGTATGTCAAAACGTGATTATATGGTTCGTTTACATGTTAATACTTCTGAATTATGTACCAGGTATGTGTCGTAGGGATAGAACAAACAAGGAAGGATGATGAAGATACCTTTGGTCGGATCAAACGAGACAAATAAGAACAAAAAAACCAGAATCCTTTTTGAAACTAACTAGTGTCACACCAAAACAATCACTATACCGCGATCACACCAACGCTCGTACCCCAAAAGAACCACCTTGCTAGACCCCTTCGAACCTGATTTTCTTATGGGAAAAAGAACAGCCGACTAGTGATAAAGTTTTAGAGTTTGTGTGTGAGTTTGAAATGTGGAATCAGTTGGTATAATGGGCGAGGTGAAGAATAAAGGGCTGAGTAATAGGGGATGAGGGGTGACTAGTTCCCTTCACAAGTTCCATTTCAAACTCTGTATTATCACTAGCATATATTTAATTTGTGTATCAAATTTAAAAAGGTAGGGTCTAGTTTAATGTGGCTTATGGAACGTGTCATAGATACATAGGTATATATATGTTGTGTCAATTATGTATAATTAGATTAGGATCTCTCATTTGTAATATACATTCATAACATATGGTTTTCACTCTTAGGTTTTATTCGTATCAATGTTCAAAAGCTATTTCGGATTTTAGGTTATTATAATTATTCCCTTTTAAAAAGAAAAATTTCGTCCTCGAAATTTGAAGTCTCAAAAGTTAGACGGATACGTACCAATCACGAAAAGAAACTGAGCATAAATAGCCTCACGCTTGGAGAGGTTCTTCCAAAATCTTTTAACAAACGGAAATTTTTTTCTCATGACTCGATCCAGACAAACTAGGATAGCCCCGTGCTCTCCATCAGAACACAAATCATAATAAATCTGATCCAAAGAATATGAAATAAATACATAGCAAATGACAGATGTAATCTCAAGAAGGGATACACGAAACACATATACACACGAGGCAAATACGGAGGTAGTGCTAAACAGTAAGAAAACTCCATCAACTCTCTCCAGATTCTGAATGGACTAAGGAACTTGCTAATAATCAGAGAAGCACATATCGAAATATCAAATCGTATCAAAACGCATAATGAGATGGGTAGCATAATCGTACCGATCATCAACTAAGCCTACACCGGAGTATCAAAATGTATCAGAAGCCTAATGGAATAGGTAGGATAATCATACGGATAAGAACGAATCTAAGGACTAACATATCGCGAACTAAATCTTCCTTATATGCCAAAATGTCAAACTTTTATGTATGAAAACAACATACGAAACACACAAATTCCCGGTCTAAAGTTTCAAATTTCTCTTCCACAATGATAACTAATCCATTAGTCATTGTAATCAACTCCTGACCTTCAATAAATAGCTCCCCAACCTAATTTAACTAAAAGGTGTTCTTAATATCTATTCATACAAAACACCGAAAGGAAAACTCTTGTCACTTGCATGCCATCAATCTTAGTGAGCAAACACAAGCAGAACTAACACTTATCAAATTTCTTGCTCCATACATCTTCCAAGCTCAAATAGTTGTTCTGCTCGTCCATCCGTCTGAAGGTGAGAAATCGTACTAAAATCCTGCGTCCAATCCCCATAGTCTTCTGTATCTCTCTTCTGGAAGTGTGAAGTAAAAGACGATTCTCTGACACGATCACTGTAGGTGCGCCATGTAGCTTGAATGATCTTCTAACGGAAGAAATCTCTGCCAATCTTCTAAAGTGAACTGACCTAGTCGAACGACCCACTACAACTTAATTCGTGTTGTCCTTCCTAAATGTGAGCGAAAATCCCGTTACAAAGTCCCTGAAAGTTTAATCCCACTTCCACATACGAACATCCAAACTAAGGAGAATCACTTATATGCTGATGCTAAATTTTAACCTGTTGACATGCTAACCACTTTGCCACCAATGTAGTCACAATCATCTTCATACCATTCCATCAAAATTCTGCTTCAAGTTCTATACATATTAGTACAACTAAAATGAATAGAGCAAATAGAACTGTATGCTTCAATCAAAACTGCTTCCTTCAGGTCTTCTAACATAGATCATATTCCACCGTCTTGCTCCTGAGCTTCTTCATGCCTGTCACAAATTACTCCCAAGTCATGCGTCGGATAGTTCACTTCCTACGATTCTAGCTGTACTGATGCATAACCAACAATCTTCCCGTGTTGCATAAGGACATAGTTAAGTCTCCTTCTTGAGTAGAAACGAATCTCTTTATAGCTTTTCAAAATTCTCCTCTCATTCTTCATCCCAACCAAATTATACTTCTAAAATTATCACATAGAGCTTCTTCTAACTTAGAAATTTCAACACAGAATACGAAGATGATCCCCGTGTTTCTCTTTCATATCTGAATATACCAATATGTCATACTATGACAAATTGACCAAGTATTCATGAAAGACACGATTCAACAAGTCCATAGGAACAATCGGAGCAGTAGCCAATACAATTGGCATCACAACACTCATAGAGATCATAATGAATACAGAAAGCAATTCTAGGAACATCTTGCTCCTTTACACGAAACTGAAAATAATCGGATATCAAATCAATCATAGCGAAAACTTCACACATGAAGTTGATTTAACAAATCATTGATTCAAAGGAAAGGATGACAGTTCTAACCACAATACTATTCAGTTTCCAAAATTCAATACACAACTTGATGCTATCTTCATTCTTCTTCACAAGTACAACACGGAGACATACTTAGACTAATAAACCACTTCCTAGAAGTTGGTCCTTCAATTCTTTCCCTTCAACTGATGAATAATCAATATGGAGTTTCAGAATTAGTCAAAACGTTGCTCTTATATGGATAGGGTTCTAAATCAACCAACTCACTGATCTCAGGCACTGCTCAAGGTCTCCTATGATCCCAATAAGTTCAAGTTATATGATGTAACTATTATCACATTGGCCAGACGTCATAATACTTGCATCATATACACATGCCTTTATTGCAATCACATTCTACCTCAAGTCGTGACTAAACAAATTCTCGTAACCATATCAAAACAATTTCACACTTAGATGGAAATCTTGATAGTTAAACCAAGAACACATTGCGAAATTTCAAACAATTGAATAACTCTCAAGGCGAGTTTCATCAAACGAAGTGTATTCGCAACTACGAGGGATTAACGTACGAGTTTTAAAAGCAAAGGTGATCCTAATTGTTTACTAGGTTGGGATTTTGAATTTCTTAAATCCTCAAAGATGACAAATCTAGTATGACCGTTATTAGCATCTCGATGCTCAGTCAACAAATCCATATTCAGAATAATATCAAATCAAACCTTTCCAAAAGAAACAGATTAGCAGAACGAAACTTATTTTCAAATATCATCAAAACGTACTGAACAATTCTGATACTCATGATGTATAATCACAAGATATCTCGTAGAGATAGAACCAGGTGTAGCAAATTCTAATAGTGTGGAAGGAACCTTAATATGCTTAGCAGTAGCAAGAGAAACCACAGAATGTGTCAAACACATCGGATTCATACATATACGAATTCCCTGAATGAACAAAAAGGTGTCTAAACGAATCACAAACGAATCAAAGATCGAAGTTCGAAAGAATGTGATAACCTTAGAAAATGAAACCTGTAAGGAATTACTACAAAATTCTCAAAGTATTCTAAACTTATTTGATCACTGAACTTATGTTGCGTATCTTGCTAAATTTTCTAAATCTCCGGAATGAATGATCGTAGGCTTAACTGAAATCAGAGGCATAAATTAGAGTGGTGCGGAAGAAAGATAACTAACCAATGCCTTATCGCATAATCTACCCAATCCTCACCGGTCATAACTAAGGTTTCTGCAGGGAAAAACTAAGGCAAAATTTCAAGGGTTGTTCCATAAGCTCCTACAGTGCAAACCTAAGGGTCCAAATCTTCACAGGCCACAACTTATGTGCTACAAGTCGAAGCCTGAGCTCGGATACCATAATTGTAACACCCCAACCCGACAAGGGTTAAAATGCCACATTATGGTGTCAATCAGAACATACAAACGCAAGCGGAAGACTTATAAACATATTAGTTACAAAGGTACTCTAAGATAATAATGAAATACTAACATCTAAACATAATGAGTTCCAAAACTGAAATACAAATCGAAGCCAAAGCTAACTGAAGGTAAATCCAAGTCTAATCCAAAAGCAAATGGGTATCTATCATCAGGATAATCCACTAAAAGCTCTTATGCACTCTTCACTCAAATCTCAGCTTCCAACCTAAAACCTGCCGCAAGAAAAGAAATGCGGCTGAGCTTAAAAAGCCCAGTGAACAGATATATATAACAAACGAATAATCAAAATAGATATAAGTATAGGGAAAGGGAAACGTAAGTTTCTACTGAAATGAATATAATTTGTCAAAAGAGTGAAAGATCAAAGATCTACTGAACAAATATCATAAGTCAAATGAGTCAAACGAAGTGAGATATTAAGAGATAATACGAATCAGATAATCATAAGGAATCAAATGAATCGCATAGGAATGCTACGAACCTGTCTAAATAAGACACTCGAATAGACCACATAATCACATATACGAAATCAAACAGAGGATAATAATCATATAATAGAACAAAAATGCCTATCGAGCTCAGAAAGCGTGTCACATGCTTAGTCACATAATCATATCATATCATATCCATATATCCGTCAAATCATAAGTTACCATAGAGGAGCGACCTCTCAAAAGTGAAGTGGGGTGTATGGCACACACCAACCAATCACTACAAAGCCATATCATAACATATCATAAACCGAGGACGCATCCATACGCTCCCTGCAAAATAAAATACATATGCAAGTACTAGATTGTACATATGTATACATAATGGCCAATGTGCGCAAATAATCATACATATCAAAAGGGAACGCCGTGGATCAAACACACCTCCCCAGAAAGTGTCTTGCCATTGGTGCCTCAATGACATGGCCATGATACCTCCATGGCTAGTTAGCTTGGGCAACAGAACAGAACAGAACAAAGCAAAGCTATCCATAATCATAACGAAGCAATCATAGCATAATTAACAAAGCATGTCAAACTGAACAGAATCTCATATCAAATGATATAGCATACTGAATATCATAACAAAATAGATAGCAAACAGAATCATATCAAAGGATCATATCAAATAGATCATAGCAAATGGATCATATCATAGTAACTGAATCAAAGTCAAGGATCGAGAACTCATGAGAAAACTTTACTGAGAAAAGGTAGAATATTTGTACCTCAAACCGCAAATGAAACCATATCACAAAGATCGGAAGTTATTCATTCTTTAGCGAATCTACTCGAGTTAATGATCGTCTTACTATTTAAGAACTACTTCGTAAGTTATTACTGATTCTTCACTTGTTGTTGAGCAGATTAACATATTAGGGTTTCCTTCTATTTTTAGAAACTTTCCAAATTTAGTAACTTTCCATATTTAGTAACTTTCCTGAATTAGTAACTTTCAGAATTAAGTGAGTTTCTCAAATTAAGTAACTTTTCCGAATTAGTCACTTTCATAAATTAGAGTTACTATTGATGATTAAGTAAGGGTAAGGTTTAATAATAACAATTTCATAGTTTAGGGTTTATTATGACAAATTAGTAAGGTTTAGGTTAAATATGACAATTATTGAAGTTTAGGGTTTAAAGTGTAATTTATTTCATAATTGACCAAAATCTCAACCAACTCAAAATTACACCCTTTAATCTGTTACTTCAGTTTGCTGAACACGTTTTAGACCTCTTGGACACATCATTTACTCACGCACAACTTTATCCTCTTTATAGCCATAATAACGAGACACAACCCACATAATTCGACACTTATTAACTTATACCTGTTGCATTAACACCACACGCCTCACACACAACTCTCTCATAAACGTACAAGATTAAATAACGACACAGCACATGAACATTAGTACATTCAATCACACACAATTACACCCTTACTATCACACACATGACACAATAGCAGCCCCGTTTAGCGAGACCAAAAATACCCCTTGTTATCCTTTTTACGCCCCACATCAAAGCCTAACTTTCTGACCTGATTTCACATGCGCACAAACACATGTTTTCTTTGCTTATAAACACTCACGTCATGCATACATGTACACTTCTTAACAGTTAGCATTCACATGAATTAATAAACTCCAAAACACCCTAGTGCCCTACTCTTTTTTTTTCCTCAGTTTTCAGACCTGCTCATACGCTCCTTTCATTTGTTTTAAACCTTTTTCAACCAGTTTGCAAACGTGTTTAACGACCCCTTTTAGACTACTCCACAACCCATGCACAAACATACCATTCGACAGCCCAACTAGCGCGACATACCCATGACAAAGACGAGGCAAAACACACCCCACACTCTACCATTCCAGATCTGATTAAAACACATCTTTTTACAGGTTTAATACGACACACACATGCATGCAAAATAGACCTACATGATCACGCATACGATACACATACTAACACAATTAACGAGCACAACACGTCATACAACACCACACATGATCAGGCCTATATTCGTCACCCAACTCACACACAAAACATACATTAACGCCGCAAAATTACTTCATGAAATCACACCAGAACCCACGCATATCCCTTCTTTATTCGTGTAGTTTTATTCAGGTTCTTGTACATATATTAGAGATCATATACTCGTTCTAATTCCCAGATCAAAACGTATAATACCAAGATCGAAAGTTCCCAAAACAGAATTTCATGTCAACGTATATTTTTTATAGATTCGTGATCTCATGTGACATTTACATTGTTGCATACGTTACAGATTTAACGAGACAGGAGTATGTCAAAACGTAATTATATGGTTCCTTTACATGTTAATACTTCTGACTTATGTACCAGGTATGTGTCGTAGGGATAGAACAAACAAGGAAGGATGATGAAGATACCTTTGGTCGGATCAAACGAAACAAATAAGAACACTAGAACCAGAATCCTTTTCGAAACAAACTAGTGTCATACCAAAAAAGTCACTATACCGCGATCACACCAACGCTCGTACCCCAAAAGAACCACCTTGCTAGACCCCTTCGAACCTGATTTTCTTGTGGGAAAAAGAACAGCCGACTAATGATAAAGTTTTAGAGTTTGTGTGTGAGTTTGAAATGTGGAATCAGTTAGTATAATGGGTGAGGTGAAGAATAAAGGGCCGAGTAATAAAGGATGAGGGGTGACTAGTTCCCTTCACAAGTTCCATTTCAAAATCTGTATTATCACTAGTATATATTTAATTTGTGTATCAAATTTAAAAAGGTATGGTCTAGTTTAATGTGGCTTATGGAACGTGTCATAGATACATAGGTATATATGTTGTGTCGATTATGTATACTTACATTAGAATCTCTCAATTGTAATATACATTTGATTTGAATCAATTTATATATGCTAAAAAGGAAATTACACAAAGGAAATAATGTGTAACCCAGGTCGTTTTTCCCCGATGAAGGATGAATGGAATATGTGAAATCGGGATCGTGAAACGTGTAGTGAATGTGATAAAATGAGAGAGATTGGATATTTAAACTAAAAATATGAAATATAAGCTAAAAACAATTTTTGAGGCAAGGGGAATGCTAATCTAAGGCAAGCATAAGTGAAAACGCAAAAGGAAACCTAAAAACGCAAATTCCCGGGCTAATCCCGAGAATAAAAGTGAACTTAATGGAAAACTAACCCTAGAAATGCCAAATTAATTTTCCTAAGTCCTAATTGGTAAAATAAAATTTTAGAAAAAAAGAATTATATTTTTTTGATTTTTATTTTAATTTTTATGAATTAAAAACTAATTTTAAGAAATTAAATGATTAAAAATATTAAAACTTTTTATAAAAATCTGAAACTTTTCTGGAAACTAGTTTAAATAAAAAGTAATGCAAGAAAAATAATTTGGTAAAATCAGCAAGAGCAAATAAGCAGTTTTAAGCAGTGAAGAGAAAATAAGCTAAAAAGAAAAAGAAACCTTAAAAGAAATGATGATGAAGGATCTAACAGAAAAATCCCAAGGGTGCAAGTGGTAGTGTGTTGTGGTGTGGTCTAGGGAAGGCTGAGAGACCAGGGTTCGATCCCAGGTCCTGGCTTTTTGTAAAAACTATTTTTTTATTTATTTTTTTCTTTCTAAAACTTGATAAGCACTAATAAGATAGCAACATTTAAAACTAAAACTATTTTGGAAATGGAAAATAAGCAACAAAATAAGCTGGTGGAATCAGAACAGTAGGCATAAAAGGAGAACTAGCAAAGGGAAAATAAGCAATGGACAGTTTAACTGATTCTAAACTAAAATAAGTTGAAATAAGCTAAGTTTAAACTAAGCACCATCTAGATGATCCAACTACCTCAGAATAAGCTACAATGAACAGCAAATAAGCACTAAATCTAAACCAAAAAGCACTAGAGTCTGCTGATATGGCAGTTGTACAAGGCAAATTTGGACTTTTCAAGCTTCTAAAAAGCTACTCATAAGCTGATATAAAAAATAACAAAAATAGGGAATAGCTAGGTGAGCAACTGAATATTGTGTGTGCCAAGTTTTAGCTAAAAAGGGCCTAAAATAAAGAAATTAAAAATGGAAAACTAGGGCTAAAAATGGGGAAAAACAACTGATATGAAGTCGCTTGGGCAAAGTGGGATAAACTCTATGGAACTTGGTCAACTACTGAATATATCCTTAGTGGACTAAATGGGACACAAAAATGCCAAAAGCTATCTAAGATATAACTTATGGCTATAATAAGCTGTATTGGATAGTCACATACCTTAATCTAAGAGCAATATACTTAAACCTTCCATATCCTTCACAACAGCTTAACACAATCTAAACTGAGATCATACAATTCAAATTAAACATAATCAACCTCAACCCAATGATAAATGAACAGTAGGTCATCAATTGACCCGTTTTGACCTGCTATCCCAAACACTACTATTAAAGACTGTTATTGATTTTTTTTTAAAAGAAAAAGGCAAAAATAAGCTGAGTCTTGAAACACAAATCATTATCTAAGTTAATAAAGCTTCTTATGAATACTGTTTAACCAGAAATAAGCACAAGACTATTGCTATTCTAACTTAAGCTATATTTTTGGATTTTATGAGTATTTATGCAAAATAGGATTAAATCACCAATAAACTAATCAAAAGCTATAAAATACCATAACTAACTGAGATGAACAAATGAAAGCTAGAATAAGCAGTGAATAAGCACAGTGACTAGGCAAATAAGCAATGTTGACTAATATTGACTTTCATTAAAAACTAAAATTCAGTACAAATTTTGAAAGATGAAAAGTAAATGACAAAAAGCTGGAACAATAAGCTACAATAAGCTAAATTAATGCTACTCTACCATTACACTACTCCTATTGTAAACCTAAAAACCCTAACAACTCTTTTTTGTGTGTGAGGATGGCTATTTATAGCCAGCTGAGGAGGAACCCAGGGTTTGGAGCCCTCTAGGCCTCCTGATATCAACCCTTGATGATCCCTTGGTCTCCAATCCTTCAATCTCAGCCGTTGGATCATGTGTACTGCTGTCACAACCAATCAAAAAGCTCCAAGCTGCCTATGTGTCATTCCATGCTTTGTCAGCCTTCTAGAAGCAATAAGGACAGGTAAACTTGTGAGGGAGCATGGTAAAAAGGATTTTGGGAAGATAAACAGTAACAATGGTGAGTTTGGCGGGTTTGGGTTTAGTTTGACCGGATAATTAATGAGGGGGTTGACCTGGGTATAATGGGAAACGGGTATTGTTTGATCCGGACATGGTTTTATTTTACTAGTAAAAGAAATGGTGGGTTGGATATATTAGTGGGCTTGGTGGGCTGATGGCATGGATTGGGTTTCAGAATTGGGTTTTTTTTGTTTTTGTGATAAGTATTTAAAGTTTTAGTTAAGGATTTGTGGAGAATTGGATTTAACTTATAGGGACTAAAACTGCCATTTGCTGAAATTCATACCAAGGACTGATTTTGTAATTATCCAATGATCCAAGGGCTTTTCTTCAAATATCTTTTTACTTTGACGACTTCTTCCCCGGATTCGGCTTTAAATATATTCTTCCAAATCTCGTGCTCGTGTTTTCCGGGTTTTTATTTATTTTTGTCCTTTTTCTTGTATCCGTTGCCTGCATAAACATAACACAAAAACACAAATATCTTTGTCATTTTGGTTAGTTTTTGGTCATTTTGGTCTTAATTTGGTCAAGAAAAGGTATGTGTTTAAGCACATACCAAAATCCCACAGACTAAGATATTGCTGTG
The DNA here is from genome assembly GCA_021014915.2 of Artemisia tridentata subsp. tridentata. Lineage (NCBI taxonomy): Eukaryota > Viridiplantae > Streptophyta > Magnoliopsida > Asterales > Asteraceae > Artemisia > Artemisia tridentata. Next base: position 244,042,300 of record CP139504.1, read on the forward strand.
TCCTCACGCAATGTTATAAAAACACGTTTTTGAAACCAAAAATTTTCAACCTATTTTTACTAACTTTGAAAATTAGCAAAATTTTCAAAAGAGATTAAGAAATCTTAAGTTTTAAAAACTCCCTATTTTTCCATTTTATTCTATTTTTATATTTTTCTCTTTTTCATGTGACGGTTTTGTCGACAATCATTATCTAACAATAACTTTTAGGGTCAACGAGTAGGAAACACGACTCATAAAGAAGTGACCATACGGATAAAATTCGTCATCATTGATTTTTCACGAGTCCCCAAACTAAGCTTAAAAACGAAATCATTGTTATATACAAGTTAGATTGCCAACACTACTCATAAAAGCTAATTGTGTATTACTTCTTGTTCCCAAATTCCTATTTTCCTCTATTTATTTTATTTTTGGTGAGTAATGAATTTCTTCATATTTCGTTTCAATAATTTTTTAATCTGATAAAAGTACTAAGTTTAGACGCTAAGTAGTTTAAAATCCGTCCCTCAAAAACCGTTGCATACAAAAATGAGGTCCACATCAAGGTGATTTAAAATGGGGCTTATTATTCTATTTTTATATTTTTGTTTTTTTTTTTTTTTTTTTTTTTTTTTTTTTTTTTTTTTTTTGAAGTCGTGCACCATAAACTAACGGAGTTTTACGGCAAAATTCCAAGACCTTACAACTTTCGGAATAAAGGATCCAAGGGCCGTTCTCGAACCACAGCTTATAGCACAAAAATTAAGGCGATGATTTATTTATTTATACTTACTTTTATTTATTTATGTTGCCACCACTCCAAATCCCGTGTACCATAAACTAAACGGAACTTTACGGAGAATTCCAAGACTCTAGACATTCCTGAAATGAGGTTCCAAGGGTGTTAGACCAAGACCTCACACATTCCTGAATTAGAGATCCAAGGGCCGCTTTATGAACCGCCGCTTATGTCACACGACACTGGCAGTACCTTGATGTGTACCCAACTCTTATAAGCAAGGATTCTCTTAAGAAGGATTAAAAACTAATTATCGCCAAAACCAGAATACCTTTAATTATTCCTAGATTACTATTATTTGGGTGAAATAAGCTGATGGGAACAAAAAGCCACAATTAACTTCAATGAGCTCTAAAGAGAACCAACTACTCCACGTTTAGCAATCTAACTTATAAATAACTCTATCATTTCTCGTTCTTCGCAAATTTAAAATCTTAAGTAATAAGATCCGCGAATGCTTAGCCAAATGGTTAAGGAGACAAGCTAGGGCTCAACACGCCCGATCAAGTCAAAATTTTATTCCTACTCTCACCAGCGGAAAGTCAACAAAGTGTCAAAACACTTATTGTTTTTTTGCAAAATTTTTTTAAATTTTCTCATTTTTTTGGATTTTTTTTTCATTTTTGGAGGAAAAACGGGGTTGCGAGAGTATAAGGCAAAAATGCAAGGCAAAATCAAATCGAAAGATTACCCCCCAGACTAAAACGAGACATTGTCCCTAATGTCTTAAAGGTAAGGGTGCTCCTTCATAAATCTAAGGCCGTTTATTAATTATGCCAAAAGATAAACGTTAGTCGATAAGATTTAGGATATCGGATGAGCAACGAATGATGAAACTCGAGTGGAGAGAATACAAGACCACGAGCACGAGAGTCTTCATAATTCGGGCAAATCCTGGACACATCACAAAAAACCACGAAACACGACAAATGGAAGAGGTAGCCCTCCTCGCGTCACTTATTAGAAAATAAAATGATAAGCATGGGGTGCCTCCCACGAAGCGCTTGTTTTTTAACGAGTCGTATAGCTTGACTCGCCCCGAATTTAATTGTTCTTGGGGGAGCAGGTGGAAAATAAAATCTCCATCGGACTTTCGTTCAAAATGTTTGGATAAACATTGAAGCATACGAAAGTTCCACTCCGATGAGATACCCATGGCTTAAAAGAATGAGAGATGCCGGGGTCAAAGATGGTGTCTTCATTCACAAAGGAATGAAAGAAAGGAGAAGACACCGGATAGGTGAAGAAAGGGAAGAAGATCTTTATCAGAATGAGAATCCATTCTTCATCATTAAAGCTCTTTGATTCATTAACAAATACCTCGGGAGGGAGGTTCGGGTTGATATCATCGATAAGCAAACTCTTAGGATAGAGTACATCTCCCCCCGGGTCATGATCTTCCTCAAAAGCAAAGTAATCATACTCCGGAGGAGGTATGATATGAGTGAGTTCACCGGAGAACTCCTCATGAATAGAATCAATCATATGATGATAATCTGTGAGCTCGGGTTCCGTCACGGACTCATCACTCTCCTCTATCTGACTATCAAAGATAGGGTTATCTGAAATGAAAGTAAAATCAGATCCGAAATTAAATAGAGGATTAGTGAAAGTTGTGTTGAATGTTTTAGAAACAAGCTCATCAAATTCTTTTGAAGGATTGATTTCAACTTCCTTCGGAGGGAGAGAAGGTGATGGTTCATCGTTCAATAATTTCTCAAGAAAAAGAATATCTCCCTCCTGATCAAGATAAGAATCATCAATTTCCGGAGAAATTGAATCTTCTTTGAGACAAGCATCGATCTCTTCCAAGATAGGATCACTTCCCTCAACCGGAGTGAGGGAAGGGGAAGAGTCGGAAATGATAAGATCTGAAGACGGAGTAAGATTGCCACTCGGAGGTTTATCTGAAATTTCAAGAACTTCGGGGGCACACTCATTGTCATAATCGTCTTCGACCCTATGTTCAACATATAAAGCTCTAATAAGTTGCATCTGCTCCTCTGCTAACAATTCACCCATAGTTTTGTCTTCGTGCTTCTTCTGGACGGGTGTGGTTGCAGCTGACAAACTCTCATAAACTCCCCACATAGAATCCTCATCATCATCATCGCAAACGAAAGTTTGACGATATTTGGAACTTACTCTAGCTGCTTGTTCTTCAGCTAGAAGTTCTCCATAAGTTTTCTGATGAGGATCTTCTTGGGGAAGTTTTTTTAATCGAATCCTTAATTTCTTCGATTAAATTTAGAACATGAAGAATGTCTTGAGAAAGTTCTTGAGATGGTGTTTGAATCATTTGGTACTGTGGATGTTGGTCATGATAAGAATAGTCATAATTGTTACAAGGACCATGCTCATAGACAAGCTGGTTCCTCGTTTAACAATCAGAGTTATAATGTGGACCTCCACAGTACTCACAACAATATGATTGTTGTGACTGATTCGGTGAATTGTATGGATAATGGTCATAACCGAAGTTTTGATTACATGGAACTTGCTCATAGACAAACGTGTTCCTTGTTTGAAAATCAAAACCCGGGTGAGGACTACCTCCACAAGACTCACAAAAATATATTTCCATCTCATGGTGTTGTGGGGGCTGGTTGAAAAGGTCGGTTGTTTCATAGTAAGAATAAGGATTTTGGTCATAGACAAACCCGTTTCCCGATTCCACCATGCTACAACCGGGACAATTCCCACCATTATGAGGACCCCCACACCATTCACAACCGTAATGGTGAGATGAAGACATAGAGAAGAATTAAATTGATAGAGGGTAAGAGATAAAGAATTAAACGTGTAAGAGGAATGAGAAGAATGTTTTTGGATTTTTATAATTTAGAAACATTGAAAATTACAAAAGAAAAAGGAAAATAAATTTGAAAAGAAAATCTTTTTGGGTTTTTAGATAAAAATATTTACAAATGAAAACGATAACTCCATGAGGAAGGGTCTTCAAAATACGAATCGATACTCGGATATCACGAACTCACTTCAACCTTCCCCGGCAGCGGCGCCAAAAATTAATTTGAATCAATTTATATATTCCAAAAAGGAAATTACACAAAGGAAATAATGTGTAACCCAGGTCGTTTTTCCTCGATGAAGGATGAATGGAATATGTGAAATCGGGATCGTGAAATGTGTAGTGACTGTGATAAAATGAGAGAGATTGGATATTTAAACCAAAAATATGAAATATAAACTAAAAACAATTTTTGAGGAAAGGGGAATGCTAATCTAAGGAAAACATAAGTGAAAACGCAAATTTCCGGGCTAATCCCGAGAATAAAAGTGAACTTAATGGAAAACTAACCCTAGAAATGCCAAATTAATTTTTCTAAGTCCTAATTGGTAAAATAAAATTTTAGAAAAAAAGAATTATATTTTTTTGATTTTTATTTTAATTTTTATGAATTAAAAACTAATTTTAAGAAATTAAATGATTAAAAATATTAAAACTTTTTATAAAAATCTGAAACTTTTCTGGAAACTAGTTTAAATAAAAAGTAATGCAAGAAAAATAATTTGGTAAAATCAGCAAGAGCAAATAAGCAGTTTTAAGCAGTGAAGAGAAAATAAGCTAAAAAGAAAAAGAAACCTTAAAAGAAATGATGATGAAGGATCTAACAGAAAAATCCCAAGGGTGCAAGTGGTAGTACGTTGTGGTGTGGTCTAGGGAAGGCTGAGAGACCAGGGTTCGATCCCAGGTCCTGGCTTTTTGTAAAAACTATTTTTTTATTTATTTATTTTTTTTCTTTCTAAAACTTGATAAGCACTAATAAGATAGCAACATTTAAAACTAAAACTATTTTGGAAATGGAAAATAAGCAACAAAATAAGCTGGGGGAATCAGAACAGTAGGCATAAAAGGAGAACTAGCAAAGGGAAATAAGCAATGGACAGTTTAACTGATTCTAAACTAAAATAAGCTGAAATAAGCTAAGTTTAAACTAAGCACCATCTAGATGATCCAACTACCTCAGAATAAGCTACAATGAACAGCAAATAAGCACTAAATCTAAACCAAAAAGCACTAGAGTCTGCTGATATGGCAGTTGTACAGGGCAAATTTGGACTTTTCAAGCTACTAAAAAGCTACTCATAAGCTGATATAAAAAATAACAAAAATAGGGAATAGCTTGGTGAGCAACTGAATATTGTGTGTGCCAAGTTTTAGCTAAAAAGGGCCTAAAATAAAGAAATTAAAAATGGAAAACTAGGGCTAAAAATGGGGAAAAACAACTGATATGCAGTCTGCTATTGTGATATGTGGCAGCAGCTTGGGCAAAGTGGGATAAACTCTATGGAACTTGGTCAACTACTGAATATATCCTTAGTGGACTAAATGGGACACAAAAATGCCAAAAGCTATCTAAGATATAACTTATGGCTATAATAAGCTGTATTGGATAGTCACATACCTTAATCTAAGAGCAATATACTTAAACCTTCCATATCCTTCACAACAGCTTAACACAATCTAAACTGAGCTCATACAATTCAAATTAAACATAATCAACCTCAACCCAATGGTAAATGAACAGTAGGTCATCAATTGACCCGTTTTGACCTGCTATCCCAAACACTACTATTAAAGACTGTTATTGATTTTTTTTTTAAAAAGAAAAAGGCAAAAATAAGCTGAGTCTTGAAACACAGATCATTATCTAAGTTAATAAAGCTTCTTATGAATACTGTTTAACCAAAAATAAGCACTAGACTAATGCTATTCTAACTTAAGCTATATTTTTGGATTTTGTGAGTATTTATGCAAAATAGGATTAAATCACTAATAAACTAATGAAAAGCTATAAAATACCATAACTGACTGAGATGAACAAATGAAAGCTAGGATAAGCAGTGAATAAGCACAGTGACTAGGCAAATAAGCAATGTTGACTAATGTTGACTTTTATTAAAAACTGAAATTCAGTACAAATTTTGAAAGATGAAAAGTAAATGACAAAAAGCTGGAACAATAAGCTACAATAAGCAAAATTAATGCTACTCTACCATTACACTACTCCTATTCTAAACCTAAAAACCCTAACAACTCTTTTTTGTGATGAGGATGGCTATTTATAGCCAGCTGAGGAGGAACCCAGGGTTTGGAACCCTCTAGGCCTCCTGATATCAACCCTTGATGATCCCTTGGTCTCCAATCCTTCAATCTCAGCCGTTGGATCATGTGTACTGCTGTCACAACCAATCAAAAAGCTCCAAGCTGCCTATGTGTCATTCCATGCTTTGTCAGCCTTCTAGAAGCAATAAGGACGGGTAAACTTGGGAGGGAGCATGGTAAAAAGGATTTTGGGAATATAAACAGTAACAATGGTGAGTTTGGCGGGTCTGGGTTTAGTTTGACCGGATAATTAATGAGGGGGTTGACCTGGGTATAATGGGAAACAGGTATTGTTTGATCTGGACATGGTTTTATTTTACTAGTAAAAGAAATGGTGGGTTGGATATATTAGTGGGCTTGGGGGGCTGATGGCATGGATTGGGTTTCAGAATTGGGTTTTTTTGTTTTTGTGATAAGTATTTAAAGTTTTAGTTAAGGATTTGTGGTGAATTGGATTTAACTTATAGGGACTAAAACTGCCATTTGCTGAAATTCATACCAAGGTCTGATTTTGTAATTATCCAATGATCCAAGGACTTTTCTTCAAATATCTTTTTACTTTGATGACTTCTTCCTCGGCTTCGGCTTTAAATATATTCTTCCAAATCTCGTGCTCGTGTTTTCTGTATTTTTGTTGATTTTTGTCTTTTTTCTTGTATCCGTTGCCTGCATAAACATAAACACAAAAACACAAATATCTTTCGCATTTTGGTTAATTTTTGGTCGTTTTGGTCTTAATTTGGTCAAGAAAAGGTATGTGTTTAAGAACATACCAACATTCATAACATAAGGTTTTCACTCTTTAGTTGTATTCGTATCAACGTTCAAAAGCTATTTCGGATTTTAGGTTATTATAACTTGTGACTCTCCTCTTGCTTTTCACTTATACGACGCATATATGTATACTAATGATCAGATCTGAATCGTGTAAAACATGTAATACAAATAATCTAAATCATGTTGTTATGTTAATCATATGTCTCGTTAAAAAGGGTAATCATATACATAACCATGCGCTAAATAAAATCATGAAAACCCTAACAATATATGTGTCGACTTGTGGTTTATTTTCTCTACTTGATTCAGTCTAATACCAGCCCTAACATGAACATTTATGACACCTTAATTATGACCTAAAACCTGGAAACCCTAAGTATTTATTAATGAGAAGGATTTGGGATTAACGAGGGGATTAGGGCTTGTAAATCTGTGATTTTATGTGATATTCTTGTGTCTCGTTATTTTGTGTTTGTGAGTATGGTTGTGTGTGTTGAAGTGTGGCCATATCTAAATGTAAACATCTGTTAATCTTGTCTAAAATCAATATGTAACATGTGTGGTAATCGGATCTAAAAAGAATAAGGATAGGTTATATGCAATTTAAATTCTAGACATATTATAACCTTGTTTTGTAAGCACCTTAAATTCAGCTTCACATAAGATAATTACATGATTCTTGAGTCTAAAACTAAGTTCATGAAGTATATTTCGTGAATATCTAAGTTTCGTGGTCATTACAAGTCGGGAGAGGGGTCTTTTGATTTTTAGAAGATTGGGTGTCAAATCTGTATTTTGGAGTCCGAAAATCAATCAGTTTCTATGATTTTTTTTTTGACAGAATATAAGGTCTGAGAAGCCCAAATTTTGGCAGGGGAATTTTTAACATGTCTATTAGTTACTGTAATTGTTGTGAATTTTTCTGGAAGGTTTTAGCGGATTAATAAAATACAAACTTTCTGGTTATTCAATCAAGTCATAATTTTGATTAGTCTAGATTAATGAATTTTTATGATATAGTATCACTTTGAAATAAAATATGGACAAATTGAAGTAAGTATCTAACATGTATAAGTATATATGATAAATATTTGGGCTCCTCAGTAAACATTTAAGTATGGTATTAAATTCATAAATAAGGTGACCAGATTGTGATAAAATCTGAAAATTAACATAAGTTAGGGTTTTGGTTTAACCTAACCTCATTTAATGTGTTTTGACCTAAATTACATTAGAAACATTAATACAGATACTTTTAAACACATGTTAAACTAATTTCAGTAATGAAACCCTAATCCCATTAATGAATAATTATAAGTATTTAAGAATCTGTTGTGACATTAAATGAACTATAAATGGACTTATAAATAATATACGATTATAAATCTATGTAGATTCTGTGAAGAAGAAGTAGCTTGTAATTCCTTGTGACCTTTTCATTCTTCCATTTCTTTTAAGGTACAGATATTCCGTCCTTTATCAGTAAGGATATCCTCATGATTTGATTCCTGATATTTGCTATTCTAATTCATTTGATTATTCTGTTTGATATTAGATTCATTATGTTAGACTTTATCTTAATTGGACAATTAGTAATTGTTCCATATGCTTATTGTATCATTTGCCTTATTCTGTTGGCCGAGCTATTCGTATGCTATATAGCAACCATGGCCGTTCCCACTTTGTATGCAATCTAGCAACCATGGCCGCCATATTATTATTATTATATTATTATTATTATTATTATTATTATTATTATTATTATTATTATTATTATTATTATTATTATTATTATTATGGCCGCCATATTATTATTATTAATATTGTGTACATGCACAGTCTAGTACTTGTATATATACTATCTGTTTTGCAGGGAGTGTATGGATGCATCCTAGGTACTCAGTTGTGTTTTGTTATAGGTGAATGGTTTGTGTGTCCGCCATACACCCCATATCACATTTGGTACACCAGGAGTCGCAAATCCTATGTACAACTTATTATGCTATTATATTATATGTTTGTTTGTTTTGGGTCTATTCATGTATCATGTTTAGACACATATGAGCTCGTGGGCATTCCTTTGATATTCTTAGATTTCTTATTCCATTGATCCTTACCTCTTATAATATTTGTTCAGCAGGTTCTCTTAGTTTCATTTCGCTTATTGGTTTATGATTATTACCTTTTATTGTTTATATATGTTCACTGAGCGTTAGCTCAGCCGCATTTTATTTTCTCTGCGGCAGGTAATAAGCGGGATGCTTGGCTTTGAGTGATGAGAGTAGGAGCTTAGAGGACCTACCCATGTTTTAGTTTCCCCATTGTTGGATTTATGATTTAAGACTATTATCGTTTGGATTTCCTTTTGTTTAGACTTGGTTGATTTGTACTTTGGAAGTCATATTGTTTCATGACTTAGTATTTATTTAATAAAGTCTTTCGCATGCGTTTATATGTTCTGATTGACACCATAATGTGATATTTGACCCCTTTTCGGGTTGGAGTGTTACATATAATGCTTGCAAAATAAATGTTTACAGAAATCTAAAATTTTTCAACAATTAAGTTTTGACAGAAAACAAAATTTTGAAAAAAATCTATTTTGCTACAGTGTCTGATGTCATCAAGATAGACCTGACATATTATTACGTTTTATTTCTTGAAAAATTTCTAGAAAAATATAATTATTAAAACCTGGAATTTTCTGTAAAACATTCATTATGCCTCTATACAAGCATTTGACTCAAAAAAACACACAAATACGATAAAATATATGTGCTAATCATAAATTGAAAATTCTCATGTTCGAATTATGTTCTTTTAAAACAAATATGAACTTCCCTACACTTATCTTTTTGTAAAATACCTTTATATGTAATTAAGACGAGGTTAAAAAAAATAAAGCATTTCACAAATTTTAATCGAAAAATGAAAATTAAACAATAATGAGGAAGCATATATATAACACAAATAAATAAAAGAAAAACAAACAAACAAACAATTAAAAACTTGGGTTGCCTCCTAAAAAGCGTTTTTCTTTATTTACGAGTCTTGTAGCTAGACTCAAAGTCATGCCCTACATCCTACACAACTTATGTGCCCATTCAAACTTCTTAATCATACTGTGGAAAACTAGAACCAGGGGGCTTGAATAGTTTTTACCAGTTTTAGATTGTTTACAAAACTTTAGATTCGATGGCTTGATTTGAAATCAACACAACATAAAATATATGAATATAAACAATATGCAATAAGTAAATGCGAAAATATAAAAGAAAGATCAAAGAAATAAACGCGGTTGTTTATAGTGGTTCGACACGAAGCTCTCTTCCTCATCCTACTCCACTCCCCGATTACCCAACTCGAGAGTTTGCAAGCACTATATCAACAAGCTCCTTTATGGCGGAGAAAACCTTACAACGTCGCTTCACTTCTTTACCGATACTAAGCTAGACATCGAGTCTTTCACGAGGCAAGACCAACCTTATCAGTCAATGTATTTTAAGGCCTAAAATACTAACCGAACTCTCTAGGTTGTTGTATGATGATCACTACCCAAGTTGGTAGTTGATGGTGAGATACAAGGACACACAAATGATATACTAAGTTATACAACTAAGTATATGATGAGACACTACTAACTACAACACTTGAAGGCTTGGAAGCTTCTTGTGTTCTTCACTAGAATTCAAAGTAGAATCGTTGGATCACTTTGAATGTGTTATAGGTCAAGTGAATGATCAAAGAGTGTTATTATGATGTTATAAGATGAGGGAAATAGTAGTAGTAAGGTTAGAATGGTTGAGTTTCATTAGTTGGAAAGTTTGGACTAAAGTCCTATTTATACTACTAGTTTCGGTCTCAAAACCGCCATTCGGCGGATCCACGAATCCACAATTTGTGGATCCGTCCATTATAAAAAATGGATCCGCGGAGCATATTTTGGACAGCCCATTATCCTTTGATCTTTAAGATGCTTTGTACTAAAATTATTTTTAATTCTAATCCTTCTAGAATTACTTGGGCACAAAGGTATCAATTTTTATGTAGTTTTGATTTAAATAAAACACTTAATTAAAATGTCTAGTGAATTTAATTAAGTAAGCTTTGTGTGTTTATTTTTTAAAAGTTTCTTTAATAAATATTTGAAGTGTGTTAAAAAATATTTATTACTTGGGCTCTTTGATCATTCGACATGAGGTATAGTCACATTATTCATACCTGAAGTGATATACGTCGGAATGTAAACTTGTAACTTAAAACTTGATTACGTAGACGTTTACTTCGTATGAGTTTATAATTGCCATTATCAAAACCTTAAGAGACCGTAAAATATAAATAACATTTTTACTCGATATTTGTATTAATAATCTCCTCCTTTTTGATGATGGCAAAACATAAACACATCTTTAGTAAAAGTTTACATTCACAAGGTTTTAAGTGTGAGTTTACACATTTCTCCCCCTTTTTGCCGAAACAAAAAGTGTAGAATGGCGTGGCGGAAGCTAAAAGGCCATGCAATTACTCCCCCTTGGTGTATACTCCCCCTTGTTCGGGGCACCAAGGAATCGAGCTATGAAGTCGTGCTGCAAAACGAAGTTAACGCACAAGCACGAATATGACAATAATGAATTTATCACAACTACGATATGTAAACAACCACCAGTAATCATAAGTCACAACCACGCATAGCAAGCAACAAATGAGATAACCGCAAAGCATAAGAAAACACCAACTAAGTAACCTCATTTTATTATAAGAAAACAAGGTAAAATTTGACTCTTATGTCATACATCCTAAAAAATTACAAAAATAACCAAGAAATAAAATAAAAAGTTCATAAGACAAGTTGCAAAGATAACTAAAAAGAAAAAAAATAGAATTGTCCTAAGACATGCTATGGCTTGACAATAAGCCGACACTTATGTTGGTGGGAATGCGGGTGGAGCTTAGAGGTGCTGTTGGATGAAGGCAAACATCACATTAACTCTCTCCGTAAGAGTGGCGATGTGCTCACGGTTGTGCTGACAACACATGCAATGATAGTCATGTAGTTGTCTTTGGTAGGTGTAGGTTTGGGTTTGGAGATCAAAAGGACCTCTTGGTGATGATGGAAAGGAGGGTTCATGAAGTGGTGGATTCAACCACTCGAAAAATCACGGTGGGAAGTCTTGTGTGTTGTTGAAGGCGGGTAGAAGATTTCTACCGATTACAAGTGATGGTGATGGTTGTGGTGGTGGATGTGAAGGTCTTGATGGGACATTTTCCTTGTCATCAAGGAATGGATTTGGAGGTTGAGTGATGTATTTGGTAGGCTCAAAGGTTGGCAAATTGTTGGTGGAAGGTGTCTTGAGTACTCCAAGGTTGAGTGGTGTGGGAGAGTTCAAGGATGGAGTTTCCTTGGGTGAATACAAGTGTGAGTTAGAGGTGGTTCTTGATGAGGTACTCTTGGATGGAGCTTTGGGTAGACTTGGTGATTTTTTTAATGGAGTTTGAGATGGAGTTGAGAAGTTATCACTTGAGGAGCTTTCAAGAATGATAATCTTTGGTTTTCCTACTCTAATCCTAGAGGTTTGTCTTTTCTTGATGGAGGTGGATGAAGAATTGGATGAGCAAGTCATGGTGTTGATGAGAAATGAAGAAGATAAACTAGATCTTGCAAATGTGCAAGAAACTTGGAGTGGAAGTGTTGGATTTAAGGGAAATGAGATGAAATGTATTATCTTACGGTTCTTGGATTATATGGGTTTAGTGTTTTATCGTATAGTTATGTATGAAGGGTTTATGGAAAATTGTGGGAAAGTTCTAAAAGTTAAAATAGAAAATTTGAAATCTTAAGAGGAGTTTGATACACTATAAGGTGGTTAAACCTTTGTGACTTCGTGTATATGATATATTGAGTTAATATGATTAAGTATGCGGAATCTACTTAAACACACTACAAGAAAAGTGGCTTTTTAGGACCCCCATAAGCGTCATAAAATGGTACTTTTTAGGACCTTTCATTTGATAGGACCAAGGATGAAAGCGTTTCATGTAAGGCGGTTGTAATAGGTCCAAAGCGTCCTATTATCTCAAATACCTTATGAAACCAATTTTATGGTCGTATTATATGTCTATGAATAACATAGATAGCGTCCTAATAAAACCATATGAGGACACTTTTACAATGTTTTGACATGTGCTTACCTACTTTTAATCTTTTGACACATATAAAAAGGTCCTTAAAAGTTTGTTAGGACGCATATGATGCAACATCATAGCTATTTTAGCAACCAAGAACAGGGTCCTAATAACTCAAATAAGATTATGATACCAATTTTATGGTCGCATAATAGGTCTATAAACAACCAAATAACGTCCTAATAAAACCATATTAGGACACTTTTACAATGTTCTAACATGTGGTAACCTACTTTTAATCTTTTGATACACATACAAGCGTCCTTAAATGTTGATTCTTAGGACGGTTATCACATAACATTAAAGTTACTTTAACACCAAGAAAAGGGTCCTAATATCCCAAATACGATTATGAAACCAAATTTATGGTCGCATAATATGTCCATGAACAACCAAATAACGTCCTAATAACAACATATTAGGACACTTTTACAATGTTCTAACATGTGGTTACCTAATTTTAATCTTTTGATACACATACAAGCGTACTTAAAAGATAATTGTTAGGACGCTTATCATGTAACATTATAGCTACTTTAGCACCAAGAAAAGGGTTCTAATATCTCAAAGAAGATTATGAAACCAATTTTTTGGTCGTATAAAATGTCTATTAACAACCTAAATAACGTCCTAATAACAACATATTAGGACACTTTTACAATGTTAAGCGTCCTTAAAAGTTTATTGTTAGGACGATTAATAAGTTTAATAGGACAACTATTTTCAGCATGCACACTCTATTATTACGATATGAATAAAAGATCAACTAATTATTAAATGAATAAAACAAAATTGTATTTCAAATAAGCAATTGTCATAACAAAAGCACTAAACATAAATAAGGTAGACACTATCCAACATAAAGTCTTGTAACATTAAACAATAAATTAAAGCAACAAGAAGCTTAGTCCGGGGTCATCATGCATCCTTTCTCAATCCTCACGGACCACCTACAAATAAACATCCATGTATAAGCAATAAGCTCCAAGGGCATAGAACACATATATTTAATGTTATTTACTTACATAAACGAACATCATAACTATACTATGGAGAAAACCGAAAAGTGTAGTACCTCTTCTGGCGCAGTATAGCGAAACAGTGCTTCTGCAAATTATGCACTGTTGCCTTGAGCAATAGCTCGCCTTCCAGCAACTGCTCCAACCGATCCATGGGGTTCAGATGCTTGATTGTTTGATGATCCATCATTTCCATCTTCTCTCATCTGAGATCGGTCAACAAGATATCCGAGCGAGGCTGTTTGCTCAGGAGTTCGCTCATAGAAATCAATAGTTAGTGATGGATCTGGGGATGGAGCATACCTGTTATAAAGCGCGGGTCAACAAATTCATAATACACAACACGACTAATGAAACTGATAGACGTAGAATCACATAATGGTATAATTCATAAAAATTAGTAGGAATGCAGTAATTTGCAACGAAAGGAAACACTTACGGGTTTTCTACGAAGCTATTGCCAGCAGGATCGTCTAGTATGAAAGTAAATGATGAATTCCCTGTGGCACATGCTTTTAGTTTTAGTATGAACTCGTGTATAGCCTCAGCAGTTTGGGGATCAATTTTCTGAAAAGGTCCAACATATCATATGAAATCAACAAGTCATATGAACATTCAAAGATGAAAATAATGCGAAAGAAATTGACTGCCATATGAAATAAACTACCCCACCTTTCTTTCATCTTGAAGTGCTTGCAACTCATCTGAATCTCGGACCAAGATTCCCTCCACCTGAAACATATACATGATACGACTGATGTAAGAAAAACCAAGTTTTGTGTAACAGAAAACCTCACAAGTAGTAAAAAAGTTATTAAAACTTATATCGGGTTCAACTAAGACAAATTCATGATTTATGTTTCACTAGCTATCTTCCTATATACATACACTTGTATGTTGTGCTAGAATAACCAAAATCAACCCCTTTATAAGTAAATGGGTCGATATTGTCATCCCTAGAATAACCAAGAAACAGTAAACAAGCAGCCCAAGTTTGAATGTCCCAAAGGTGAGCTTATGATAGCTTAAAAAGGCTGAATTAAAATTCTACAAAGTACCCCTAAAATCTACAAACACAATAACAATAATAATGGCAACAAGAGGCGGCTACAAAGACCTTTGCCGAAACCGTTTGGTCTCGGCTTAGTCTTGCCGTGACCAACACTCGGCCGAAATGGCCTTGGTGGGTTTCTTGGGTTCTCGGTCAACACAAACAACAACATCAAGCCATTGCCGAGACCTCCATGGTCTCGGCTTACCTTCTAAACAACAGCAATAGTAACTCTAGCAACAAGAAAAGCAGCAGCATCACAAGTTATCATCAAGGGTCAACAAACAACAATAACACATCGGTCAACAATCAATATAATGACAACAAGCAACATGGCCGTGACCCTAGTGGTCTCGGCTCGTTCTTTCTTGGCAGCCCGTAACCACGACATAACAACAATAATCTACAACAACTTCAACAATCTAATCCTAACCCACGGCTTAACAACAACAGTTTCAAGAACATCAAGAAGGCCATGATATCAAAAAAAATAACAAGAATGAAGACATCAATGACACCGTGAATCAAAACAACAGCGGTAGTAACATCAAGAACACCGTGAGCTTTGGCTCATGGTTTGACCCATTCGAAACACACAACACACAACATCTTGATACCAAACTCATTTCAATCATGTTTTTATTTATCAAAAGCTTATAAAATATCAAAACCCATTAGTTTTATACCCAAAATCTCAAGTAATGTGGTGAGTTGGTCACGAGTTTGACTCGCAACGAGTCAACTCACACCCAACTTCACATTTTCTTACCTTTCTTCAATAGATCTATAGATTTAAGGGTTAAAATGATGGTGGTGGTGGTGTATTGACGGCGGTGGCACAAAAAACGAGGTGGTGTATATCTTTTAGGGCGCGTGTGATATAGTGGTAGATAGAGGAGATGATGAGGGTTCTTGTTGTGGTGGCGGTGTTGCTCAGTGACAGGCGGTGGAGGTGGTGTTGGGGGTTGACAGGCGGCGGCTAGGGTTTGTGAAGGAGGGAGTATGTTTGAGTGAGAGAGATGAAATGGGAAGTGTTTTGGAAGGAGCGGGAAGTGTTTTGGAAAAAAAAAAAAACGAAGCAGATTTGATTTTTTGGGAATTTTTTTTTTTTTTGAGAGCGGGAAGTGTTTTGGCAAAAAAAAATGATAGATTTTGATGAAGCAGATGGTAAAAAAAAAACATAGATGACCCCTATTTATGATGAAGCAAAACGAGCGTCATCTAGCAGGCTAAATTTTAACTGATTATGACCCTATGTTATGACGCTTCTGAAAACGAGTCATCCCTAATAAAAAATTTACTCGTTATGACTCTTATTTTATGACTTTGCTATTTGCGTGTCATCTTGTAGCGTCCGTCATAAAATGCGAGTCAAGGATAGACCTTTTTCTAGTAGTGAATAATCTATTAGATTTTGTGAAGCTATACATCAAGTGGTTAACTTACCACCAGGCAAGAAAGTATGGGTTTGATGATCAAAACTTTGCCAAATTGGTTGACTCGATCTTGACCCGTAACTCAAAACTAAATTACCATCATCACGAAGGACAAGTGATGCAGAACTTGTAACAGTACTAGACATGATGTTTGTTGACCAAACTATGTTGTCTGACTCGTTTAAAAGCACTTTGATTTTCAATTTACAAGAAAATTTATTGGAGATGGGTGACTCTCTGGTCCAAACTGATTAATTTCAGTACATTAGCCTAAGCACATATAAATAAGTGCAGATTAAGCAGAACTACTTAATAGAACCTTTCGTTGTAAACTGATTATTGTAACTTACATGAACCTTCCTCCTATCCTCAATAGCACAACCCCCCCCCCCCCCTTCCAGCCCCTCTCACACCACCCCAAAAAAACTAGAAACTGATTTCAAAACGCAATAATCAGCACCATAAGAAAATTTCAAACACCTTCTAAGAAAAAACATGAATAATCGATTCTGATATATTGTTTCTGAAACACTAGAAAGTTGAAAGTTGAAACTGTTAAAAAAACCTAATCCCAATTAAACACCCCGTAAGAAAGCAAAGCCAATCAATAATGCACACAATATTCAGAAGATTAAACAAGCAAACTTTGCCAAACACTAATTAAACTGCGCATTTGCATACCATTTAATTTTAATCAGAAGAAAATTGAAACACTATATTCAGAAGGCTTATCTTAAGTCAGCATATAACCACCTTTGTTAAAGGATGTGAATCCGCACCGGGAGCATCAGGAATAATGGAATTGTATCCTGAACCCTTGCCATCTCCCAAGTCTGTCCAAACATTTATAAAATAGTCAAAACTGTCAAAACTGTCATGTTGTTCGTATAAGTAATATGTATTTCAATGTTCTTATAACATGTCAAATTCATAATTTGTAAATTCAGACATGTAATAGTGGCACCACACCCTCCATCCTTAGATACTAGCTGCAACCGACTTGAACCCCTGTGAAAATATCAGACATGTAAGAACTATTGTTGCACAGGTGCATGAGTCATTCAAAGAACACAGAACCCGTTGAAATAGTCACGAAATATTAGCAAAAAAATCATGTATATAAACATGTACGCATAAGCATTTAAGCCTTTTCTAACGTATATAAACATGTACACATAAGCTGTGCAAACTCTAAATTCCATGACAGCAAGTTACGAAACTGCAGTGTCTTCCCACTTCATTATGTCCACAAACTGCAGTGTCTTCCCACATCAGTCGACAACAAATCGCCACTATCTAAATAAGACAACCACACTCACGTCGTGACTCGTATTTACACGTTTTCGATCGTATTTACACGTTTTCGTCCGTTTTTACACATTTTCGTCCGTACTTACACGTTTTCGTCCGTTTTTACACGTTTTCGTCCGTTTTTACCATTTTTTGTCAGTATTTACACGTTTTCGTCCGTTTTTACACGTTTTCGTCAGTATTTACACGTTTTCGTCCGTATTTACACGTTTTCGTCCGCATTTACACGTTTTTACACGTTTTCGTCTGTTTTTACATGTTTTCGTCCGTATTTACACGTTTTCGTCCGTTTTTACACGTTTTCGTCCGTATTTACACGTTTTTGTCATTATTTACACGTTTTCGTCCGTTTTTTACACGTTTTCGTCCGTATTTACACGTTTTTGTCATTATTTACACGTTTTCGTCCGTTTTTACACGTTTTCATCCGTATTTACACGTTTTCGTCCGTATTTACACGTTTTCATCCGTATTTACACGTTTTCATCCGTATTTACACGTTTTCGTCCGTTTTTACACTTTTTCCTCAGTATTTACACGTTTTCGTCCGTATTTACACGTTTTCGTCCGTTTTTACACGTTTTCGTTAGTTTTTACACGTTTTCGTCGGTTTTTACACGTTTTCGTCCGTATTTACACGTTTTCGTCCGTTTTTACACGTTTTCGTCCGTATTTACACGTTTTCGTTTTCGTCCGTATTTACACGTTTTCGTCCGTATTTACACGTTTTCGTCCGTTTTTACACGTTTTCGTCTGTTTTTACATGTTTTCGTCCGTATTTACACGTTTTCGTCCGTTTTTTACACGTTTTCGTCCGTATTTACACGTTTTTGTCATTATTTACACGTTTTCGTCTGTATTTACACGTTTTTGTCATTATTTACACGTTTTCGTCCGTTTTTACACGTTTTCATCCGTATTTACACGTTTTCGTCCGTATTTACACGTTTTCATCCGTATTTACACGTTTTCGTCCGTTTTTACACTTTTTTCTCAGTATTTACACGTTTTCGTCCGTATTTACACGTTTTCGTCCGTTTTTACACGTTTTCGTCAGTTTTTACACGTTTTCGTCGGTTTTTACACGTTTTCGTCCGTATTTACACGTTTTCGTCCGTTTTTACACGTTTTCGTCCGTATTTACACGTTTTCGTCCGTATTTACACGTTTATCTCTCCGTTTTTTTTACACGTTTTTCATACCGTTTTTTAATTACACGTTTTCGTCCTTATTTTACACTTCGTCCTTTTACACTTTTTCTTAGTATTTACACGTTTTCGTCCGTATTTACACGTTTTCGTCCGTTTTTACACGTTTTCGTCCGTTTTTACACGTTTTCATCCGTATTTAGACGTTTTCGTCCGTATTTACACTTTTCATTTGTTTTTACACGTTTTCATCCGTATTTACACGTTTTCGTCCATATTTACACATTTTCGTCCGGTTTTACACGTTTTCGTCAGTATTTACACGTTTTCGTCCGTATTTACACGTTTTCGTCCGTTTTTACACGTTTTCATACGTATTTACACGTTTTCGTCCATTTTTACATGTTTTTGTCAGTATTTACACGTTTTCGTCCGTATTTACACGTTTTCGTGCGTATTTACACTTTTCGTCCGTACTTACACTTTTTGTCCGTTATATACACACACCTAAGTAAGTCATATGTAATTGCACATCATAAAGTTCTTGCACCAGATCAATGTTGTATTACACTATCACATAATAAGGAGTGTTCTATTATGGCGTATGATAATAAAACCACAACAAATAAGCGTACTATAAAGGTTAATGTTAAAAGACACAGGTGTATCAATCTATGGTACCCAAGTATCAATCTATGGTACCCAAGTATCAACTGTCATATTAACTTATGTTTTAATAATACATTTGCGAATAAGCGTTCTAAATAATTAATGTTTTATGACTTATGTATCAAGTGTCCTATTATGGTGTATTGTAATAAAACCATAATGAATATGCATCCTTTAAGGGTCCTATTAAGTTTTGTTATAATAAAACTTTTGCAAATAATCGTTTTAAAAAAATGATGTTATATGACTCAAAAATGAAATGTCCTATTATGGTGTACAATAATAAAACCATTGTACATAAGCGTCCTATAAAGGTTAACGTTATAATACCCACGTGTCAAAGGTCCTATTAAATTTTGCTATAATAAAACTTTTTGTGAATAAGCGTTTTAACTAACTGATGTCTTATGACTCAAAACTCAAGTGTCCTATTATGTCTTATTAGGTTATGTCATAATAGGACATCTAGTGATCAAGTGTCGTATTACACTATCACATAATGGGACACCAACAACTAAATGTCTTATAAAGTAATTTATTAGGATCCATATTTTAAGCGTCCTATTAAGGTTATGTCATAATAGGACATCTAGTGATCAAGTGTCGTATTACACTATCACATAATGGGACACCAACAACTAAATGTCTTATAAAGTAATTTATTAGGATCCATATTTTAAGCGTCCTATTAAGGTATATGATAATAGGACATCTAGTGATCAAGTGTCGTATTACACTATCACATAATGGGACACCAACAACTAAATGTCTTATAAAGTAATTTATTAGGATCCATATTTTAAGCGTCCTATTAAGGTATATGATAATAGGACCCCAAATCATCGACCATCCTATTATATAACTTTTTAGGACATTGCCTAAGTAGCAAATATTTAAAAAGGACCCTAAATGCTCATATGTCCTATTAAACAGTTTTTTAGGACTCCATTATCATAGCGTCCCACACAAAGGGTCCTAAAAAGCCACTTTTGTTGTAGTGACACACTTAGAAGGTTATTTTGGTTATGGAAATGGAAAGTAATGCTTTAGTAACGAACAATGAACATGCAATGTTAACACCAAACGATTCAATATTATTCAAGATAATACGAGTGATCTTCACTATCACTAGGGTTACAAAACCTTGAATCTTATGTTTCTATGACTTGTGATATTGTTGTATTTGTTCTATGTTCTTAACAGATAAGATCTAAGAAATATATTAAGCACATTCAAGAGTGAGTTATGACTAAGCTAAGATCTCATTTTATAGTCCAAGGAGATCTTTACAATATTGTTAATTCTTGTCAAGTCTTGTCGAACTACTTGTTAGCTTATGTGAGTCAGTAACTAAGATACAACATGTATCTATGTTTACAACTTGTTCTGAGAATATAACATAATGACTGATCACATGTGGAAAGATATTATCTACCGTGTATAATTGAATTTAGTGAATACTTATCCATCCAGCAAGCAGATTTAACTTTAGAAGAGCAGACTTAATTTTGGTACTCACCAGAATTAATCGCTAGACTTAACCACCAGACTTAATCTTGGAAGAGCATACTTAACCAGCAGACTTAACTTTGGAACTCACCAGACTTAACACTAAAGCAACCAGAATTAATCACTTAAGAGAAATTCCCGATACTTAGTCTTCAGAATATTTAATTCCCAACAATCCTCCCCTAAACATGTGAACCTTTTCAACATGTTTCTTCTGAATTAAATTTCTGATTGTGAGAATCTTGCAAACACTTCATAGTCAGACCCTTGATCTGAACTTTCTTCTATTCTGCAAGATTAATATCTTTCTCAGTAACTCGTCTGCTTTCTGTTCTTTGACTTTAACAATATCAATACCAATCTTCATGTTTCATTCCTTGACCTAAAAGATGGTGCAATTTCCTTGGATGGAGGAATTATAAGAGACAATGATGCTGTGTATCTTGGATGCTTGTTTCAACAAGTGAAATCATCTATCATCATGGCTTTGCAGGTGATGAACAAACGTAGTGAACTGAAATTGAAACTGAAAGCTCCTAGATAGAACTTTCTCCTTTTGAATGCTTCATCCCTTCTGAATATATAAAATACTCCAGAATCTTCATTTGAACTTTCTTCATTTGAAGAGCTTATTCCTTGTATCCATCAGCTGAAACAGCTTATTCCCATTTTAGCTTCTTAAAAGGCTAACTTCATCATCTTGTATGCTCTTGACTTTTCTGGTTGAACTTGATCTGCTATGGATCATCTTCCTCCCCTGATTTTATTATCTCCTCTGAGCTTTGAAGATTTCTCACTATGTACCAAAATATATATCATCCCTTGGGGTAAAGAACCTTTCCTTCCTCCCCTGTTTGGAAGATCTCTCACTATCATCTGATCTGTCAATTAGAACTTGTTGTCAGACAATGTTGTACATGAAGCTATCAATTCCTTAAAAGTTAGTTTGCTGCCCTCATCACTTCTAGGTATGTAACCTCCTATGAGTGGTGAATCATGGGGCAATAACTCATAATCCATCATTTGATGGTTTTCTGAGTCATTTTTATTCCAAAAATCCTTTTTAAGAAAACTTTTGACTTTTAGCAGTATGCATATGATTTTATTATTAAAAATCATACTGCTTCCAACCATTTTGAAGGGATCAAGTGTAGTTACAGACACTTAATCAAAATTTCGGTTTAAAGTAACCTCTGGTTGTGTGAGAACCAATGTTTTTCAGTTATAAATAACTGCCTGTGTAAAGATAAACCTATTCAAAAGGCTTTCTTGACAGGGTTTCCAGCTCATAGTAATTGTTACCTCTAACACAAGTGTTAGATTCACTTTTACTAGCTGTTCTTTCTATCAGATGTCCTTAGACTTGCTCATTATACTTAAAAGTATAAAATGATAGAAAGTGAGTTGTGTCAGTTACTTTCTGATCAACTAAGTCATCAATTCAATGTGAAATTTTACAATCAGGTTTCTATCATGAACCTAACGTGTCAGCAACTGATATTATCATTCTGCTGCTTCCCTTTCACTTGAAACTTCCTTTGTGCTCAAACATTCATACCTGAAATTGTTAGTCTAAAACCAAAAGAACAATGTACAAAGTACTTGTCTTATATTAGAATAAACATATGACTAACTGTATGAACATGAAACAAAAAAATTTTGTATTTATTGATCAAATTTTGTCATTTACCAGTATCTTTACTAGTAATTCTAAAACCTATTCCTTCTTTGATGGTAACATATCCAATGATTTAAAGATGTGACATGTTGCCAGTTTATGTGCCTTTGAACACCCACTATCTGAACATCCTTGATCTTCCACATCTGTTGGTGAATGTCCCTGCACACAAATAAAGAAATTAGTTTTCTTTGGGGATCCAAGCCATTACTGACTTGGATCTGTCTCGTGCATCAATATAATTTAATCTCTTAAGAATGGTTGATGCACCATTGGGTTAAGTTGGATTCCAAACCCAACAAGCTGAGGCCTTAACATCATTTGCCCTATTTCCCTTAGCAGCAGTATTAACTACTTGCCTAGCAGTATTAACTGCTGGCTTTGCAGTTGTACCCTTAATTTTCCAAACTTGTGTTTGGACCACTGCTTTTGATTGAATGGGCCTTTTAACAGTTTTTGATGCATTTTTGTAAAATTATTTTGCATATTTAACTGTTGGTCTTGGGTTAACAGTCATCAATGGTCTAGCAGTAGAAACTGCTTTTTAAACTGCTCTGGGTTTTATTCTATTAAAACTAGAACTAGAGTGAAAGTGAGTTTGAGGAGTTTGCCTTTTGAAATTCACTCTATTGTTTTCATACCCAGATACCCATTTGTTACAGAAAGCTGCAAGATGATCAAAACTACCACATGTGTAACAAGCTTTATTATAAAAGAAAAAGTCATCACCTAATTGGTTAGACTTGAGGTCATTCCAATTTCTTTGGTTACCTCTGGGCTTGCTAGTGGATCTATATTGTTCACAATATTTAACTGGTTGCCTAACATGTTTAATGTTTGTTCTAGGCTTAACAGTATCATTTTTGATCACTTTTGGAACCCTTGTTCCTGCTTTCTTAACTACTTCAGGTTTAGACATAACCTGATCATCATCACTATCAGTTGTACATTCCTCAACTACTATAGCATCTGGTTTCCTATTAGAGGACACCTTGTCCTTAGAAAGTGAATTTTTAGATAAACTCTCACTTACTTTCTCTACCTTAGGACTCACAGTATACTTGGAACCATATTCCATTATTGGTTCTTGAAACTCAGCAAATCCTGTGTGTGCTAGGTCAATACCTGGAGGTGAAGGAACACCTCTGTATGGTGGAGGAACAGACTTGTATCCTAAACTAGACTTAGCTTTATTGATTACTTGAGCTTCCCAAATTTTATTAATTCCTTCCGAGGCATAAGCTAAAGCATCTACTGTTATCTTAACATTTTCACTTTTATTTTTGTGATCTGCTAAGGATTTATTAAGTTTAGTAATACACTCATCTTTGAATTCTATGTTTCTTTGTAGAGCATTCATGTCTTCAGTAAACTTAGATTCATTTCCTTGAAAATGTAAGATTTGTTTTTCAAGAACAGCTAGAACGTCTTTTATGATTAGCTAAATTAGCTAATGCATCATATAACTGATCTAGTTGATCATCAAATCTCTTTCTAAGATCTTCATAAGCTTTAAGAACAAAGCTTGATTCAGTAAATTTAATTATGGAATTTACCTCTGAATCAAAAAGGCCATTAGTGCAGTCTCAGTGGCCACAAGAGCAGCATTCGTTGGTGCTTCCTCTTCATCAGCCAAGAAGCTCCAATCATAGTTAATACCATCTATGGCTAGCATAGCCCTTGGCTCTTCCACTGTGACTTCCTTCTTCTTCTCTTGCCTATACCATGTGCTTCTATTATCCTGCTTCCTTGGGTTTCTACATTCTTTAGCAAAGTGTCCTAACCTGTGACAGTTGAAACACTCTACTTTCTTCTTATCAAACCCAGCAGTTTCATTACCATCAATGGTAATCTGCTTACCAGTTCTCTGCCAGAACTTCTTAGCCCTCATGCTAAGTAAAGCAACCTGCCATTTGATGTCCATCTCTTCCAAATCATCATCATCCAACTGATCAAGATCTTCATGAGTTAGAGGAGAACCACTAGTTTGACTAGACATGAATACATAGTATGATGGATCTCCAAGTCCAGCAACATTCTTCTGTAAACTAGTAGTAGGACCACTATAGTTAGCAGTAGAAACACATGCATCTTCATCTACCTCATATGACTTACTAATACTAAGAGATGACAGAAGTGCCACATTCCCAGAACTAGTACTATAGTTTCCATACTTCTTTAGACTTTGTTCAACAATTTTGAAGTTGTTGTACAAATCATTAAGTTTCATGGTTTCAATGTCTGGTTTGTTCATCCAGATGACCACAAGAGTATGGAACTCATCAGGTAGGCTTCTCAAAAACTTCATGTTGAGATCTTCTTTGAATATCTCAACCCCCAACACAGCTAACTGACTGACTAGCTTATGAAATCTAGAGAACAGATTATCAAGTGATTCATTGCTATTTGAATTAAAGTTTTCAAATTGTT
Organism: Artemisia tridentata subsp. tridentata; assembly: GCA_021014915.2. Taxonomy (NCBI): domain Eukaryota; kingdom Viridiplantae; phylum Streptophyta; class Magnoliopsida; order Asterales; family Asteraceae; genus Artemisia; species Artemisia tridentata. Next base: position 244,067,420 of record CP139504.1, read on the forward strand.
GTCTCAGCAATGTCTTCTGTGTTTTTTTGGTAGTTTCATTACCACCAAACCATGCACAAATCTCTTCAAAAAGAGTTTTTGCATCAGGATACTTGCTAAAGGATAGCATCTGTGTGACATTTCGTAATTTCATGTCACTAATTTTTTTTTTATATTTTAATTACCTAACTATTTTATTTTTATTATTATTTTTTATTTATTTTAATTAACTTCGTCGGAAGTTATCCGCGTACGACATAACACGTTCAATTATTCAACCGACACTAGACTATGTCCAGTCTACACTTTTTATACACTTTTGGTTCCTTACAATCCTATTTTAAAAGTCACTTTTCACTTTATCCATTTTTACGTAAACCTTGCACCTTTTACGTCTTACGCGATTTAAACCTTCGTTTTTGGGTTTTAATTATATTTACACTCTCCGATAAATTCACCACTCATCTAAATTACTAAAATACATTATGATAACAAATTTTAATATTTTTGGAAGTTTTTATATTTTTACGCTACCCGGTATTGCGTTACGTGTCTTAAAAACCCTACGTTTGAGTACCGGGAGCAACCTACACTACACAATACACTCTATATTATAACAACTCTTAAAAATCTGCATCCTATACTTTATTTCTTTGTTTGTATCGCCCAAATATGTCACCACCTCAAAACTTGTCCAAAACATTTAAGACAAGTGTATACTAATGTCTTCCACTAATACTTATTACTTCAAAATCTCATCTACCATCATTTTACATGCAATCTAGCTTCAAAAATCTGCTCTCTACTCCATTAATGTCGAGATTTTTCATCAACAAACACACCATATTGTGTTGATTTCTATTGAAGAAATTGTACAAGAATGAAGACCCAAGTGTTGTAGCTTTGATTCTTGTTTCTTTTCTTCTTCAAGACCTTATTCTCAAGTGTTTTTAAAAGGTTTTCAAGATGAATCCATGGCTGTGATTTCAAGGTTTCAAGATGTTTTAAAGTATTCTTGGTGGTCTTGGAAGCTAGGGTTATCTTCTTTGGTGTTCTTGGCTTCTTGGGTTTTCTTGGTTTCTTGTTGTTAATCTTGTTCATCACTTTTGTAAGAAACTCCTCATCAACTTTAATTATTTTTATCATTTCACTACTGTAAAAATTATATATCTTGGTGTATTTGAACATTATATAAGTTGTTATGCTTAGATAGGCTTGGTACATAATTTAAAACACAATGAAAACCCTAAAAGACTAGACCTTCAAACTGTGATTCTGAACCAACGAAAAAGATGGAGTAAACTATACTAATCAGTAAACATTGGGCATAAACTAAAAATATGGGGTGTTAGATCTATGTCTTGCGGTCGTTTTGACGGGAATTTCATTAAATAACTCATTACGATGATTAAATTAGAAATGTTTTGGTAAAACATGTCACAACCTGAGTAACAGATTTGAAACGTATAAAAGTCATTTTTTGTGTGAATAACCCACTGTTACTCAAAGAATAAAAGTTCTATATAACATCTTAACTTAAACGTGGCCGCAAGAATGAGGTTAATTGGACTTGTAGAACTCTAGATATCGCACTTTTCGCGGGACTGTTGTAATATTAGAAACTTCTGAAGTGAATAATATGGGTAAATGGGTAACTTTGCTACTGTATTGTAATTTTTGACTTAGTGGGACCCACAAAACTTGTTAGTACAGATGAATACCTTTCCGGGGATATAAAGAACTTAATTTTTCGACTTACGGTTTGCAAGTAACGGATTTTTAGATGTAAACAAGTTACTTAAATTTCCATCAGCTTTGGTATAAAAATGTATAAACATGTTTTAAGCTTTATAAAAATTGGACCTTTGATACATTTTTGGACCACCTAATATATTTTTGAACCCTCAGGTTTAATGTGAACTTTTTGGCTAAAACTTGACCCATGGGCTAAAAATTGAACCTTAGGCTAATCTTGGACTTTTATAATACATGATTGGACTTAGCGACAAGTATGGGATTATTACTTGAACTTTGATAACTTTTAAATGCTAAACTAAAACTTGTAATATCTAGAAACTATGTACCAAGTATAATTAAGATCATAACTTATATAACTAAATTGCATCAATGTTTATTTTAAAAACCTAAGACAAGCGTATATTTATTTTAGGTTCATCGTAGAGCTTGCGTGACTATTTTTCTCCACTTGTTTGTTGTACACTACTTCCTTTACTCACGGTGAGTTCATAGCCCCACTTTAATTCTTAAACTGTTTATAAACCTATTGGGGGAGATACATGCTAGTTTTACAAACTGAATACAAGTAGTTTTTGGTATGCTGGACCCGATTACATGATTATAGTTATTGAGTAAACTTTTGCTACTTAAAGCCCCACATTTCATGAACCGTTAATTCCATTGGGAACGCTAGTATTATGAATATGCATATTGGGCCTGACAAGCCTGTCCGGATGAGTAGCTCTCATTGGTCTAACGGGTAGCATAATATTTAGAAGATCTTGGTAAAATTTGCAAACTTACCACTTGGGGTACATTACTTATCACAGTTAAGGTTCGGTGCCATGAGCTCAAACTATAATCATATTACACGACTTGTATTTGTTACTTGTCACCTGATGAAAAATACTTGTATTCAACTTATTATTTATTAAACTCTATGGATTCACTCAACCTTTGTGTTGACTTTTTAGCATGTTTATCTCAGGTTCGCAAAGTGTTAAATGCTTGGATGGGCGTGCAAGGACATGGATGGATGGACACGTGTTATTTCACATTCGATGGAACTCAAAAACTTATATTGTGTCTAAATTATGAACTTTTTGGACTCTTGTCCTGTTTAAAACTTTTGGGACTTAAATTCATTAAACTCTGATTTTATCAAATGAGAACTTTGTTTAAAAACATCTTTAAATTATTTTGATGTTTTCTATGATTTCAACTTCGATCCACAAATAACACCCAATTAAGTCTTCCGCTGTAAAACAAGTCTTCCGCTGTAAAACATGATTTTTGGGGGTGTTATAATCTGCTCACCAGGAATGGTCATAAGCAACAAATTTCTTGCTTTTAGATCATTTCTTTTCTGCATCTTTTCTTCACCAGTAACTGGTCCAGTATTTCTTCTCCTATCTGTTTTGCCTTCAAGAATAACATCTGTATAACCTAGTGTAAAAGAATCACCATTCATAATGATATCCTAAAGAGCATAATCCTGAACCATAAAGTATTGCTCAATCCTTAACCTCCACAACTCAAACTCATTCTGTTTGATCATGGGCAACTTTGCAGCAATATTTGTAGCCTGAGTATCTTGAACGTCCATTTCTTCTTCTTCTTCTAAATCAACTATATCAGCCTTGCTTTGATACCAATTGAGAGGAATTCGATACACTATAAGGTGGTTAAACCTTTGTGACTTCGTGTATATGATATATTGAGTTAATATGATTAAGTATGCGGAATCTACTTAAACACACTTAGAAGGTTATTTTGGTTATGGAAATGGAAAGTAATGCTTTAGTAACGAACAATGAACATGCAATGTTAACACCAAACGATTCAATATTATTCAAGATAATACGAGTGATCTTCACTATCACTAGGGTTACAAAACCTTGAATCTTATGTTTCTATGACTTGTGATATTGTTGTGTTTGTTCTATGTTCTTAACAGATATGATCTAAGAAATATATTAAACATATTCAAGAGTGAGTTATGACTAAGCTAAGATCTCCTTTTATAGTCCAAGGAGATCTTTACAATATTGTTAATTCTTGTCAAGTCTTGTCGAACTACTTGCTAGCTTATGTGAGTCAGTAACTAAGATACAACATGTATCTATGTTTACAACTTGTTCTGAGAATATAACATAATGACTGATCACATGTGGAAAGATATTATCTACCGTGTATAATTGACTTTAGTGAATACTTATCCATCCAGCAAGCAGACTTAACTTTAGAAGAGCAGACTTAATTTTGGTACTCACCAGAATTAATCGCTAGACTTAACCCCCAGACTTAATCTTGGAAGAGCATACTTAACCAACAGACTTAACTTTGGAACTCACCAGACTTAACACTAAAGCAACCGGAATTAATCACTTAAGAGAAATTCCCAATACTTAGTCTTCAGAATATTTAATTCCCAACAATCCTCCCCTAAACATGTGAACCTTTTCAACATGTTTCTTCTGAATTAAATTTCTGATTGTGAGAATCTTGCAAACACTTCATAGTCAGACCCTTGATCTGAACTTTCTTCTATTCTGCAAGATTAATATCTTTCTCAGTAACTCGTCTGCTTTCTGTTCTTTGACTTTAACAATATCAATACCAATCTTCATGTTTCATTCCTTGACCTAAAAGATGGTGCAATTTCTTTGGATGGAGGAATTATAAGAGACAATGATGCTGTGTATCTTGGATGCTTGTTTCAACAAGTGAAATCATCTATCAGCATGCCTTTGCAGGTGATGAACAAACGTAGTGAACTGAAATTGAAACTGAAAGCTCCTAGATAGAACTTTCTCCTTTTGAATGCTTCATCCCTTCTGAATATATAAAATACACCAGAATCTTCATTTGAACTTTCTTCATTTGAAGAGCTTATTCCTTGTATCCATCAGCTGAAACAGCTTATTCCCATTTTAGCTTCTCAAAAAGCTAACTTCATCATCTTGTATGCTCTTGACTTTTCTGATTGAACTTGATCTGCTATGGATCATTTTCCTCCCCTGATTTTATTATCTCCTCTGAGCTTTGAAGATTTCTCACTATGTACCAAAATATATATCATCCCTTGGGGAAAAGAACCTTTCCTTCCTCCCCTCTTTGGAAGATCTCTCACTATCATCTGATCTATCAATTAGAACTTGTTGTCAGACAATGTTGTACATGAAGCCATCAATTCCTTAAAAGTTAGTTTGCTGCCCTCATCACTTCTAGGTGTGTAACCTCCTATGAGTGGTGAATCATGGGGCAATAACTCATAATCCATCATTTGATGGTTTTCTGAGTCATTTTTATTCCAAAAATCCTTTTTAAGAAAACTTTTGACTTTTAGCAGTATGCATATGATTTTATTATTAAAAATCATACTGCTTCCAACCATTTTGAAGGGATCAAGTGTAGTTACAGACACTTAATCAAAATTTAGGTTTAAAGTAACCTCTGGTTGTGTGAGAACCAATGTTTTTCAGTTATAAATAACTGCCTGTGTAAAGATAAACCTATTCAAAAGGTTTTCTTGACAGGGTTTCCAGCTCATAGTAATTGTTACCTCTAACACAAGTGTTAGATTCACTTTTACTAGCTGTTCTTTCTATCAGATGTCCTTAGACTTGCTCATTATACTTAAAAGTATAAAATGATAGAAAGTGAGTTGTATCAGTTACTTTCTGATCAACTAAGTCATCAATTCAATGTGAAATTTTACAATCAGGTTTCAAGAAAGAAGTTTTAAGGAGGTGTAAATTCCCAAACTCTTTCTATCATGAACCTAATGTGTCAGCAACTGATATTATCATTCTGCTGCTTCCCTTTCACTTGAAACTTCCTTTGTGCTCAAACATTCATACCTGAAATTGTTAGTCTAAAACCAAAAGAACAATGTACAAAGTACTTGTCTTATATTAGAATAAACATATGACTAACTGTTGTTCCCTTAGCACACCGAGTAATAACAATTAAGTTAAACTAAGTGAGCTTATGACTGAGATCAATGCAAAGAATATTTCTAACAGTTACAATACGTGAATATAAAAAAAAAACACAATATTTTTCAACGTTTAAATTCTTATTAGAAATAATTCCAAGAATCTATTACCCAAGTGTTTTGCGGAACAAACACTTGTGATTGAATAGACAAGGGTTTATGGTGTCTCCTATCGAAACTCAAGTTTTGCATGAGTGGTAACAATATACCCACTGAGCTATCTCAGTGAGTTGTATACACTTTGTAGGAGGGAAGTTACTTTGTAAAAGTTCTAAGCTTTCAATATACAAAGCACACATAACTTCTCTCCATCTGATCTATTTATACACAAGTAATCTAAGTATAAGTGATTTAAAATATTACAAGTTGTTGAGGTAGCGTGTCTGACAATTACAAACAGTAATTGTCATTTCCAAGAACCAATAGGAATGGGCTAATAAGACTTTGGGAGTTGTTGGCTGACACTCCATGACTTTTAGCCGCAATAGGGAAGGTTGGTATCTGACAAGATAAGAGTGTTTGGTCTGACACTCTTATCTTCTCAGATCTTTCCCTTTTGTTCCCGCCTATTCTTCAGGCATTGGTTCCTCAGTCTTCAATCACTTTAATGTTGTTTAGGAGACTGGGGTTCAGTGAGTTCTTGTCCAACACTCACTGAACCATCATCTTCTTCTTTGGCTTAAGTCCTACTCAGGGAGTACCGCCTTCCTGAGAGTGAGTCCTTTATTGAACTCGCCTTAAGCATCCTGAAGATGACTCACTGAGAGGCTGTTCTCTCAGTGACTTGAATTGTTCTCGGTTTAGCAAACACTTGGCTTAATTTATGTTCAAATCATGTTTAAGATAATTGGGTGTTTTACGAACCCAACAATCTCCCCCTATTTGGATATAAATTATGCCTAAGTGTTTTGATCAGTATGAGTGAGCTAAAGTCTTCTGCTCATACTGAATGTACTAGAAAATAAATAAGGACATTGATATAATAAAACATTCATCAATTTATTCATATCATTACAAGTCCTATCATTCTAAGTACAAAATACTCAAGGTTCCTGAACGAGACCCATGAGTTCTAGTTTAGCCCTCTTTGACACCAACACATCATTGTCAGGTCATTCCTTCATCATTTGATCCATCAGCCTGACGAACTCCTCATTAGCAGGACTCCTGATATGAAGCGCCATCAGTTTGTAGGCTAGGAGTGTTGTCGTTTCCACTTTGTCAATGTCAGACACTCTCTGAAAGGCTTTTTGACCAAATTCATCCACGAAGAAGATACCATACTCAGGTTCCTTGATGACCAGGTTGGGACAGAACTTTACTCCCTGAGGAGGAATCCTGTTGCAATGAAGTGCAGCTATGTATTGTTCAGGTTCTTGAGCCATAGCTTTTCTATTCTTCCCGGTCTTCTGAGTAAGTTCAGGGATATCCAGTCCCTGAGAAGCAAGTGCCCTATCATGGTCAATTTCGAGACTCTTGGCCACTCTTGTGAGTTCCTCATACTTGGCACTCAGAGACTTGATAAGGGTTGGGGCATTCTTGCTTGAGGTTTTCTTCCTTAGGATGGGCATTATCATATCCCATTCTCTTAACCCATAGTCTAAAAATTTGATTGTTGGAAGGTGTTCAGACTTTCTTGGACCTCTATGTATCGTTATGCTCAGGGGTTTGGTGTTGTGAATGGTGATGTCAGTGATAGTGCCTTCATCCTTGGTTTTGGTCATGTGCCACACATACCTCTCGTATGTTTTTTGCCTCCTTTCTTCCTTAAGTTTGGCTTGTTTGTTGTGTTCCTTAAGGAGTTCAGCCTGAAGCTCGAGAAACTCATCCCCTTTGATGTCCTTTTTCTCAGACTCCTTGATCACTTCTTTGGCAACCTTAGAAATTACAGACCTGTTGAGTTCCTGCTCTTTCTCTTGGTCCTTCCTGAGATCTTCTTGGTGTAAGATTTCAGCAAGTTATTCATGAGTCCCATAGACCCTTCTCCCATCCTCTAAACCAACATAGAACGGTGCATCAGGATCTGCACGTTTTTCAGTTGAAGCCTTGACTAAGCGTGCTTCAGGAGGAGGGTTTGTTTCAGTCACCATGATTTTCTTCCCTTTGTCAATGGGAGGGGGTTGACTGGTGGATGTCTTAGGGACAGTTACCAAAGCAGAAGTAGGATCAGGGATCGGATCATCATTTTTCTCCCCATCAGCAGATGGTGGAACTTCAGTGGAGACACCTGCTGACTGAGGAGTTGGAGGAGCATGAGAGGCCTGAAGAATAGATAGGATGTTGGAGACCATAGACTTTGTTTCAGAAGTCTCATTCTTCATGGCACTTAATTCGGCAGCCATTTCCTTTTGGTGGGTGGTGAGTTCAGTGACATGGGTGGTGTAGTGGGTGACCAGCTCATTATGTGTTGTTGAGAGCTGCTCAAAGGCTGAAGAGATTTTGATCAGGTGCTCCTTGGATGCAATAACAGCCTGATGAATTGAATCTTGCTGCATCCTGAGACCTTGAAGATCTACCCCCTGAAGGAGCTTTAGAAGCTCAGTAATGTTGGTGGAGGTGGACACCTGAGAGGCCAAGTATGCATCCAGTCTTTTGACGAAGGTGGGATCATCTGTAAGATGTTCTTGGACTGATTCAATAGCCTTGAGGATGTGGGAGAGTTCCTGATGCTATCCAGTGGCTATTTCATCTACAGATTTGTTTAGGTCGCCAAGTTGTTTATTAGTGAGATTGGCTGCCTGAAGAATCTTTGCCTGAGATTCTTCTACAGAAGCCCTGAAGTTGGCATAGGAGGCTGCCACTTCAGTGTGCTTATCCCATTGCTCATCCGTGAGTATATTGTAAAGACCTTCATTGGTTTTGCGAAGGAATTTGGCCACTTGCCTTTCAGAGGCCAGACGAGCATTGTCATACTTTTGAAACCACTCAGGAGTGGCTGAAGCACCTGATGATGATGATGATGAGGTTGTTGGGAAACTGGGTGGTTGATCCTCAAGAGGAGGAGAAGAATGTTGTTGCTCAGAGGGCTGAGGAGGGTTTAATTGACTCTCCATTTCCTCCTCAGCATCAGGGATATCATCATCACCAAAATCAATCTCCTCCTCTGACTCATCAGCTAACAAATTTTCATAGTCAGCCAAAGAAGGAGCCTTCAGGATATCCAGCTCCCCCTCAGAAGAGGGCTCACCTTCGTTGTGGCCAGGTTCTGACTCTTTTGTCATAATAACTGGTGGGGTTTAACCAGCCTAACTAGTCATAATAACTAGGGGGGGGGGTTTGCCCAGCCTGACTTTTAGGGTCAGTTCCCGAGAGAACAAAAGTGCCTGAGATGCCTGAGGTGGGTTTGGGTTCCGTATCGGCGGGTGGTTTATATCCCTCCAAGTCTTTGTCCCCTTGAGCGACTTCATCCACTTATGGGTGTTTTCCAGTGGAATCATGAGGCACTCCTTGTGAAGATGTATGGACCCCCTTCCCATCAGGATTGGTCTGTCCTTTTGGGGATTTAGGGTCCTGAACTCCCTGAGACCCTGAGTGTGATTACTCAGGGACGTTAGAAGGATGTGAGTGGGTATGGGTCCCCTTCTTAGTGGAGTAGTGCTGCCCCACTGAGGATATAGAACCCTGTATTCCCTCAGGCTCTGATTGTGATTTATCAGAGCCTTCATTGGGATGTGAATGGGTGGATGTTCCTGATCCCTCTGACTTGTTTATGTCAAAGGAAACATGTGGAAAGGGTATGTCCGAGGACACTGTGGATGGTTTCTCAGTGATCTCCGGTGACGGTTGTTTTGTGGTCAGAAGGGTCTCTACAGTGGGTGTCTCAGAGGCCTGGGCCACAATGTTAAGGGTGCCTGAGGCAACAGTCTCAGTGACGAGTGGTTTAGGTCTAACCACCTTACTGGACTGTCCCCCTTTCTTCTTCTTCACCTTCTTGGTTGGTGAAGGTACTGGGGAGCTTGCATTTTCACCCTGAATGACTACTAACATGTAGTTGATCAGGGCAGTAGGTTTTGCCTCAGTGATGTCACTACTAAAGTTGGTCTTATGCAAGACGTCAGGTTTTGTACCTTGATCGTCAGACCTTAAGTAGTCAGAACCAAGAAGGTCCTGAATCACACAGGAAATGAACCTAGGATAAGACATGTATCTTTGCCTATGTTTCCCTGAGAGCCTGGCAACGAGGTCTCGGAAGATTATACTTCCGATATCAATTTTTCTACCCTCCAAGAGACTGAACATCATCATTTGCTGTGATGAGTTCACTTGCTCAGTGGAGGATTTATTCCCTCCGAGGACTTGAATGACAAATGTCATCATGAGTCTCCAGATGGGGTGAAACCATGTCTTCACTATGGGAGCCTTTTCTAACAAGGCTTCAGGAGACAAAGTAGGACGCTTAGCGTCATGAGGCCCAAGGAATAGCATTTCTACTTTAATTTCCTGGTCAGTAGGGTTTGCCTCAAAGGTCTGGGCGAAATCAAGACCAGTGGCCTTGAGAAAGGTCTTGTAGTCTAGGGAGAGGGGTTTCTTCCCATTCATCACAGTGAATGTGATGATTGATTCTCTGGTGTCCTTAGGGCTAGTAGCCGTTGCGGTACACCAGAACTCCCTGAGATAGTCATGATAAATGACTGATGGGGTTTTGGTAAAAGCCGTGGCAAGGAAGCAGTTATGTAAATACTTAACCACATCCTTGTACCCCTCATATTGTTGGGGGTAGTGGAAATTTCCAACCACGTTGTTTTTGGTCATATCCACGCCCTCCATTGGGAAATTCACATTTGGGGCGAGGGTGATAGCATTAGATTTTTAAAACGCGTGTGTGTGTTTGTTTTGGTTGGGGTATTTATAGGATAGTGGAGATGGGGTTATTTTTGGCATTTGAGCGGTTTTATTTAATCAAAATATAATTTTTGGAAATTATTTTGAATAAAATGTTTGAGATCCGCATTAAATGCCACCACTCCACTTTTCCTCTTTTTTCGCAACTGGCAGGGTGAACAGTTGAGCAGTTTCTGCAAAAGGAGAAGTTGCAGAGTTTCCATCATCACACAGTGTATTGTGTGAGAGAGGGCATTGAATGCCAAGTTGGGAAGTGGGGGCCCATGAGGTGTATGCCAGAAAGGCAAAGGAACAAATATTCTTATATTTAATAAGAATCCAGTTACCAACCTCGGACATTTACTAACTAGATACTTAGAGCATTTAAGTTAGTATTGAAGGTCCTTTTCAGGGCCCTGAATGACTTTTCATTCAGTGATGGTTTTTCAGGGACTTGGGATTAGTCACTGATGATTCAGGAATATGGAATGATTCCTGAGCTACAAGGATTCAGGAACTTGGGTTTAGTTCCTGAACCCTAAAGATTTTAGGAACTTGGGTTTAGTTCCTGAGGTTGAGGATTCAGTGATTTTTTCACTGATGTACACATTGAGTCAAGGACCTGAGGTTTATTTTTAATTGACACTTGGTTGGGAGAAATCAATCAGTGGACTGATTCTCTATATCCAGCATTCCTAATTCAGCTTTCAGTCTGGTGAAAGTTGGTTCATCCAATGGTTTGGTGAATATATCAGCTAACTGATATTCAGTAAGAATGAAGTGTAATTCAATGTCACCATTCATGACATGGTCCCTGATGAAATGATATCTAATATCAATGTGTTTTGTTCTCTGATGAAGAACAGGGTTGTTTGATATTGCAATTGCACTTGTGTTATCACAAAAGATGGGTACCATCTTATACTGAATTCCATAGTCATTGAGTTGACTTTTCATCCAGAGTACATTTGCACAACAACTAGCTGCTGCAACATATTCAGCCTCAGCTGAGGACAAGGCAACTGATTGTTGCTTCTTAGCACTCCAACAGACTAGTTTCCCACCAAGTATTTGGCAAGAGCTTGAGGTGCTTTTTTCTGTCCATGTTGCATCCAGCATAGTCAGAGTCTGAGTATCCTTTAAGATCAAGGCCTGAGCATTTTGGATAATATAATCCAAGGTTTGGAGTACCTTTCAGGTACCTGAACATCCTTTTCACAGCTGTGATGTGTGATTCTCTTGGGTCAGATTGATATCTGGCACATAAACATAACTGAGAATTGGATATCAGGCCTTGATGCAAGTAGATACATCAGTGATCCTATCATTCCTCTAAAGAGAGTTTGATTTACTGGTTTACCAGTGAGATCAGGACCAAGGTTGTTTGGGGGAACCATGGGAGTCTTGACTGAGGCACAGTCACTGAGTTCATACTTTTTCAGTAGGTTCTTAACATACTTCTCTTGACTGATAGTGGTTCCTTTATCAGTCTGCTTGATCTGAAGACCAAGGAAGTAGGTTAATTCTCCCATCATGCTCATTTCAAATTGCTTAGCCATTAGTTTTTCAAATTGTTTGCAAAGCTTGTAACTTGTTGAGCCAAAGATGATGTCATCAACATACTTGTACTAGTATGACATCAGTATTTGTCTTATAGATAAACAATGTGTTGTCTATCTTGCCTCTGACAAATTTGTTTTGGATCAGAAAGGCTGAAAGAGTTTCATACCATGCCCTGGGAGCTTGTTTCAGTCCATAAAGGGCTTTATTAAGCTTACAGACATGATCAGGAAACTCATGGCTTTCAAATCCAGGAGGTTGCTGAACATAAACTTCTTCTTTCAGTGAACCATTTAAGAATGCACTTTTAACATCCATTTGGTACACCTTGAAGTTCATGTATGTAGCAAAAGCAAGGAAGATCCTAATGGCTTCCATCCTTGCTACTGGTGCAAATGTTTCTTCATAGTCAATGCCTTCTTGTTGATTATAGCCTTTGGCTACAAGTCTGGCTTTGTTTTTAATGACTATGCCATTTTCATCAGTTTTGTTTTTGAATACCCATTTCATGCAAATGACTGAAACATTCTCAGGACATTTGACCAAGGTCATTACCTTGTTTCTGTCAAATTGTTCCAGTTCATCATGCATGACCTGAACCCAACTTGGATGTGTAAGTGCTTCTTTAACACTTTTGGGTTCAATTGTGGAAATGAAGTCCACAAATAGGCATTCATTGGCTGAGGCTGCTCTTAGACTAGCAACCATGCTCCTGGTGAGCATGCCTTCAGTAGGCTCTCCAATAATATTGACAAGTTCAATGTCCTGAGACCTAGTCCAACTTTCCTGAGGTCCAGGATACTGATTTGAACTTGTGGAGGCCTGATTGGGTGGAGGGGTTGGTTCTGGAGTAGACACATGATCATTGATTAGATCTTGAGTGTCTACCTGATCACTGAGATTGTTTGGTTCTTGAGCATTTTGAGCAGACTGATTAATTTCATCAGTGTTTGCATGTGCCTTAACAAACTCAGTGATGGTTGGGTTAGGTAGGCTGTGAGGGATTATGTAATAGGAGATGTTAGCATCATCTTGATACTGAGTGGAAGGATTGTTTTCAGGAAGATATTCATCAGGAGGATATCTTGAAGAGTTATCAATTCCTATCTCTTCCACTGAGGCAGTTGAGAACCTGATTGCATCAGTGCTCTCATCAAAGGTAACATGAAATGTTTCCTCAGTCTGCTGTCTCCTTGTGTTGAACACTCTGAAGGCTTTTGAGACAAGTGAGTATCCCAGGAAGTATCCATCATCAGCTTTTGCATCAAATTTCCCTAAGTGATCCTTGTGATTATGAATAAACACAGGACACCCAAAGACATGAAAGTAGCTGATGCCAGGGATTCTTCCTTTGAATAACTCATATGGGTTTTCCCATGTCTCTTGACAATGATGGATCTGTTTTGTGTATAACAGGCAGTTTTGACTGCATCAGTCCAAAAATGTTTGGAAAGGACTGATCCACTAGCATTGTCCTAGCAGCTTCAATGAGTGTTCTATTTTTCCTTTCAGCAACACCATTTTGTTCAGGTGTGTATGGAGAGGAAAAGTTTTGGGAAATACCTTTCTCATCACAGAAACATTCAAGTTCATAATTTTTGAACTCAGTCCCATTGTCAGTTCTACTCTGTTTGACCTTAATGTCATTTTGATTTTCAATGTTCCTGACAAAGGACATGATTGTTTCAGCTGCCTAACTCTTTTTGATCAGGAAGAATACCCAAGTGTATCTAGAGTATTCATCCACTATGACCAGAGTATACTTCTCATGGTTAGTCGACCTTGGACTGACAGTCAAAATAGATCCATATGGAGAAGATGTAGGCAGTTCCTGATGGAAAAGTTGGTTTTGGTTTTAAAGGATGCTCTGTGATGTTTACCTTTTTCAAAAGCTGAGCATGGTTTATCCTTTGAAAACACAAGCGATGGTAAGCCAAGGACCTTGTTTTGTTTTACAAGATTGTTTATGTTTTTAAAGTTCAGGTGGGTGAGTCTCTTATGCCAAAGCCAGTTGAGTGTATCAGTGGCTTTAGCAAAGAGACAAGTTCCATCCTGAGTTAGACTGGACATGTCTAATACATAAACATCTTGTCTTCTTGGTGCAATGAGGACAATTTCCTTATTTGCATTGAAGATGGTTCCTTGCTTATCATCAAACTAAACTATGTATTTTGCATCACATAGTTGATTGACACTGATCAGATTGTACTTAAGACCATTTACATAAGCTATCCTAATAAAGACAATACCATTGCAGTTTACTGAACCATAACCTTCAGTGAGACATGATGAATTATCAGCAAATATCACTTTGGGTCCTGGTTCTTCCACATATTTGTGCAGACACTCCTTAACACCAGTCATGCTCCTTGAACATCCACTGTCTAGATGCCAAATAGGATCCCTGGCATGCCTCTGCACAAATAGTAAACTGGGTCAGTTCTTTCTAGGACTCCATTTCATGGAGGGTTTGGTTTTGTAGGTCTTTATGAAAGTATTAATCGATTCATGGTCAGTGGTTGAGTGGACTGAGCTACCACATATTTTTCATTTAGTTGCTGGGGTAGCCTCAATAGTCGGAGAGGATTATTTATTCATTCCTCTTCTTGACTGAATGACCCTCTCTTTTCCTGAGGATTTCTGAGTGGAACTTCCACTAGATTCATAGTGTTTGTCAATTTGACAATCCTCAGGATGATGGTCATTGAATCCACACAATGGGCAAGGTGGAAAAGGCTTGGCCTTTTGCTTCTGTTTCTGCTTAGAATCAGAAGGGTAGTTCAAGCACCGAGCCTTAAGTCCTGAAAAGTTTGACATGACTGAGCATTTTTTATGATCAGAGGTCCTGTGATCTTCCTTTTTGCAAATCATGCAATAAAGGACTCTATAGCAATCATCAGTGAGATGATTTGTATAGTTGCACAGTTCACACTTTTTCAGGGGTTTGGTTGGTTTGGGTTTGGTCTTTGAGGAAGTTAGTTTTTGTTCTTTCTTTAATTGAGAAGGTTTTTCAGAAGATGCAATCTTCTCACTTAGCTTCCTGCCAATTTCAGTCAACTGATCAATTCTTGGATCAAGACATTGGGTTGCTACTTCAAAAGGGACTGAAGTTGATGAGTCATCAGTATTTACTGAGACTTCAAGGGGTGGTCTTCTCAGGAGGATTCTACCTTTTCCTGATCTCTCCTTTGGAGTGTGTGGGGAGTAGACCAATGGTGGAGGTCTGAGCTTGGTGCAGTACCCTGAAGGGTATTTAGTAGAGGGAGTGGAGGAGTTGATTCTGATTCAGGCTCAGTGATTGGATCAGAAATTACTGAGTTGGTCAAAGAGTCCAAGCATACCTTTCAGAGCCTGACTTTCAGGGAGCAAGATGTTTCTAGTCTAAAAGTTTGGCAACTTACTGACTGGGTTGTCCCTGACAATCCAGTTATTTGACTTGGGTTCCATCTCTTGCTCAAAGGATATGCCAGCTGGAACAAAGGTCATTTCACTGGGACTCTCACTGGAGGTTTCAGTGAGGTGGTCAATTTCTATAGTTATCTTAGGAATTAAGCCCCAGAATCAAAGACCTTAGGGTTCTTTTTGGTCCAGCTTTCAATAACAGCCTTTTCTTTCTTAAGTTCTGTTTGAAGGGCTTGGTTTTGTTTCAAAATTTCAGTGTTCTGAATTTGTAGAGTAATAGATTCTAATTTGGCTTGTTACAGTGCAAGCAGTTCATCTCTACATTTATTCAATTCTGACACAATATTGTTATATTTTGAAAACAGGTTAAGCCTTTGTTCCTCAACAAACTTTAGATCAACACAAATATAATTCATGTAAGATTGCCAATCAGAATCATCATCCATAGAAAGTAAAGTATTTACCTTCTTTATGGTGATGTTGACCCACTCTCCATTCCTAGCATGGCTTTTTCCAACAGCCACCTGATCCTCTTCAAAAAGTGCCATCAGTGCACTAACTCTTATTTCCTCATTTGAGGAAACCTCTTCTTCATCCCAATCATATGCTTCAGCTACTAATTCCTTGTTCTTTGTCTGAATAGGTTTGGATGTTTGAGCAGCCTGAGACAATATGGGGTTAGTTTCAAGAAGTGCAAATTTAGCTTTAATTTTCCTATATTTTGTTTCAAAATCCTTTTGACCCTTGTTTTGAAATTGTTGGGTGGACTGAAACATTTTTGGTAGAAACTTGCTAGTTCCTGAGGAACTGTTTCCTGAAAATTTGTAAGAGGGTTCTGAGATGGTTTTTAGAATAACAGTCCCTAGCAAAATGAACCTTTTTACCACATTTAAAGCATTCAGTGGTCTCATTTGCTTTTGGTATTGTAAAGTTGGACTGATTTCTTTTGATGAAACGTCTTGAACTAGCAAGGAGTGCCCTTTCTTGGAATTCCAAGTTCAAGTCGTTCAGGTACTCCTCACCAGTCCTTTCATCAATTTCTTCTTCGAATCCTCTTGAAAATCCTGCACATCACCATTATAATAGAAAGCAGTTGATATGGGTGTGGAGGTTAAGGCCTTTTTGGACTCAAGAGCTTTTGAGTCAGGGTATCTCCTTGAGATCAAGTTGTCTTCAAAGACAAACTTCCCATAAATTTCAGGGTGCTC
Source organism: Artemisia tridentata subsp. tridentata (assembly GCA_021014915.2). NCBI lineage: Eukaryota > Viridiplantae > Streptophyta > Magnoliopsida > Asterales > Asteraceae > Artemisia > Artemisia tridentata. Next base: position 244,084,127 of record CP139504.1, read on the forward strand.
AAGGGTCTGAATGTGGTTAGCATTCCTCAGGCCTTGTGAGAAGTTGAGCCACTTCTCAGGGAGACTGTTGACAAAGCCAACATTAGTCTCATGCTTAGATAAAGTTACACCATCATTTGATAGCTCATTTATCAAAGTCTTGTATCTGGTGTAGGTCTGAGAGAGACTTTCAGAGCCCTTTGCCCTGAAAGTATTGTACTCAACTTTAAGGTCCATGACCCTATTTTCCTTGGTATCTGAGGGACCCTCAAAGCTATTACCAAGTCATCCCAAGTTTGCTTGGCTGTAGAACAGTTGATGACTGATTCCATTATATCGTCAGGAAGACATGATATAAGGATGCTTTTCAGGCGATGGTCCTGATTGACCACCCTCCTCTCATCTATGGTCCATTGAGCTTCAGGCTTAATTAGCCCTGCAGCGCTTTTTGGGACAAATGGGCCATCCTTGATACAAGCGATGTAGTAGGGTTCCATCCCAGTTAAGTAGCAAATCATGCATTTTTTCCATTTGCTAAATTTGCCAGCCTCAAGTCTGGGTGCTACAGCAGAATAGCTGCCACCCTTTTTATCGACTAACTGGGTACATTGGTATCAGTCATTTTAGGATCTTGGTTTTAAAAACATGGAGCTCTCTGGGTTTTTGAAAGGTTTTATAAACCAGAGGCTCTGATACCACTTGTTGTTCCCTTAGCACACCGAGTAATAACAATTAAGTTAAACTAAGTGAGCTTATGACTGAGATCAATGCAAAGAATATTTCTAACAGTTATAATACGTGAATATAAAAAAACACAATATTTTTCAACGTTTAAATTCTTATTAGAAATAATTCCAAGAATCTATTACCAAAGTGTTTTGCGGAACAAACACTTGGGATTGAATAGACAAGGGTTTATGGTGTCTCCTATCGAAACTCAAGTTTTGCTTGAGTGGTAACAATATACCCACTGAGCTATCTCAGTGAGTTGTATACACTTTGTAGGAGAGAAGTTACTTTGTAAAAGTTCTAAGCTTTCAATATACAAAGCACACATAACTTCTCTCCATCTGATCTATTTATACACAAGTAATCTAAGTATAAGTGATTTAAAATATTACAAGTTGTTGAGGTAGCGTGTCTGACAATTACAAACAGTAATTGTCATTTCCAAGAACCAATAGGAATGGGCTAATAAGACTTTGGGAGTTGTTGGCTGACACTCCATGACTTTTAGCCGCAATAGGGAAGGTTGGTATCTGACAAGATAAGAGTGTTTGGTCTGACACTCTTATCTTCTCAGATCTTTCCCTTTTGTTCCCGCCTATTCTTCAGGCATTGGTTCCTCAGTCTTCAATCACTTTAATGTTGTTGAGGAGACTAGGGTTCAGTGAGTTCTTGTCCAACACTCACTGAACCATCATCTTATTCTTTGGCTTAAGTCCTACTCAGGGAGTACCGCCTTCCTGAGAGTAAGTCCTTTATTGAACTCCCCTTAAGCATCCTGAAGATGACTCACTGAGAGGTTGTTCTCTCAGTGACTTGAATTGTTCTCGGTTTAGCAAACACTTGGCTTAGTTTGTGTTCAAATCATGTTTAAGATAATTGGGTGTTTTACGAACCCAACACTAACTGTATGAACATGAAACAAAAAAAAATTGTATTTATTGAACAAATTTTGCCATTTACCAGTATCTTTACTAGTAATTATAAAACCTATTCCTTCTTTGATGGTAACATATCAATTGATTTAAAGATGTGACATGTTGCCAGTTTATGTGTTTTTGAACACCCACTATCTGAACATCCTTGATCTTCCACATCTGTTGGTGAATGTCCCTGCACACAAATAAAGAAATTAGCTTTCTTTGGGGATCCAAGCCATTACTGACTTGGATCTGCCTCGTGCATCAATATAATTTAATCTCTTAAGAATGGTTGATGCACCATTTGGTTTAGTTGGATTCTAAACCCAACAAGCTGAGGCCTTAACAGCATTTTCCCTGTTTCCCTTAGCAGCAGTATTAACTACTTGCCTAGCAGTATTAACTACTGGCTTTGCAGTTGTACCCTTAATTTTCCAAACTTGTTTTTGGACCACTGCTTTTGATTGAATGGGCCTTTTAACAGTTTTTGATGCATTTTTGTAAAATTATTTTGCATATTTAACTGTTGGTCTTGGGTTAACAGTCATCAATGGTCTAGCAGCAGAAACTGCTTTTGAAACTGCTCTGGGTTTTATTCTATTAAAAATAGAACTAGAGTGAAAGTGAGTTTGAGGAGTTTGCCTTTTGAAATTCACTCTATTGTTTTCATACCCAGATACCCATTTGTTACAGAAAGCTGCAAGATGATCAAAACTACCACATGTGTAACAAGCTTTATTATAAAAGAAAAAGTCATCACCTAATTGGTTAGACTTTAGGTCATTCCAATTTCTTTGGTTACCTCTGGGCTTGCTAGTGGATCTATATTGTTCACAATATTTAACTGGTTGCCTAACATGTTTAATGTTTGTTCTAGGCTTAACAGTATCATTTTTGATCACTTTTGAAACCCTTGTTCCTGCTTTCTTAACTACTTCAGGTTTAGACATAACCTGATAATCATCACTATCAGTTGTACATTCCTCAACAACTATAGCATCTGGTTTCCTATTAGAGGACACCTTGTCCTCAGAAAGTGAATTTTTAGATAAACTCTCACTTACTTTCTCTACCTTAGGACTCACAGTAGACTTGGAACTATATTCCATTATTGGTTCTTGAAACTCAGCAAATCCTGTGTGTGCTAGGTCAATACGTGAAGGTGAAGGAACGCCTCTGTATGGTGGAGGAACAGACTTGTATCCTAAACCAGACTTAGCTTTATTGATTACTTGAGCTTCCCAAATTTTATTAATTCCTTCCGAGGCATAAGCTAAAGCATCTACTGTTATCTTAACATTTTCACTTTTATTTTTGTGATCTGCTAAGGATTTATTCAGTTTAGTAATACACTCATCTTTAAATTCCATGTTTCTTTGTAGAGCATTCATGTCTTCAGTAAACTTAGATTCATTTCCTTGAAAATGTAAGATTTATTTTTCAAGAACAGCTAGACCTCTTTTATGATTAGCTAAATTAGCTAATGCATCATATAACTGTTCTAGTTGATCATCAAATCTCTTTTTAAGATCTTCATAAGCTTTAAGAGCAGAGCATGATTCAGTACATTTAATTATGGAATTTACCTCTGAATCAGAAAAGGCCATTAGTGCAGTCTCAGTGGCCACAAGAGCAGCATTCGTTGGTGCTTCTTCTTCATCAGCCAAGAAGCTCCAATCACAGTTAACACCATCTATGGCTAGCATAGCCCTTGGCTCTTCCACTGTGACTTCCTTCTTCTTCTCTTGCCTATACCATGTGCTTTTATTATCTTTCTTCCTTGGGTTTCTAAATTCTTTAGCAAAGTGTCCTAACCTGTGACAGTTGAAACACTCTACTTTCTTCTTATCAAACCCAGCAGTTTCATTACCATCAATGGTAATCTGCTTACCAGTTCTCTGCCAGAACTTCTTAGCCCTCATGCTAAGTAAAGCAACCTGCCATTTGATGTCCATCTCTTCCAAATCATCATCATCCAACTGATCAAGATCTTTATGAGTTAGAGAAGAACCACTAGTTTGACTAGACATGAATACATAGTATGATGGATCTCCAAGTCCAACAACATTCTTCTGTAAACTAGTAGTAGGACCACTATAGTTAGCAGTAGAAACACCTGCATCTTCATCTACCTCATATGACTTACTAATACTAGGAGATGACAGAAGTGCCACATTCCCAGAACTAGTACTATAGTTTCCAGACTTCTTTAGACTTTGTTCAACAATTTTCAAGTTGTTGTACAAATCATTAAGTTTCATGGTTTCAATGTCTGGTTTGTTCATCCAGACGACCACATGAGTAAGGAACTCATCAGGTAGGCTTCTCAAAAACTTCATGTTGAGATCTTACTTGAATATCTCAACCCCCAACACAGCTAACTGACTGACAAGCTTATGTAATCTAGAGAACAGCTTATCAAGTGATTCATTGCTATTTGAATTAAAGTTTTCAAATTGTTGTCTCAACAATGTCTTCTGTGTTTTCTTGGTAGTTTCATTACCACCAAACCATGCACAAATCTCTTCAAAAAGAGTTTTTGCATCAGGATACTTGCTAAAGGATAGCATCTGCTCACCAGGAATTGTCATAAGCAACAAATTTCTTGCTTTTTGATCATTTCTTTTCTGCATCTTTTCTTCACCAGTAACTGGTCCAGTATTTCTTCTCCTATCTGTTTTGCCTTCAAGAATAACATCTGTATAACCTAGTGTAAAAGAATCACCATTCATAATGATATCCCAAAGAGCATAATCCTGAACCATAAAGTATTGTTCAATCCTTAACCTCCACAACTCAAACTCATTCTGTTTGATCATGGGCAACTTTGCAGCAATATTTGTAGCCTGAGTATCTTGAACGTCCATTTCTTCTTCTTCTTCTAAATCAACTATATCAGCCTTGCTCTGATACCAATTGAGAGGAATTCGATACACTATAAGGTGGTTACACCTTTGTGACTTCGTGTATATGATATATTGAGTTAATATGATTAAGTATGCGGAATCTACTTAAACACACTTAGAAGGTTATTTTGGTTATGGAAATGGAAAGTAATGCTTTAGTAACGAACAATGAACATGCAATGTTAACACCAAATGATTCAATATTATTCAAGATAATACGAGTGATCTTCACTATCACTAGGGTTACAAAACCTTGAATCTTAATTTCATCTATATCCTTACAAAACTTTGATATTATAGAATACTATAAAAACTTCTCTCTCCCATGGAGATTTCCGGCCGCCTATTCCTCCCTTAATTCCGGCCAAAAACACCACCCTCTCATGTCCTCTCTGCCCACTGTTGGGTATGCAATACATGGTGATGGGTTGTGTTCGTATCATAGGGTAGGCGGCTGTAAAACTTAATGATATATCTTTAAAATCTCCATGTTTTCCTGTTAGGCGTATATACCCTACTTACCTCTAGTCGGTTTTCTAAAGATTTGTCCGTTTTGGATGATCTTTTAGTGTAAATCGTTATTTTTTGGGTTATATACGGCCGATCTTCGATCAGAAAACCCTAACCCTTATTTTTAAATTCTATATTTTAAAGGCTTTCTGATCTGCTGTTCTGCGCTGATTGATAAAACCCTTCTAGGGTTTTTATTATTATCGTTTTTTTGGTGTTTACTGGGACATGGATGATGCTTTCATTGATATAACGCAACCTGCTATAGGTTTCGTCTTTTATCTGGCTGTCGACCTGTAAGTAAACCTTGTTATGGTTTTCGTTATTTGTAAGTTCCTTATATGGATTATTGGTAATTGGTTAGTGGGTTGGAAGAGAGATCGTTTAGTTTGTTGCTGCTCTGCTTGGATGTTAGGGTATAATACATTGGTCGCATTGATGTTAGGGTTTTTAAACCCTATTATTGTTATTGGTTGCATGGATTATAACCCTATTGGATGTTTCATGACTGCTATTACTATACAGCTGGTGTTCTCAAACATGGTTTTGTAGTGGCAGACATGGATTTTTTCTCATTGGAAGTTAGGGTTCTACCACGTTCTTACTCAAATCGTTACATCAGACCTGGTTCTGGTTTGCGATTGGGATGAAGGGCGTTGTTTACACCCTATTATTGATTCTGCTAATTCCTAGACCTACTACATGGACCGCTATTGCTGATGGTTGCGTTGGTGTAACCTGTTTATCATCGAGTGGTAGGTTTTGAGGATTTTTGCTGGAAGTCAAGGTGTGTATACACCTGCTGGTCCTTCACGTTTGCTCCAACTAGGATGGCAATATTGGAGGTTATTTCTGTAAGTTAGGGTTTGCAACCCTATTATTATTTTTCTTGATCCATTTTGCTCATATTTCACTCCCATTTAGGTTATTATTGTTTTGAGAACAAATAATAACAGTTGCTATGGATTAAGATTTGATTGGTAAGTTAGGGATCAATACCCTAGTGGGAGTTCGGTGTAGTTTTCTTTCATATGGATTGGTGCTTTTCGTGTACTACCATGGATAAGGCTGCATCGCTGGAAGTTATGGACAGCTAGGACGACTCTTGAAGAATCATGTGGTTTAACGAGTTTTTAATTTGTATTCTTATAGTCGTTGTAGTTTTTGTTCATTTTTTAGTTATAAGAGTGGTGTGTCACTCTTATATTGTGGTTATTGGTTAGTGTCCTTTGGGACTGGTATGTTTATTTCATGTAAGTGCCTATGTAACGGGCTGAGGGCATGGGATTCACCCATGTCAATTGTACTTCATTGTTTTTGGCGTAATATATTTACCAGGGTTTAAACCCTTTTACCCAAAAAAAAAACCTTGAATCTTATGTTTCTATGACTTGTGATATTGTTGTGTTTGTTCTATGTTCTTAACAGATATGATCTAAGAAATATATTAAACACATTCAAGAGTGAGTTATGACTAAGCTAAGATCTCCTTTAATAGTCCAAGGAGATCTTTACAATATTGTTAATTCTTGTCAAGTCTTGTCGAACTACTTGCTAGCTTATGTGAGTCAGTAACTAAGATACAACATGTATCTATGTTTACAATTTGTTCTGAGAATATGTTATAATGACTGATCACATGTGGAAAGATATTATCTACCGTGTATAATTGAATTTAGTGAATACTTGTCCATCCAGCAAGCAGACTTAACTTTAGAAGAGCAGACTTAATTTTGGTACTCACCGGAATTAATCGCTAGACTTAACCACCAGACTTAATCTTGGAAGAGCATACTTAACCAGCAGACTTAACTTTGAAACTCACCAGACTTAACACTAAAGCAACCAGAATTAATCACTTAAGAGAAATTCCCGATACTTAGTCTTCAGAATATTTAATTCCCAACAAATCTGAAAAGTTACGGATCTTCTTTTTACACTGGCGGATCTGCAAATTGTTGATCCGCATATCCGTCTGTCTGATAGGTATGGGTTACACTTTTGACCTATGGCGGATCCGTAATTAATACATACGGACCCACATTTCGTGGATCCGCAGATCCGTCAAACTCAATAATTTGGACAGAACTGCTGAGCAGTATGGGATAGTCCAAGACTTCTATCTTACTTTTCCTAAGTGCATTCTAATCCTATTGGTGATCTCAAGAGCAAATAAAATTAAGCAAATAGCAAATAGAGAATATGAAATCATAATAAAGTCAAGTAATCCTACCACAATAGCGTTTAACAAATGTCAATGATTCATAACCACACATAATCCTAATAGTTAAATGTTAATACAACTCATACCAACAGATAATCCTAATACGGTGTTGAACAACTTGAATTGAGATACTTAGGTACTAACATCATCCCTTGATCCTAAAAGAAGGCATTAAGGACTCAATTATACTTCATCTAAGTGAGAGGTTGCATGTATGGATAGATCATCGAATGGTTGATAGTCATATGCTGACTCTGGAATCTCATATGCTGAAATCTGAGCTTCATGTAATGGTTCCATCATCTTGTGAACATAGTATAGAGAGGACTGTGGAAAACTAGAAGGGGGGTTGAATAGTTTTACCGGTTTTTAATTTGTTTCAAAACTTTACTTTTAAAAAACTTGATTCGAATCTTTTGTATAATCAATCAACACCAATATCAACACTACACTATACTATCTAATATAAATAATGAATGTAAAGAAAAGAGATGGAAAGATCAAACCGGGACAAAGAGATTTATAGTGGTTTGGTCACGAAGCTCTTCTTCGCCCTACTCCACTCCCCGAGTACCACACTCGAGATTTTCAAGCACTATGTCAACAAAGCTCCCTTCAGGCGGAGAAAACCGTACAACGTCGCTTATCCTATTTTCCGAAACTAAGCTAAATGTCGAGTGCTAATCTTAGCTAGCACCAATCTACCATGATCTACATGATCCTTTCTACTTCACACAATCAACACACTTGACTCGATCTACCCTTGATCCACTTGATTAATACACAAGCCCACTAGCTACAAGAGATCTCCAAGATCTCGACAAGATCACAATGATCAACACTCACAACTCTAAAAAAAAATGAACTTGATGTATGCAAGGATACAACAAGTGTGTAACAAGTGCACTAACTATAACTACAACACTTTGTATCTTCTTTGATAACTTGTGTTCTTCTCTTGCACTAGTAGAGGAATGAAGGTGATCACTTGGTTGGATGATTGGATCACTCTTTAAACAAAAGAAAACTAAACTAAATGATCAAGAAGAAAAGATGTGATAAGAGTATTGAACTCAGAAAGATATGTGTGAAAAAGGATGCCCAAAAACTGTGAAGAGGGCTGGTATTTATAGGCAGAAAAAATCTGACCGTTATAGGTACACGGTACCACTAAATGTTACACGGTACCACTAAATTTAGTGGTACCGTGCCAGAGAAAAATGCTCCTCTTTTTGTCTTTAGTGGTGAAAATTTATTTGGGGAAGTTTGGAGCTGATTTTGGGGGGGAAAATAGCTGTTATGATATTTAAACTTATTTTTCCAATAAAACATTTCTTAATAATTCAAAAATAACTTGTAATGTGTATTTTTGAAAAAATGTTTTGTCACATTAAAAATGTGAAGTTTTAAACACAAATTCACTTCTTTGATCATTTGTCAAGTTGTAAATGTGTTTGTTCATACCTAGAGTGATTTGAGTAGAAATGGGACCTTTCGTCTAAAAACTTGTTTACATTAATTTTAACGTAAAGTGTTTTCACATTTTGTCATCCTCAAAACGTGAAGTTATCGAAAGATATAAATAACGTTTTTAGAACATTATTTGGATCAACAATCTCCCCCTTTTTGATGATGACAAAACATAAACTCATTTTAAGTTAAAATTAATTTTTACAAGTTTTTAATGAGTTTACATCCCATTTCTCTCCCTTTTTGTTGAAGCAAAAAGGTTGCTAAGGCTCCCCCTTGATGTATATTCCCCCTCATTTGGAGGACACCAAGGAATCAAGCAATAGTTCTTGCAACAAAACAAAGTTAGATGATAAACATACAATATCTAACATGTAGCAATCAAGACAAATATCCAACCACAAACAAGAAAATGGCTAAGTTGCCAAACACCATAAAGATAAAATACAACAACCACATAACATGCCCATCCATTCATGTAACACCCCCAAAATCATAATATTGCGGAAGCATACACTTTGGGTGCTACTAAATCGATATTCACAACACAAGATATAGAGAACGGATTGGAAATCCATTTTAAAATACATTACATGTTCAAAGTCATGTTGTCTTACATAAAATTCATTTCAAATAAAAATGTAGCCCATTTAACAAAGCGGTCCAAATTTCAGAGTCAACGCAACAATAAAAACATTTCCATTAATCATTATGACCATCGCCATGCCCTACCTTCAGTAAACACACCTCAGTTTCCTGAGAAAAACATGCTAAAAGTCAGCTAACGCTGGTGAGTTCATAGGTTTAAAGTAAATAAGCAGGTATGGACCATAGCAATATTCAGCAAACAATTCAGCAATAACACACTATCCTGCTATGCAAACACTAAGCCTCATCTAACTGAACTAGACATAGCAGCATGCCAAACTGGCATTAGCAAATAAAGGGGGTGCCCGCGAGTGTTAATCCTCAGACACTCGGACTATTTGCATATGGTATATGTTCGCATTGACTATGCAGAGCCAACCGAACGGGGGTGTCATCCCCAATAAATCTATTTATATCACATGGTTTCCTAGATTGAATTGACGGTTGATGATAGTGGGCGCAATGGGATTCAGCTAAACTTAGGTTTCTGCATACAAGTGTGTATAAAAACAAAATTCATTTTTGGTCCATGAAAACAGTTTTGCATGTTTCTCACCCCAAGGTTAAATAAACAAAACGTATAAAAATATGGGGCTATAAACTCACCTTAAACAATAGCAACCTGCTAATCAATCAACAAAATAGTGCAACCGCTCCGACACGCAACCTAAATCAGTATGGTAAGTCTTAGCGAAATATTCGTGTCTTATATGTCTTTACTTTGTTTGAAAAGTTTACGTGTGACCAGTGCTCGTGTATTTCTTGGTTGCTGTGTGGTAAAGTATATTTCAAAATGATTTATCGTATGTAACTTTTGGTGGTGGCTCATGGTGAAAGTGTATGGTGGGAATACTTGTGACGGAACATCCGTACTAGTATTCATCGTTAAATTTTGTAGTAATATATATAAATATATATATATATTATATATATAATATATATATATATATATATATATATATATATATATATTATGTTAAGTTTAATAATTATGTAATTAATTAATTAGAGTTATAATTAATTAAATAGGTTTTGAGAAATTAATAAAATAATAGTGTTAGTGGAGGAATATTAAATTATAAATATTGTTTATTATTTATAATATAATTTTAATTATAAGAAATTTGGACTAATTGTTAAGTATTTAGAAAATTTAAACAAGTTAAGTATTTTTATCAAAAATACTTTAAGTGTTGGAATTTTAGGAAAATTGGGCATGAACCATTCGTTTATTCAAACGTTTCCATTTTCTCATGTGTTGCAATTTCCTCAAATAACTCGTTTCGTTAACTATATTTGCAAAATTTGTCCGTAATAATAGATTTCGATACAAAGTCAATATTTAGTCAATACACCTTCAAAAGTTAACATTTATAAGGATTTGGTCAAAATTTCATTTATTACCCTTTATGAGACTAACGCGTCTCAAAACAAGTCCAACTAGTTTTAATCGTATCGTTAAGTAAAATATTTATAATGGGTCGAAAAATATTTCAAAACTCATTTTTGTCACCCGACATACTCATTGGGCCGAAAATCATCAAATGAGCCCAATAGTTCAAATTTTAGTCCAAAACCATTTAGCCTTTTTAATTTACGGTATATATATCGTTAGTTTGCTAAAAATTAATTTAACAAGTTCGTTACTCCGTTTGGTCAAAAAGTCAAATGTGGCCAATTTCTTGTTGGGCTCGGCCCAACAGTCCACGCACCATCAATATACCCAAAATATATATTTAGCCCATTATTCCTAATTAGTGTTTATTAGTTACGTAACGAATTTTAATTAAATCAAATAAGCACTTATAAATAAGTTATTAAGTCAAAAACTCAACCTTGACCAAAATTAAATGGGTTCGAGCCATATAACACCATACGACCCAAAATCATATTTTTACAAGCTAAACACAATTAGTTATGGCTTATTCAATAAGCTATTCAAAATAAACTTTTAAGCATTAATTCCACTATTTCACCACTTGAGCCAAAATTTTATGTTTTTCAAAACCCCAATAGTTTTGTAATTTTATTATGGCCGATCCATATATATAGCCATATAAATGTATATATTGCCTTAATCTCGCGTAATTAACACTAATCACATTTGTATCATCAAACTAGTACCATATACAACAAGATTTACCACACAAGCAAGAAATACTCTAATTTGTACAAAAACTTCATATATGTCGGGCACTATATAATAAATAACAAGCCCTAGCTTTTTCATGTTATCAAAATATACACATTTAACACTTTGTAACATCATTAGACATCAAATGGACATGAAATCAACAAGATTAGAAAAGTTTTGATGTTTCCTTACAATAGTTGTGTTTTAACGTGAGCTAGGAGGAACCAAGAACAACCCAAACTTCACCAAATTTGCCCAAAACACGTTCTAATTAACCCGAAACTCTTGAATATACACTCCAATTAGCTTGAACTTCAAAGAAATTTATGGATCTTGGAATTTAAGTGTGTGCCATGTGTTTTTGAATAAAAAATGATCTAGGTAGTTTGGTGAGTGCAAAATGGATAAGAAGACTTGGTGTGTTTAACATTTAAGGTAATGACTTATATTTATAAGATTAAAATTGAGTTAGTGGTAAGAATTTGTCATTTAGTGGGGGAGTTTTTACTAGTGGCCGGTTATGGACAAATTAGAGGGGGAGGGAAATTACTTTTACTCCTCATTGGTGTATCGTGTGTCGGTTTGAGCTTAAATGTTACCGTAAAGTCCCGGTTTGACGTTTTTGGACACGTATACATAAAATAAAGTTTTTATACATGTTTTTGTCAGAAATGTAATAAAATATTATTACTGACTCAAAAGTGTATTTATTTGACTGCTACCATATGTATTGTGCTGTCGGTACGCGTGTGCGGTTGCTTTTCAGTAAAATGTGAGAAAGCTCTCAGTTAATAACGAAACTTGTCAGTAACTATCAGAAATAGAATAATTTATGCTTACTGAAAAAAATAAACTTTTTCTGCAGTGACTGTAAGCTACAGTATGCGGGACAGCTCCCAAAAATGCTCAAAAATACTCAGAAACATGCAAACGCGCATAGAAATGCTCGGCTTAAAAGTAATTATTACTCATTTATTATTAATTAACAACTTGAAAATTACCATTTGTCACAATTCATTAAAAAATGTCATACTTGAAGTATGACTACATCACAAGCATAAAGACAAACTATAAGAAGCATACATAAATCCTTAGTGACAAGAGGCCCTAAAGACAAGCTTCATTTCCAAAAGGGGTCCTAAAGGTTTATTGTTGAAAACTAAACATGAGCATGTTTAGTTAAGTGGGCTAGGAGGAGGTGGAGAGGGTGACATGATTGGAGGTGGTGGTGGTGTCAAGAGATGCTCCACATAGGAGAACATGTAATATATCTAATCTCTCTCAAGGAGAAGATGAGATTACGGTTGTGGAGGCAACATAGGCAATTAGCACTATGTAGATCAAATGGATGAGGTTGGATAGGTTGGCCCATGATTGGGGAAGGAGGTGGTGGTGACTTGATTGGTGATGGGGTTGGCATGGCATAATCCAATGGAGTGATGGGTGAGAGTGTGTTGTCCATGGATGATGGCATGGTGTTGAGAGAGGGAGATGATGAAGATGTGGTTCTAGTGGAAGATGTTTTAGAAGGAGCATTAGGTGGAGATGGTGAGTGAGGAGTGGCTTAGGAAGGTGGTGTTGTGACTTCATCATCTTTTGTGAGATCAACAAAGAGAGTTTTGGATGGTGGTCTTACGGTTATCCTAGGTTTTTTGGAGATGTGGGTTGTTGATCCCTGTATGGAAGACATGGTGATTGAGTGGTGTGAGATTGAAGATGAGATGCAAGATAAGCTTGCAACGGAGAGGCCTTATATAGGCAAGAATGGTGGGATTTGAATTAAAGTTGGTGGTAGTGTCCTATGATGTAGTGAGGGAATCTTTTGGTGTATGTGAGTTTGCAAAATTTGTAGGTTTGAGGTTAGGGATTCATGGATCTAGAGGAAACGGTGAAAATTCATCAAACAAGTGTGATGAAGCGAAAAGTGTACCGCTTTTAGGGGGTCATTTAAGCCCTAATTCGTGATTATTTGATCAAATATTGCCCTAAATCGTTCCTTTTGTCATTTTAGGTACTTTGGAGAAGAAATCTGGAAAAGGAAGCATTTTGGACGTTTTTGGAGCGAAAAGTGAAGAAAACGGCAAAGTCTCCAAAATCAAGCTGGAAACAGAGCTTGACGGCGTCACGTTTTGTAGGTGACGGCTTCACGTACTGGCAAAAGGATGAATATGAATTTACACGTGACGCGCCAGAAGGTTTTGTGGAATTAAAGGGTGACGGCGTCACGTGTTAATGGATGTAGGCCGTCAAGTGTTAAGTTAAAGAGAGACGGGCCAGAGGATTTTTGAAGGTGACGGCGTCAGGATCATAGACCTGACGACGTCAGATGATATAGAGTGACGGTGTCAAAGTATTCTTACACGAGAAGGAACCTTAGTGAAACCGCCATAAGTTAATCAAGACAATCACAACTCGCGCGCGGAGTAGCTGTTACTGTTTTGGCCATAAAATCCTCATACGAACTCGGATTTAGGTGATTCAAAAGGCCACGGATTCGGGACGAAGAAATCTACAATTTGGTGAAAAAGGGGATCTGACGCCGTCAAGTGTATGGGCTGACGCCGTCAGATCGGGCCGACAGAAAGTTACCTATAAATTTAACCTTATAACTTCATTATTTGTAAGCCCTAAACCCTAAGTCCGATTCTAGGGTTTAGGTAGGTGTTTTTCCAGCAACTTAGAGGGTTTTAATCACTTCATAAACATCAAATATTGGTTTGTTGATTCTAAGTTAATTATGTATTTCATTATTATGGTTGTTTGCCCTTCATTGATCATGCTTCGCTAATTCACCTTGTGTCTACTTATGATTGTGTGAAACTTGTTTATAATTAATTAGATCTTATTGATTCCTTGTTGATGTATGTGTCTATCGTCATCAATAAAGGTGTAACACTTCAATAGATCTTATTGGTTTAGCTTATAATTCCTGTTTCCTATTGTCTCTTGTTTGATTGGGTGATATCGATGTTAGGCTTAAGAAAACTGGCTAATCTCCTATACGGTAACTTGTTTAAACGTCTTAAGAAACATGAACCAATGCGTACTAGGTTTATTTGGTTGTATTTAATGCATGAGTGAATTCTAGTGATCCCATGTTAGGAGCTTCTTAGCCGGCTCGACATAGGAGTGAAGTAGGAGCTTATAGAGTTGGGGAAGTACGTACGCCACCCCACGATTGGTATTAAGGAATACAACCCGTCAATTAAAACAAGGTGTGACAATTCAATAGGTAGAATTGGATAGCTAGCAAGGAGTAACATATCATAGGTAGACATGCTTCACTTCCCTTGTAGAACCCTAGTTTACTTTCCTGCACATTAGTTTAATTAGTAGCTTTTGGGTTAGTTGATTAGCAACTAATTCCGCCCACTCCTTCAAACTAGAGATTTTACTTGCTTTTCATAAAATATAAAAATACAAAAAGAATCATCCCTCACCTCTAGACCTAGTAGATAAATTTCAATCCTAACGAACACTATTCTTTGAGTTGAACGATCAATCCCCCGGTACTTGCCACTTCACTATACTACAACGGTCAGGTACACTGCCTGGTGGGGATTGCAAGCCTCTTGAGATCCCTTGAGAGGTAAAACCTACTGCGAGGGCGCAATCCCACGCATCAAAGTGCACGGTACCACTAAATACCACATGGTACCGTTAAATTTAACGGTGTCGTGGACTATTTAACGGTATCGTGACATGAGAGTCACGAATTTTCCTGTGCAGCCTAGTTCTGGGCAGCTAAAGGGAAGTTTTCTAGGGGAACTATTTGCAGGAAATGTTAGTGCCTCAAATCACTAAAGATTTATTTGCCTAATATGTCACATATCAAGCTACTCCTAGCAAATAAAGATTATCATGCAATTTGCTAAGATAATCCATATGCATGCAAACACAAGGGACAAAATAAGCTATCATCCAAATATCACAAAACAAATTCATGCAAGGTGATAGATTAAATGTCAAGCATGCAAGATAGCAAAGAGTATTAATCCCTAATATAATTTGTCATAGATAAATCCTAATTATGAAAATAGTTCCATTGGATTGAGCACACCCTCATTCATCATCACTTGACGAAACATCATAGCATGATACTGAACTATCATCATGATTCCCTTGAGATGATGTACATTCCCAATTTAGAGAGGTGTAGGTGTTTTGAGTTAGAGGAGCCATGGTGGGATCGACAAGGAGATATCGATTGTTTTTTAGGTGAGGGAACGAGTTCATGACAAAACGGTATAGACGATTCAACAACATGCCATAGGGTATCGCCTTATTTAGTTGGCCCCTGACACTGACAATTCTCCTTGCCACAAAGTAAGCAAGATTGTAGGGTTGTTCGGTGACTAGACAATACAACATATGAGCACAACACGCCGGAAGGTGCTCACGGTTGTGAGGAAGACAAAAGACATTTTCACGAATGACTTCTATCCATCTACGTAGATGTAGATGAATTTCATCAACATAGACTCTTAGTGGATCTAAGTCATAGACATGAGACTCACGGAACTCAATTTCACCGTTTTCTTTAAGAAAACCATGAACATTTTGAGGAAGACGAATGTGTTCTTTAATCTCACATAGAGTGGGAATGAGGGTATAGTAAGGACCGGACTTGATTCGGTGACTAGTGAGGGTTTTGAGAGACCAAACTTCCGTGTAGGAACATTGTCCATGGTTTGGAAGTTCAAGAATATGAGCAAATTGGTCAAGAGTGAGTGAGATTTCTTGGTTTTGTATCACGAATTGGAGAGACAAAGTTTGATCCTCGTTATGTACGAGTTTAACTTGTCTATAGAACTCAAGGACAAACCGAGGACAAATTAGATCATTAATCCAAAATAAGCAATCGAATCCGATTTCTTGAAAAATGGTTTGGATATGATCATGGTTGAGAAAGGAGGACTCGACAATTCATCCTTCATGAAAGAAACGAGACTCTAGGTGATGGAAAATTTGTATGTGACAAAGTGGGGTGTTTGGTTCAAGTGATGGTTTGGGAATGTAATCGACTGTCAATTCATGATCGTAATCAAACATGTGGTATCCCTTGTTACCTATGAAAAATTTATTGAAGATTAAAATTTGAGAATGTTTCATCCAAAGACACGTGTCTAGTGTGTGCCTATATGCAAACTATGTGGAGGTGCGGTAATCTCGACTCTATAACTAAAAATAATGAGATTACCCAAACGCTCCTAATCTTTATTTTTGCTCAAACGAATATTCTTAGCCTTGCTTTTTTATAAAGATATCGTCCTACATGTGATTGGACTAGATTCGTAGAAAGTAGAGCCCGCAGGGACTACTATTGTTTAAGTGGCAAACATGTAATGTAATAGGGCTATAAATACCCCTCATGACTCTCCATGAGGGGTGTGGGAAATCATTGTGTCTTGTTTCATTTCTTAAGCTAATAAACATTGTGTGTTTTCTCCACCCTCTCTCTACTTTCTCTTACTAGAAAGATGAAGATATTCATCTTCTTTAATCAACCAAGACCTCCCGAACCACATTAATCATTGCATATCATCGGTCCTAAAATTGTTATAACGAGCCAGGTTGTGTTATTTCATTGATTTTTGTGGTTCGTATCATGTGTCTTTAAGTTGTTTTTACCTTGTTTTTTGGATCTGGAATTTTTTTTTCCACTTTGCTGGTAAACAGTTTCTATACAAGTCTTATGTATCTTATAATGGTCCAAGTCTATTCTTTTATTTACTGGTTTTCAAGAACTGGTTGAATTTTATGTTCAGGCTTATTTTGTCCTAACCGTGAAAAGTGGTCGGAATATTGGTCGGATACATGGTCTGAAAAGGTGGTCAGAACTTTTGGTCGGAAAAATCGTCAGAATTATTGGTCAAAAAGTCAAACCCCTCTTTTATCGGAATTACTTGTAAAGTAATTCCGACAGACCCTACTTCATCGGAATTGGATCGATTTCTTGTAAAGAAATTCGATAAGAAACCGTCGGAATTCACCCGTCGGAATTCAACCTGTTGGAATTGGATGTAGTTATTGCAATTCGTCAGGTCAAAAAGTCAAACCTGTCAGAATTGGATTTGCTTATCTGATGAGGCGAAAAGTGTACCGCTTTTAAGGGGTCATTTAAGCCTTAAATCGTATTTATTTGATCAAATATTGCCCTAAATCGTTCCTTTTGTCATTTTAGGTACTTTTGAGGAGAAATCTGGAAAAGGAGGCATTTTGGACGTTTTTGGAGCATTAAAGTGAAGAAAACGGCAAAGTCTCAAGAATCGGCTAAAAGTTACTCTTGACGGCGTCACAATTAACATGGGACGGCGTCATGCCTTGGCAAGAAAAGTTGGATGTGAAATTTACTCATGACGGGCCAGTGAGTTTGCATGAGAATTCTGACGGCGTCACGCTTTAACTAAATCAAGGGCGTCACGGCTTAAATCATAAGGGGACGGCGTCACGTTCTTGATCCGACGGCGTCAAGCCTTGATAAGCCAGAATGGATTTTGGTAGAGCTAAAGAGGGACGGCGTCAAGATGGTCATCCGGGAACCCTAAAAGCGGCGAGGTGACGGCGTCACAATGCATAAGGTGACGCCGTCAGATGTCAAAGTCTATATATAGTTTTCTAATTTTTTGTCATTAAGGAGAGCTTAGTGTGTGGAATTTTGGGATAAAACCCTAAGACGATTTTAGCTACTTTTTCAGGGCTTCTTGCCTTGAGATCTTCCATGTTTCATTGAAAGATAAGTTATCAATTAATCATTCAATATGTCTATGTGTTGTTTGATTCTATCTTATGCTTGTCTTTTGTTTAACATGTTAGGCTAATTTTATCTTGTGTTTGCTTAGATCTAATGAAACCTAGCTATTGATTATTGGTTGTTAGTGTGTTATTAGTTGTATTGGATGATTGTTTATCTATGTTAGGCTTAAGAAAACTGGCTAACTTCCTATTCGGTAACTTGCTTGAACGTCTTAAGAAACATGAACCAAACGCGTACTAAAGGTTTTTATGGTTGTATTTAATGCACAAGCGAATTCTAGTGATCCCATGTTAGGAGCTTCCTAGCTGGCTCGACATAGGAGTGAAGTAGGAGCTTGTAGAGTTTGGGGAAGTAAGTACGCCACCCCACGAATGGTATTAAGGAATACACCCGTCATCCACGCGACTAATACACACTAATTAACCGGTAAAAGATAGTTAGGGAGTAAGGAAATCTAAGTAAACACATTTCTCTACACATAAGTTTCTCACCACTTTTCATTTTTGTTATTTTATTTTATTTGCATTTGTAGTAATTTGGGTTAGTTGACTAGCAACTAATTCCGCCCACTCCTTCAAAACCCGAGATTTTACTTGCTTTCATAAAATTATAAAAACATAAAAAGAATCTTCCTCAACCCTTAGACCTAATTAGAGTAGCCTTTCACACCTAACGAACACTATTCCCTGTGGAGAACGATCAATCCCCCGTACTTACCACTACACTATACTACATCGGTCAGGTACACTGCCTGGTGGGGTTGTAAGCCTCTTGAGATCCCTCGAGAGGTAAAACCTGTTGTAAGGTTGCAAAAACCCACGCATCAAGTTTTTGGCGCCGCTGCCGGGGAATAGTTATTGTTTAGGTTGAATTTTTATTTCTATTAGGTCTACTCACTAGATTCCTTTCTAGTGAGATTTTTATTTTCTTTTTCTAGATTTTCTTTAGTCTATCTATTTGCTTTGTGCTTTTGTTCGTAACAAATTTTCATTGACTATTCAGTTTGCCATTATGGAAAACGCGAATCCACCCCTTACACCTGGCGAAGTAACTTTATTGCGTAGCCAACTTGAGAATGAGATTAGTGAGCTCAGGGAGCTCAGTAGAATGATTGATATAGAGCTTGATTATGCCTTGAACAACTTAGGGACCGCCATATACTCAGATAATTACTTAGAACGTAATAATCTTACGGTTGATAAGTTGATTGAGAAAATTGAGGAAGTAAAGGTAGATCCTAGGTTGGATGATTGTTTCAACGAATACCCCACTAAGGAGGAGATTGCTTACTATAACAACCTAGTTGATAACCCTCGACCACCTTTTGTTAGAATTGACCCAAAGATTAAGAGAGGTGATCCCGGGAATGTGAAGATACCATGTATGATTGGGTACCAATACGTTGAGCACGCTTACATTGACTGTGAATCCCCAATCAACGTTATGTCCTCAGGCATCTATAGCCAAATCATAAATACACCACTTGAGCCTAGGATGGACCCCAAATGTCCAGGCGGAGTTTGCAACTTCGTTGGAAGGATTAAGGATATACATATCCTTGTTGGGAACTTTACCTTTATCACCAACTTCATGATTTTAGAAGATATGGCAAGTGTTGTTGACTGCCGCCTATCTCGCGTCGTGCTAGGTAAGCCATTTATCGAAGCATCCAATTTAAGGTATGACCGTTCGAAAGGCACGGTTCAGTTTTCTAATCACATAGATAGGATCACATATAGGATGCCTTATCGGATTAAAGAATTTCGTTTTGTGCCTCGATTTGACATGGACAACATTGGTGCGATTGAGGACATCAATGAAGAGGATAAAGAAAAGGGCATGGACCATGTTTGGAATAAGAGAAGCCTTTATTATAAAGATTGCTTAAACCTTAGACCTAAATACAAAATTGATATGGAGGTTGTTAGGATGATTAGAGGGGCAATTGAGAAGCAAAACGGAAAAACGTAGACCCCGTGACTTTGAGTCTAGCTACAAGACTCGTTAATAAAGAAAAGCGCTTCTTGGGAGGCAACCCAAGCTTTATTTGTTTTATTTGCTTTGTGTGTTTATTTATTTGTTTGTTTGTTTTTATTTGTTTCCGTATGTGTGTTTAATTTTTATCATTATTGATTCATGTTCAAAAGTAATTTGTGAAAATGCTTTATGTTGTTTTTAACTTCGTCTTAACTACATATAAAGGTATTTTGCAAAAGATAAGTGTAAGGGAAATCTAAATCGGTTTATTAGAACACAAATGAACATGAATCGTAATAATATTAAATTAACATACATATTCGTATTTGTTTGAGTCAAATGCTTGTATCGAGTCATAATGATGTTTTGCAGGATTTCCAGGAAGTAAGGTAAAGGTTTTTCCAGAAATTTTCCGGAAACTTAAAATGAAAATTTTTGTCAGGTCATTTCTGACGGCGTCAGGGGTTATAACCTGACGGCGTCAGATTTAATTTCCAGAAATTTTTGAAAATTTTGTTTTCATAAAAAGTTTTTATTAAAATCTCCAACTTATAATCTCCAGGAATCTGCAAAGTTATCATTCCACAAGCATTATATCCTTATATATAGATTTTATCCCGCCGATGTTATGCAGGTTTTCGTGTTTGTTTTCTCAGGTTCAACAGGTTATTTTGGACAAGGAAATGTTTTGAATCAAGCTTATGGCGATGCATTAGTCATGGAGCTTCAACATTCTCTTTGGAGGAAGATTTAACCGTGTAATTTCATTATCCAACGAGCGAATCAGGGGAGTATTTGATTTCATTCTTTTACTTTATTCTTTTACATCTTGTTATTTGAACATTGGGGACAATGTTCATCTTAAGTGTAAGGGGAGGGTAAAAGTACGATTAGAGAATGCTATTACGCTTGATTTTTGTTTGTTTGATGGTAGATGTGTAATAAAACTGAGATAAATACCTGTTAGGGCAATTTTAGTGCCAAATTTAAAATTTTTTACAACATTTAGGAGTGAAACTTTAGTTCTAATAAGCGTCTCATGGATAGGAATTATATGACTAGCACAAAAACCGTACCACTAAAAAATTTTCCACCCCCAAATATGTGAGGTTCGCCCCTAGAATTGGTAGGAAAAGCATTTATGCTATGATGTGTGTACCGGTAGCACTTAGATTCTAGAACTTGCGTTAGGACCATTCCGAGGCCACAAGTGAGACTACATTCGTGTAGTTAGATTTACTACATGATAAGAGGCATTAGGATTAACCCATTGTTTTACACCTGTGTTTTGGTTATAATTACATTGGCTACATTGGTCAAGTAATTCTCCCACACCCTCTGCGTTGTACTCATTTTTAGTACACGATACCCCTAGTACACCCCTCAGAGCCTATCTTTTCGTTTCGACCTTTAAGCATTTTACTTAAACGAAGAATTTGTTACACCCCACTTAAATGTACACCCAAATCGCCTTAGCCTACCTTGTATGCACTCATTTTTAGTGCATTATTGTTACAACATTTGTTTAAACCCAAGTTAATTATCTAGTTGATTACATGGTTGCTAAGTCGAGTCATATCCTTGTACATATTGTTTTGGGACGATTGGGACTCATGGGTAAAGTACTAGTGTAATGGAGTAATGGGGAAGAACATCATTTATTACCCCCATATGTGCTAAATGTTTTAAAAGTACTCCAAGTTTTTCAATTATCTTAATTCGAGTAATTAGAATAGTTATTTGTAAAGTTATGTAAAAGTTCAAGTGTAAGGGGATGCAACGCCCCTTTGATGTATTATTTTGAATGGTAGGGTAAAAGTGTATGCAAAAAAAAAAAAAAAAAAAAAAAAAAAAAAAAAAAAAAATCGAAAAAATCAAGAAAAATACAAAAAAAATGAGAAAAAGAAAAATAGAAAAAACATACGGACTACCATCCCGTTTTATTTTATGTTTATTTTATGTTTATGTTATTTTGTTTCTAGCTTTAGATCGAGTCTAGTCTTGGCTTAGCAACATTGTATAGTACATGTAATTAATCAAGATCTTTAACTCGCCACCAGTAAAATATCCTTTATCCAACAAAACCGTGTTTTCCTTTTCCCTACACCTAACGTTATAACCCATTTAAAAGCCCTCTTTGATAGTTTATCTTAGGTGCTTACGCCTAGTGGAGGAGGTTTTCGATCCTTTCCCAAGCCTATGGTAATCTATTTGCTATGACAGGTAGTGAGAGATATTTTCCGTTTTCATTTATGAGATTTATTTTGATGACACTTGAGAGATGTGAGTATCTAAACACTACTTGTGAGGTGCTAGTATATAATCTCCGTGCTTATTATGATTGAAGTGGAACGATTATTTGTTGTAATTACTTTTATGTTTGCATTAAATGACCCCTAACTTATATTTTGATTAGAATAAAAGCGCATTTGCTTGAGGACAAGCAAATCTCAAGTGTAAGGGTATTTGATGAGGCGAAAAGTGTACCGCTTTTAAGGGGTCATTTAAGCCTTAAATCGTATTTATTTGATCAAATATTGCCCTAAATCGTTCCTTTTGTCATTTTAGGTACTTTTGAGGAGAAATCTGGAAAAGGAGGCATTTTGGACGTTTTTGGAGCATTAAAGTGAAGAAAACGGCAAAGTCTCAAGAATCGGCTAAAAGTTACTCTTGACGGCGTCACAATTAACATGGGACGGCGTCATGCCTTGGCAAGAAAAGTTGGATGTGAAATTTACTCATGACGGGCCAGTGAGTTTGCATGAGAATTCTGACGGCGTCACGCTTTAACTAAATCAAGGGCGTCACGGCTTAAATCATAAGGGGACGGCGTCACGTTCTTGATCCGACGGCGTCAAGCCTTGATAAGCCAGAATGGATTTTGGTAGAGCTAAAGAGGGACGGCGTCAAGATGGTCATCCGGGAACCCTAAAAGCGGCGAGGTGACGGCGTCACAATGCATAAGGTGACGCCGTCAGATGTCAAAGTCTATATATAGTTTTCTAATTTTTTGTCATTAAGGAGAGCTTAGTGTGTGGAATTTTGGGATAAAACCCTAAGACGATTTTAGCTACTTTTTCAGGGCTTCTTGCCTTGAGATCTTCCATGTTTCATTGAAAGATAAGTTATCAATTAATCATTCAATATGTCTATGTGTTGTTTGATTCTATCTTATGCTTGTCTTTTGTTTAACATGTTAGGCTAATTTTATCTTGTGTTTGCTTAGATCTAATGAAACCTAGCTATTGATTATTGGTTGTTAGTGTGTTATTAGTTGTATTGGATGATTGTTTATCTATGTTAGGCTTAAGAAAACTGGCTAACTTCCTATTCGGTAACTTGCTTGAACGTCTTAAGAAACATGAACCAAACGCGTACTAAAGGTTTTTATGGTTGTATTTAATGCACAAGCGAATTCTAGTGATCCCATGTTAGGAGCTTCCTAGCCGGCTCGACATAGGAGTGAAGTAGGAGCTTGTAGAGTTTGGGGAAGTAAGTACGCCACCCCACGAATGGTATTAAGGAATACACCCGTCATCCACGCGACTAATACACACTAATTAACCGGTAAAAGATAGTTAGGGAGTAAGGAAATCTAAGTAAACACATTTCTCTACACATAAGTTTCTCACCACTTTTCATTTTTGTTATTTTATTTTATTTGCATTTGTAGTAATTTGGGTTAGTTGACTAGCAACTAATTCCGCCCACTCCTTCAAAACCCGAGATTTTACTTGCTTTCATAAAATTATAAAAACATAAAAAGAATCTTCCTCAACCCTTAGACCTAATTAGAGTAGCCTTTCACACCTAACGAACACTATTCCCTGTGGAGAACGATCAATCCCCCGTACTTACCACTACACTATACTACATCGGTCAGGTACACTGCCTGGTGGGGTTGTAAGCCTCTTGAGATCCCTCGAGAGGTAAAACCTGTTGTAAGGTTGCAAAACCCACGCATCATTATCGCATTTCGTCCGTTCAAAAGGTCAAGGTTGTCGGAATTGGTTTTAATTATCACTTATCGGATTTTCATAAATAAGATGAAGAAAAATAGACCACGACCACAAAATCAAATACCAACTCAGACCTCAGTCCATAACCATCATCAGTCCAAGAATAAAACCATAAAAGAAAAATTCAAAAACGAGCCTGTTCGATTGTGAACGAACCAACCACAGTTATACCCAGACCAAAATCCAAAACCTATCCTATTCTAGACACAACTGTAACACCCCCATTTTTGAGATACACAGCGGAATATAAGCTTTGGGGTGCTACTTCATGGTTCACAGTTATGAGTATAGAAAACGACTCGAAAAGAGACGTTTTTAATAAATTGTTACCATTCATTTATTTAATCAGAGTTTACATATAGAGGTCCCAGCAGGAGGTTTCGAAATACATTATAAATGATACATTATTCATTTGAATGATAACAAAATGGACACTCTTTTAAAAGAAAGTCCACTGCCACTCTGTGCCAAATCGTACTTCCAGTTACCTGAGATAAACATGCTTAAAAAGTCAACACAAAGGTTGAGTGAATCCATAGCGTTTAAGGTTATAATTAGTTTGAACACAAGCCAAATAAGAGAAATCAGTTATATCACAGTTCGGAATATTGCACTAAGCCTCATGACACACAAAGCGTTAACAGGTTAAACATTACCCCATAATTAAATGTAGGTAACCTTGCCCCGGGTAGGAGTCTGCCTGAAACTCTTTATTAAACTCAAATATAATGCATTTGGTTACTTAACCAGCAACACAAATGGGACGTCAACTGCCAATAGATCTATTCACTATATTCGCGCTCACCCGCAGGTGATTAATGGTGCATGATAAAAGGGACTTTTAACATAAATAGGCAACAGTTAACTTATTGCAATAACAATCAGGAAAATACTTGTGTTCGGTTTAATAGCATGTATCTCCCCACAAGTTTGGAAAACATATAAGAAAAGTGGGACTATGAACTCACCTGAGCAGTCTGAATGGAAAACAAAGTGAAAGAAAGTTGATAAACGTCTCCGGCTTGCAACCTGGGTTGTTATGTCAAGTTTTCAGTAATTGTTTTCAGAATATATAAGTTTCCAGTGTTCATTTCGTAACGTTTTGGTTGATGGTTAAATGCTTAATTGAGCCAATATGTAGTTTCAAAAGTAAGATTTTATCTGATCTTCTTATTTGTAAGTTTCGGTTCCGTCCGTTCGTTAAATAGATACTTCGTTTGTTAGTTACGGTACAACACGTATATTAAGTTTAAATAAAACTTAATAATAATAATAATAATAATAATAATAATAATAATAATAATAATAATAATAATAATAATAATAATAATAATAATAATAATAATAATAATAATAATAATAATAATAATATAAAAGTGTTGTTTATAATAATAAAAATAATATAATAATAATAATAATAATAATAATAATAATATAATAATAATAATAATAATAATAATAATAATAATAATAATAATAATAATAATAATAATAATAATAATAATAAAATTATAATAATATTAAATAAAGATTAGGGTTTATATTATATTTTCATTTTAAACCTTCAAGTTTCTAAAGTTGGCAAATTTTACCCCTAGACTTTATGGAAATGACAAGTTTTACCCCTGGACTTTAGTTAATTGACACTTTATACCCTCAGGTTTCAAAATAGACAGTTTTACCCCCTTAGGGATTCCCCGATCGCAAAACATATCCAAAACAGAAACTTTATATAGTTTTGACAGAAATGGTCCTTGTGTTTAATACCCGATCACACCCGATGTCCTTATTCCCCAAAAACAATTTATTTCCCACGATTTAGGCCGAGACCTTTTGCAAATCCTTCTCAAAAATGTTTATAGTTATCTTAAAAGTATTTTTGTAAAGTGTCATGGCCTGAATCCAACCCACGAATTCCAAATTCAAAACAGAAAGTCGTAACCATGTTTACTCGACACAGAAAATTAACTCAACTTGTTTTGCCTCGTTCTCCCTCGTTTCTCAACGAAAATCGATGATTCTTTTTCCTACATTTAGACCTTCTTGTTTAATTTAAGCATGTCGAAAAGCAGAATTTTTGGAATACGTTTGATAGGGTAAAACGACGTTCAAAGCAGCAGACCTGCTGTGGTTCGACAGAAGCAAAAAGAAAAAGATAAACTCGTTTTTGTAAAATCCGATTTTTAGACCTAGTGTTTTTATGATTTGTTTAGTTATTATAACATGTTTAAAGTGTTCCTAGACTATTTTTAATATCCTAGATCCTCTTGAACTTTCATTTCGAAATTATTTATATATATAGCTCGATATGAACTAGATTCAACAAAAATAGGTTTTTGCTATTTCTGGGTTATAATACTTATTAAGACATGTTCTATAGTGTATTTAGACACTAAATGAATATAAGAAAGTAATGAAAAAGACTAAAGACATACCTTACCACCTTTGTTCGACTAGGGCAAAATCTAGGGAAAACGGTTCGAACTTGGTCTCTACTGATCCTAGCTTGCTCCTACTGCTTCTCTAGACTTATTTGAACTTATGTGGGATTAAGGGAGTCAGTAGTGTAAAGGTTTGAGGCTGTTTGATGGAATTCGATTGGGTGATGATGGGGTTTTAGGGTTTCTAGTGATTCCTATTTATAGAAGACAATCTAGGGTTTCATGGAGCTTCTAGGGCTGCTATGGGAAGATGTGAAGTGAGGTGTGAGGCTAGGATGGTGCCACATGAGGGGGAAAGAGAAAATGATGTGGAAGAATACCTATCATACACATACATGGTTTCTAGAAGAGGAGGGGTGTTGGATGATTAGGGTTCACACATGTGGCTTTCTTAGGGTTTAAGACTTCTAATGGTTAGTTAATTCCTAGTTAGAATTGAACTAGATAGCTTAAGTGGTTTAGTTATGGATCGAATGGTGCTTCAAGGGGTTGTACCATGGCTTGGTTTGGTTGTAAACTAGGGTTTAGGGTTTATCTAGGGTTTCTAGGGTTAGGGTTTAGTTAGAAACAAATTTTGAATCCTTAAGACCTAGTTTTTATACCTATCAATTTGGGTATAATAGGAAGAAGAATGTTTTTGTGCTTTAGGTAGTTGTACCCTAGGCTTAAAAGACTTGTACTAAAGTAAGAAAAATAAGAAAAATGTATTTTTAATTATTTCTTAATTTTCTATAATTTTTATGTAATTTTTATTACACTTTAAATACAAATAAATGAGTTTTTATGATCTTGTGCATTAGAGGGTTGTACATTAAGTTTATGAAGTTGTACATATGTTAAATAAATAAATAAATTATTTTTATAATTTATTGTGTGAAAATATTACAAAGTATGTAATTTAAATAATTATTTTTAAAGTTTTTGTAAGGTTTTTATTTTTATTTAAATTCTATGCTTAAAGAACTTGTACCTTGACTTAAAACACTTGTACATAATATTTTTATAAAAAAAATATTAACTAGAGTTTGTAAATAAAATAATAGTTTCTGAGAAATTAAGGTTTTATCGGGAGTTATAGTGAAATTAAGGTTTTCGTGCTTTAGTGACTTGTACATTATCTAAATAATCTATATGTTGCTATTTTTATGGTTTCGTTATCTTCACATATTGCTATGGTAGTTTAGAGTTTCATAAAACTCTTATTAGTTAAGGAACATTCAGTTTTAAACGTACGTTAGCGAAATAACGTAAAGTGGTAAGTGGGACCTCATAACGTTTTAGGTCAATGATGTTTACATAGATAAATGCTAAATTAATTAAGGCTGGGTTGCAAGCAGGGTTGTTCAGGATGTGATCTTCGTCACATAAGATAATAGTTATAATCAAGAAAAAAAAAATTCTACGTGGAAAAAGGATAAATATTATGTAAGATGATTTATTATAATAGTGGGATTTTCACAGTGGTTACAGTCACCCACCGTTAAGGGAATCTCGTCCCGAGATTCAGTCTATGTTGGTTGAGGAAATTTGAGAAAATGAAGCATAGGAATAGTCAGGCCTAGATTTTTAACCTAAATATGAGAATGGGAAATCGTACAACGATTTAGTTTAGGATGGAAGTTTGATATGCTTAAAATGCCTCAAGTTAAAAATAAAATATTATCTTATCCTTATGTCCTATGTCTCCAAAATTTTGCTTTTGTATGAAAATTGTTATTAAAAAGTCTGAAAAGATAACTGTTCCATTTATGACATGATTCTTCCTAAATTATACATAGTTGATCAGGCTATGTATAATTGAGGACCAAATGATGTAATGTTTCGCTCAGTTACTGTGGTATTTATGTTTCTCCAAAAAAAATTTAGATGGTGTTCAACGTTTTGTTTTTGTAAATTAACAACATAATTATTTTTCACAAAATAAGAAAATTATTGTTCATACTATGGTGATAAGTCAGGAAGTTCTAGGGAACTAATAGAATATCCTTAAAACAAATCTTAGGGTTCGAGTGAAATTCTTACGGAATGGTAAAAACTAATGTTAACCAAGTTTCTAGAGAGATGACAGTGTGTGACTACGAACAAAGCAAGTGAAGTAGAAACGTAGTTTTGATTATTACGGAAATATTACAAGATAGAGCTTTCATACGGTAGAAAAGATAGTTAATATACTTAAGTTACGTCCATCGTAACTAAAGTAGAGTACAATAGGAAACATGCTTAGGAAGTTTACAATACGATTTATTTAGCTATAATAGGAATTTCTCTTTTGTCTAAATAAGGATGCCATTCCTTGACATGATCGGAATCTTAACGAGTTCTCATTCTCTTGCACTTAGTCTTGGTTCGTCTGTGCATTCCCATCTCCTAGCACATACGCTCTTCCACGGGCACCATTATTCTGGTCAGCTTTCGGTTTCAGACACCGGCTCTTGTAATGCCCCTTCTCACCACATCCGTAGCAAGTTATAGCTACTGGTTGTGGATTTGCTCCTGTTGCTCTACAGTCTTTGGTCTGATGTCCAACTTTCCGAAAATTTGAGCACCTAATGGTGCATGGTCCGTAGTGGTGCAACGAGCATTGATTGCAAAATGGTTTTGTTCCGACATAACCATTCCTCTCAGCAGGTGTGGCAGTATAGGCTTTGGCTGTCTCTTGTCGACGATTCTGTTGGTGGTGGTGATTGTTACGGTCGTGCTGGTAGTTGTTATGGTGATGGGAGATCCTTCTATCATCCAGCTTCCGCTTGTGATCATCATTTGCTTGAATGGAATTTCTCTTGATTTCACGATCCATCAGCTTCTGGGCTATGGTCATTGCTTCCACCAGCGATTGAGGATTTGAAACAATAACATTTCCCTCGATGCTTCTAGGTAAACCTTCAGTGTATTTCTCCAACAACTTTTCCTGATCAGGCACAATAGTTGGACATAGGAGAGCAAGCTCCTGAAACCTTCTATTGTAAGCCTTGATATCTGTTCCTTTTACTGCTAACGGATGGAATTCATCCTCCAATTTCATGATTTCGGTACGAGGACAATACTTATTTAGCATCTTCTTCTTGAGATCGTCCCACGTGAATTGATGAGCTGCTTCTATTCCCATTGTCCGAGAAGTAGCAGACCACCAAGACAAGGCATCATCTAACAAAGTCCCTGTCGCGAAGGCAACTTTGCAGTCATCAGAACACCCGCTCCTTACAAAGACCACTTCCATACGTTCAAACCAACGAGCTAATTCTGTAGCTCCTTCTGTTCCTTTGAAGAAAGATGGTTTGCAGTTCATGAAATCTTTGTAAGTACACTTGCGAACATTTGCTGGCTCGATTTCTCCATTGGGTCGACTAGTGCTTCCAGTGCGAGCAAATTCTGCTGCTTGACTCTCTAGTGCTGCAGCAACACTATCTGCAACAAGCTTTCGGATAGCAGCTTGGGACATGGGTGGTTCGGGGGAAGTGCGAGGCATATTTCTAGTAATACGATGAGAAAACACACGTTTTAAAATTTGACCATGTTAAATTAACAAGGTAAAATCCATGTTAATCATAAAATCACAACATGTCCAAATACTATCATACGCGTATGTAAGATGATCATCACTGGCCCACATTAACCGATACCGTACACAGCAAAAATCAAAACCACATATAGTCATAAATAACTTGCTAACTCGTTATATATATAACAAAATTAGTACAAGTGTCATATTTATGTTATATATCTCATGGCCAAGATATTGTACAAAAGCTGGTAGATATAAATCTGATTTTAGTGGCTACCAGAAACTTCTTCGAGTCAACTTTTCAGTTTGACGGTCATGCTGACGAGGATATATATTTACTCTTAATATCTAACTTGCATATCTCCCACTATTTTCTCCAAAATAGTGATCTTCGTCTGAGCTGTCGTCAGTTCTTCATTTTTCTTCTTCATTTCTTCTCTTCTCTTCTAGCATCTTCAATTCGTCATAGGTATTTCTTGTCTCAGCTGCTCATGTCGGTTCTCTGCCTTTTCACGATTCTCGTCCATCTTCTGCTTCATGGTCTCTTGAATCTTCAACTCTATATTTTATACCCTCGATGCATTCTAGAAGTAGCTTGTCTAGATGACCTAAGCAGTCTCGATCCGTTCTTCTTGCTGTTCTAATCGCGTCAGCAGGGTGGAAATAGTCGGCTGTCATTCCTGTGCCGTCTGCGAACTTTCACTCACCTCAAAGACTCGTGGTGGAGTAGGGAAGTCGGGAATAGGTAATCGGGGTAAAGTTTGATATCGGGCGATAATGGTCCTAGCTTCTTCACTAAGTTTAATGGGACAGATGGGGGATAGAAACTTTTAAATGATAGTGGAGATGGAGGTAAAGATATATGTAGGAACTAAGGGTATATGTGTAGGAAAGTGGATGTGGTAGTGGTGATGAGAATGTAGGTATTATCATGATGTCCGGTACCGTTGTGATATTTTTCAATATCCGAGTCCGACATAAGAGGAATAGAATGGGTAGGGAAAGTCCGGATTCTGTAACCACCCGGTAATTATAAACATTTTACTATGTAACTAATAATTAGAAATAAACATATACAAGTAACGTTTCAGTGGCGTTGTGGCACGGAGGACTTTTTAGTTAAGTTTGTGAAAATCGGTTATAGTCCAATGTTTGAAAACATTTGGTTCTCTATAACCACAAGCTCTGATACCAATCTGTAACACCCCCATTTTCGAGATACACAGCGGAATATAAGCTTTGGGGTGCTACTTCATGGTTCACAGTTATGAGTATAGAAAATGACTCGAAAAGAGACGTTTTTAATAAATTGTTACCATTCATTTATTTAATCAGAGTTTACATATAGAGGTCCCAGCGGGAGGTTTCGAAATACATTATAAATGATACATTATTCATTTGAATGATAACAAAATGGACACTCTTTTAAAAGAAAGTCCACCGCCACTCCGTGCCAAATCGTACTTCCAGTTACCTGAGATAAACATGCTTAAAAAGTCAACACAAAGGTTGAGTGAATCCATAGCGTTTAAGGTTATAATCAGTTTGAACACAAGCCAAATAAGAGAAATCAGTTATATCACAGTTCGGAATATTGCACTAAGCCTCATGACACACAAAGCGTTAACAGGTTAAACATTACCCCATAATTAAATGTAGGTAACCTTGCCCCGGGTAGGAGTCTGCCTGAAACTCTTTATTAAACTCAAATATAATGCATTTGGTTACTTAACCAGCAACACAAATGGAACGTCAACTGCCAATAGATCTATTCACTATATTCGCGCTCACCCGCAGGTGATTAATGGTGCATGATAAAAGGGACTTTTAACATAAATAGGCAACAGTTAACTTATTGCAATAACAATCAGGAAAATACTTGTGTTCGGTTTAATAGCATGTATCTCCCCACAAGTTTGGAAAACATATAAGAAAAGTGGGACTATGAACTCACCTGAGCAGTCTGAATGGAAAACAAAGTGAAAGAAAGTTGATAAACGTCTCCGGCTTGCAACCTGGGTTGTTATGTCAAGTTTTCAGTAATTGTTTTCAGAATATATAAGTTTCCAGTGTTCGTTTCGTAACGTTTTGGTTGATGGTTAAATGCTTAATTGAGCCAATATGTAGTTTCAAAAGTAAGATTTTATCTGATCTTCTTATCTGTAAGTTTCGGTTCCGTCCGTTCGTTAAATAGATACTTCGTTTGTTAGTTACGGTACAACACGTATATTAAGTTTAAATAAAACTTAATAATAATAATAATAATAATAATAATAATAATAATAATAATAATAATAATAATAATAATAATAATAATAATAATAATAATAATAATAATAATAATAATAATAATAATAATAATAATAATAATAATAAAATTATAATAATATTAAATAAAGATTAGGGTTTATATTATATTTTCATTTTAAACCTTCAAGTTTCTAAAGTTGGCAAATTTTACCCCTAGACTTTATGGAAATGACAAGTTTTACCCCTGGACTTTAGTTAATTGACACTTTATACCCTCAGGTTTCAAAATAGACAGTTTTACCCCCTTAGGGATTCCCCGATCGCAAAACATATCCAAAACAGAAACTTTATATAGTTTTGACAGAAATGGTCCTTGTGTTTAATACCCGATCACACCCGATGTCCTTATTCCCCAAAAACAATTTATTTCCCACGATTTAGGCCGAGACCTTTTGCAAATCCTTCTCAAAAATGTTTATAGTTATCTTAAAAGTATTTTTGTAAAGTGTCATGGCCTGAATCCAACCCACGAATTCCAAATTCAAAACAGAAAGTCGTAACCATGTTTACTCGACACAGAAAATTAACTCAACTTGTTTTGCCTCGTTCTCCCTCGTTTCTCAACGAAAATCGATGATTCTTTTTCCTACATTTAGACCTTCTTGTATACTTTAAGCATGTCGAAAAGCAGAATTTTTGGAATACGTTTGATAGGGTAAAACGACGTTCAAAGCAGCAGACCTGCTGTGGTGTGACAAAAGCAAAAAGAAAAAGATAAACTCGTTTTTGTAAAATCCGATTTTTAGACCTAGTGTTTTTATGATTTGTTTAGTTATTATAACATTTTTAAAGTGTTCCTAGACTATTTTTAATATTCTAGATCCTCTTGAACTTTCATTTCGAAATTATTTATATATATAGCTCGATATGAACTAGATTCAACAAAAATAGGTTTTTGCTATTTCTGGGTTATAATACTTATTAAAACATGTTCTATAGTGTATTTAGACACTAAATGAATATAAGAAAGTAATGAAAAAGACTAAAGACATACCTTACCACCTTTGTTCGACTAGGGCAAAATCTAGGGAAAACGGTTCGAACTTGGTCTCTACTGATCCTAGCTTGCTCCTACTGCTTCTCTAGACTTATTTGAACTTATGTGGGATTAAGGGAGTCAGTAGTGTAAAGGTTTGAGGCTGTTTGGTGGAATTCGATTGGGTGATGATGGGGTTTTAGGGTTTCTAGTGATTCCTATTTATAGAAGACAATCTAGGGTTTCATGGAGCTTCTAGGGCTGCTATGGGAAGATGTGAAGTGAGGTGTGAGGCTAGGATGGTGCCACATGAGGGGGAAAGAGATGAAATGATGTGGAAGAATACATATCATACACATACATGGTTTCTAGAAGAGGAGGGGTGTTGGATGATTAGGGTTCACACATGTGGCTTTCTTAGGGTTTAAGACTTCTAATGGTTAGTTAATTCCTAGTTAGAATTGAACTAGATAGCTTAAGTGGTTTACTTATTGTTAGACTCGCGTTTTTATAAAAGATATCGTCACTTAGTGAATTGGACTAGATTTAGGATAAGTAGTAAACGCAGGGACTACTTATGTGCAAATGGCAAAGTTGTGATGTAATAGGGCTATAAATACCCCACATGCCTCTCCATGTGGGGTGTGGATACTTGTGTATTGTTTTCATTGTTTTCTTTTAATAAAGGATAATCATTCCCAGTCACTCCACCATCTCTCACAACTCTCTCTCTAGAAAGATGATCTTCTTCATCTTCAGCCAACCAAGGCCACCCGAACCACGAAATACATGAATCTTGGTCTCTACAATTGGTATCAGAGCAAATACTTTGTGAGATATGTTGATGCTCCCGAATGACAACCATTGTGCTACAGTTCCGCTGCGTGCTTAAAGGCTAAAGAGAGTTGTCGTTTCAGGAGGGAGCAGAAAAGAAAAAGGGCTCACTAGTTAGGAGGGAGTAATAACCTAACTAGTACATTACGGTTGAAGTTCAGAGCTACAAGTATTAGTGCCGTCAGCACAAAGATCGATGCCGCGATCTTAGGATTAGAGAACTTCAAGTCTGCCTCAGGATCTAGACTACAGAGACTCTGCACTTCAGCAAAAGTTTATTCTTGTAATTTACTTTGTATTGTTTATAGGTCTCATTGTAACCATTCACATGTGACGATATCTTGGAGGGAGATTGTTAGACTCGCGTTTTTATAAAAGATATCGTCACTTAGTGAATTGGACTAGATTTAGGATAAGTAGTAAACGCAGGGACTACTTATGTGCAAATGGCAAAGTTGTGATGTAATAGGGCTATAAATACCCCACATGCCTCTCCATGTGGGGTGTGGATACTTGTGTATTGTTTTCATTGTTTTCCTTTAATAAAGGATAATCATTCCCAGTCACTCCACCATCTCTCACAACTCTCTCTCTAGAAAGATGATCTTCTTCATCTTCAGCCAACCAAGGCCACCCGAACCACGAAATACATGAATCTTGGTCTCTACACTTATGGATCGAATGGTGCTTCAAGGGGTTGTACCATGGCTTGGTTTGGTTGTAAACTAGGGTTTAGGGTTTATCTAGGGTTTCTAGGGTTAGGGTTTAGTTAGAAACAAATTTTGAATCCTTAAGACCTAGTTTTTATACCTATCGATTTGGGTATAATAGGAAGAAGAATGTTTTTGTGCTTTAGGTAGTTGTACCCTAGGCTTAAAAGACTTGTACTAAAGTAAGAAAAATAAGAAAAATGTATTTTTAATTATTTCTTAATTTTCTATAATTTTTATGTAATTTTTATTACACTTTAAATACAAATAAATGAGTTTTTATGATCTTGTGCATTAGAGGGTTGTACATTAAGTTTATGAAGTTGTACATATGTTAAATAAATAAATAAATTATTTTTATAATTTATTGTGTGAAAATATTACAAAGTATGTAATTTAAATAATTATTTTTAAAGTTTTTGTAAGGTTTTTATTTTTATTTAAATTCTATGCTTAAAGAACTTGTACCTTGACTTAAAACACTTGTACATAATATTTTTATAAAAAAAAATATTAACTAGAGTTTGTAAATAAAATAATAGTTTCTGAGAAATTAGGGTTTTATCGGGAGTTATAGTGGAATTAAGGTTTTCGTGCTTTAGTGACTTGTACATTATCTAAATAATCTATATGTTGTTATTTTTATGGTTTCGTTATCTTCACATATTGCTATGGTAGTTTAGAGTTTCATAAAACTCTTATTAGTTAAGGAACATTCAGTTTTATACGTACGTTAGCGAAATAACGTAAAGTGGTAAGTGGGACCTCATAACGTTTTAGGTCAATGATGTTTACATAGATAAATGCTAAATTAATTAAGGCTGGGTTGCAAGCAGGGTTGTTCAGGATGTGATCTTCGTCACATAAGATAATAGTTATAATCAAGAAGAAAAAAAAAATCTACGTGGAAAAAGGATAAATATTATGTAAGATGATTTATTATAATAGTGGGATTTTCACAGTGGTTACAACAACCTTCACCCTCACATGTCACTCCCCAACTCACATCAATAAAAAACGATACAAAAATGCAAATTCATCTCAGAATCGGTTCATTTTTAATCTTTCAAAGATTTTTTTGATGAACCTTATTCATCACAGACCGTTGTTGAAGACCATGCTTCATTTATATATGAAAATTAAAAATCGAGTTATAACAAATATGTTATATGCGTTTCTTTATTTCGTTATCGAAACACAAAACAATAAATTTAACACCTACCCGAGACCTTTAAAGATCTTGTAGCCGTATAAATATCTTGAAGCCGTAGTAGATTTGTGTTGTGTTCGTGGTTATCATTTTCAAGAGAAACCAAGAACATAAAGATAAGGTTTTGCGTTCATGTAGCTTATCAGAAAACTGAAGTGGTTTGATTTTTGATTTGTTATGTGTTCGGTTATGAGGAATATGGAGATGCGATTAGTGATATGATGGATATGAGATCAGTAATTAGTTGAATTTTTCATTTTGATGAAGATGGCTAATGAGTTATGTAAAACCCAAAATTTCAAAACATGCAAAATTACCAAAATACCCTTGTAACTTAAAATTTCAATTAATACTTAAATAAAACATCAAATAAATCCCAAACTCTTGTAAACTAGCAACATATGAAGTATGATAATTTTTGCTTGAACATTTTAATATTTTACACGTCCTAAAAATACTTGTCACACACAAAAATATAAGATGGGCCGAATTACATATTTATATATGTTTACTTATTTGTTAAATAAATTAAAATGTATAAATAAAGGATAAATATTACAAAATATTAGAAGATCTTTGGAAATCAGAGATTTGACCTTATCACAACTATCTTGGCCGAATTTCAAGCCCTCCCCTCCTTTATCACACGGTTTCTACATATTTTCCATTTTTATATACCTTTAAACGCCAAAAACAACACCAAAAAATCTCTCTACAATCCACACGATTTTCTACAGGCTGATACATAATTTTCCTGGGTTCTCTCAACTCTAAAGAAGGTGAGAAAAATAGGAGTTCAAATTTTTGAAGCTTGGTTCGCATGGTTTTGCTTTTTGCTCGAGTTTCATTCTTGCCGAGAAGAATTAATCCTCCACACCTCATCCGATCATCATAATAATTATATGGTATTTTTTTGACTTCCTTTTCATCATATATGATCTAAATAAAATGGCTATAATGATCCATGCATGATATTCAGGTCGTTTAGAATTAAACGAATCTAAAACCCTAAAAACCAAATAAATTGTGAATCGGCTATTATTAATTTTGTGTCCTTCAAGCCTATTTTTCTCAGGTCCTATTCGTGCTATATAACACTATAAAAATGGTTCTTGTAATTTTCGAAGCCTAAATAGTCCTTGGTGAATTATTTTGCAAACCGATTAAAAAGAAAAAAAGGTTTTAAAATAAAAAGGTAATCGTATGAACTAGGGTTTGGATTTTTGATGATGGATTTGATTTAATTAATTTGTTTTAAGGTTAAATCAATGATTGGTAATGATTGGAAAATTTTAGGGTTAGGGTTTATACATTTTGTTTTAACCGATTGAAAAATTAAAAGTATTTGGGTGTGTTTTGTAATTTTATAAACTTGTGGGTTATTTTTGTAAGATGCCTTGGACCAGGGACGAATCATAAAAATTATGATATGGGGGTATTACATGTAATTTTTGTAATTAAAAGGTTTAAATGGTAAATTGTTTAATTAATATAACCGAATTGAAAAATTATAAAATAGAGGGACTTGTTTTGTAAATTATGTAAAATGAAGGGTATTTCATATAAACATTAAAGTAAGGGGTGTAATGTGTAATTTTGGATAATTGAAGGCATAATGTGTAAATATGAATATTGTAAGGATTAAATTGTAACTTAATTAATTATAAGGTTTAAATTGTAATTTAATTAATAAAAAGGGTTTAATTTGTAAAATTGTTAAAATTTAAGGATTCGAATTGTAATTATGGTAAACTTGTAATATTTGCAATATAAACCTTTATTTTTGGCATATTTGCATTTAAAACCCTAAAATATGGAAAGTTGTCAAGTTTAACCCTAAGCTATTATAACTTGCTAAAATGAACCCAATTTCCATAATAATAATTAATTGATGACTTAACCTAATTACTTTATGGAATTTATCTAATTATGGAAAATTGTTATTTTTGGAAATTTGCTAAATAAGGAAACTTTCTAAAAATGGAAACTTGCTATAAATGGAAACTTGCTAAAAATAGAAAGCTGACTAAAATGAGAAATCAGATTTAAATAAGATATTAATTGTAAGATGACCATGTATTCGTGTAGATTCGCTGAAGATGGAGTTTGTTTCCGATCTTTATATTTCTAGATGTGTTTTCACTTGCGGTATGAGGTACAGATATTCTACCCTTTTTCAGTAAGGGTGTCTCCTTTCTCATGACATTCTGGATTTCTGATTCATTATAGGATTTCCCTAAGCCATTGCTATGTTCCTCTTGATTTGTGAACTTGCTATGTTTCCCTCCTGAATTATGAACTCTGATATTGAACCTTCTGATATTTGACCTTCTGATATTGACCTTCTGATATTGAACCTACTGATATTGACCTTTCTGATATTGGACCTTCTGATATTGAACCCTCTGATATGAACTTCTGATATGGACTTTCTGATATAACTGAAATGGAAATTGGACGTGAACTACCTAATATGAAACTGAACTGGATACTGGACATTTGATACTTGACCATTGACCCACAGTTTGAGACTACGAGCCATAACTAGGCATGAGGGTTTCATGTCCATGTCATTGATGCACGATGGCATGACTCTAGGGCAGGAGAGTGATGACCTGTCCCGTCCCTGACTTGTTACTGATTTATTTCGTAGAGGCAGACTTTGGCCACCTGGGGCGTATGGATGCATCCTAGATTTGTTACTGTATACTGTTACTGTTTCTGTTATATACTGTTATTACTGGTGACTGATGGTGTGTGCGATACACGTCTTTCACATACTGGGAGCTAGCTACTCCATTTACTGATTGAGGACTCCCCTCATGATTACTGGTTACTGAGAGGTCTCCCCTCTATATGATTATATGGTTACATGATTATATTGATATTGTTTCTGTTACTGGGCTCGTAGTGGATTTCTGTTTTCCTGCACCTTATAACCTTTACCTTCATTACTGTTACCATTTACTTAAGCCTTAACTATGACTGATTCGTACTTCATTTACTGCTCATTATTCTGTATCACTGCTTGTTACCTTTATATCTGTTCACTGGGCTTTTTTAAGCTCAGCCGCATTTCTTTTCCTGCGGCAGGTTTTAGTTTAGAAGCTGGGTATGAGTGGAGAGTACTTGGACTTAGAAGACCTTACTAGCTATTTTGGATTAGAGATGACTAGAAGAACTTATATTTAGACTTAGTAATTTATTGTATTTCTCATTTGTAACCTTGTAGTTTCAGATTTTCTCTTGTAACCAATGGAATTCATTTTGTATTATTTATGTCATATGCTTGTGTTTGTTCTGATATGAAACCATTATTGCGACATCTCTACCCTTGTCGGGTTGGGGTGTTACAAGTTAGGTGGGAGAGTTTACGATGTAGGCGGTTATCACAAAGCATGTGTTTTAGGGTTAGGATAAAAAATGTGGCGTGTGATATTGATTATACCAGTTTTATCCGGATGTGGACTTGGGATAATTGGATTGGACCAGGTTTTGTTGGATTGGGTTATATGTTTGATGGGCTTGTGTTATCACATACAATGATGGTGGAATAAACTAGGCTTATAAATCAAATTGTTATCCGAAATTTTTTACAAAAATTATTGGATACAATTTTTAACATTGAGTATCAAGAGTGGTATTTTGGATTATTAAATTTCACGGGGATACATATTTCACGGCTAGAATTGTTATGTTTAACAAAAATGACTACGGAGTTTTTGTACGGTATTATTGATTTGATTTTGAAGTGACATTTCATGGGTACTTATTTATCTTTGAGATATGGTGTTACTCTCAAGATAACTTGTCTGGGCAATTTTATTCATTGTGATTAAGAATGGACAATGTAGTTATAACTGATGCAAGGAGTTACGTTGTAGTGCTCACAGTGTATAGCTATCACTTTAAGGAGTTACGTTGTAGTACTCAGTGTCACATGAAGTTGTGGATTGTTCAAAAGGCGCGGTAGTATAAGCATTAAGTCACTAAGTTGGGGTGCTTACTTCTTTTTCAAGTTGGTCATATCGGGTTGTCTCCATATGTGGTCATTTACTAGTAGCCAATGAATTAAAAGAAAGTTCGTTTAAAGGTTGGTTTGAGAGAAGTATTGAGAGTATTTTTTTGACATATTCTCACGAAATTATGCTTACACGGGCTGTTATGGCTTAAATATTGCACAAGAAAAAGGTAATTCTATGGCATGTACACAAAATTATGATGATTCCGATGACTCGCAACCATCAGGAGGGAGAAGTACATGAAGGAAAAAGTAGTGTTTCATCTTCAACAATTTGGTTGAGGGTACATCGAGGCTTATTACCAACTTGGATGCAATACTTTGTGAGGTATGTTGTTATGATGCTCCCCGAACGACAACCATGGTGCTACACTTTAGTATCTACAGTCTCCGCTGCGTGTTTGAAGACTAAAGAGAGTTGTCGATTCAGGAGGGAGCAGAGAAAAGAAAAAGGCTCACTAGTTAGGAGGGAGTAATAACCTAACTAGACCATTACATTTGAAGTTCAGAGCTACAAGGATTAGTTTCATCCGCCGAGATCATCAGAAGAGAGAACTTCAAAGTCTGCCTCAGTATCTAGTCTACAGAGACTGCGCTTCAACAACGTCAACATAAGTTTATTATTGTAATTTACTTTGTTTATAGGCCTCTTTGTAACCATTCAAGTGTGACGATATCTTGGAGGGAGATTATTAGCCTTGCTTTTTTATAAAGATATCGTCTTACACGTGAATTGGACTAGATTCGTAGAAAGTAGAGCCCGCAGGGACTACTATTGTTTAAATGGCAAACATGTAATGTAATAGGGCTATAAATACCCCTCATGACTCTCCATGAGGGGTGTGGGAAATCATTGTGTATTGTTTCATTTCTTAAGCTAATAAACATTGTGTGTTTTCTCCACCCTCTCTCTACTTTCTCTTACTAGAAAGATGAAGATATTCATCTTCTTTAATCAACCAAGACCTCCCGAACCACATTAATCATTGCATATCATCGGTCCTACAAATATGTCGGTAAATACATATTAATTATGTAATTTGATCAATATTCGTGTGATCATGTATGCATGAGAAAACGTTTTTAGTTTGTATCAACAATGCAACGAAAATGTTTCATGATCCTAGTTTCGTGAAACTTTTCGAAAAAAATGGAATAGAGGTGTTTGGCGACTTCAATGTGTTGGCGCCAAAAAGTTTTAAGTTTGAAAGACTTTAGTGTTAAAGACTCCTAATGCAATCACGAGTATCCTAAACATGATTCCTCTTAAAGCTAATTGCTCAAAAGCAAAATTTGGACTAAAATGTATGGGTTTATGCAAATCCTAAGTTAAGGGAATCATGATGGTTATACATTGTCTAATCCTAGTCCTAATTTCATAGAGACTCAATCAAAATTGAAAAACCCCAATTCAATTTTTATGTATGAACAAACCCTATACTCAAAATTAAGGAAAAGTAGAGTCAAGTGACTTACAATTCATGTTGAAAAAGTGAAAGTAGTTGATAATCTTGAGAATCAATGCCTTGAATATGATCTTGAAAGGGTGTAATTGAATTTTGGGTTGTGAGGTTTGGTTTTGACAGCAATTGCAGAAGTTGGGAAAGTTTAAAATGAATAATGTGGGAAGAGAGGATTGAAATATGAGCATTTTCAGATAGACGGTACCACGGTACCATTAAATTTAATGGTGCCGTGCCACTTTAGTGGTGCCGTGATTTGCTGGGATGAATTTTCGTCCCATTTTGATTTTTGACGAATAAGTCTCGCTGTTTTAGTGAGACTTTTTGACACGAGGAAAGAATTTATACCTAATAAATTCTTTTGATGAGAGACCCTAGACTAGACGAAAGGAGATGACTTTAATATTTCCATTGAAATATTCCAGTAGTCATACGAGGGATGTGAAGAATGACTCAATATTTCCAGTGAAATATTTAAAGAGTCATGAGACGAGACACACGAGATGACTTCAATATTTCCAGTGAAATATTTAAATAGTAATAAGATTTATGGAATATGTTCCATCATTCCTAGACCTAGACGAAGATAGTTGAAGGATTCTCGTTTGAGAGGTTTGGTCAAGATGTCGGCAATATTGTCTTGAGAGGGAACTTTCTAAATAGAAATGTTTCCTTTCTGAACGTTGTCACGAAGGAAGTAGTGATGAATTTCGATGTGTTTAGTACGAGAGTGTTGAACGGGGTTTTTGCTCAAGTCAATAGCACCTTTGTTATCGCACATAATGGGAACGTCGTCTAGATGGATGTCATAGTCAATAAGAGCTTGTTTCATCCATAATGCTTGATGACATGCCTTTCCGGCGCTTACGTACTTGGCTTCGGTCATGGAGATAGCAAGAGCCGTTTGTTTCTTGGAGAACCAAGAAGTTAAACAACATAATCTTGGTCCCCTTGGGATAGACAATAGTTTCTACACCGGTCGTGCTTTTTCGATCCACATAATCTCCCGCATGATCAGAGTCGGCATAGACAATAGTTTCTACACCGGTCCCCTTGGGATAGAATAATCCCAAGTGTATAGTGCCCTTAATGTATCGGAAGATACGCTTAACCCCTTCAAGATGAGAGGTTTTGGGATCCTCTTGGAAGCGAGCACAAAGGCAAACACTAAACATGATATCGGGCCTACTTGTCGTGAGGTATAGTAAACTTCCTATCATACCTCTATATTTAGTGCTATCCACGGACTCACCTTCTTCATCTTTCGTGAGTTTTGTTTATGTGGACATAGGAGTTTTCATGGGCTTAGATTCTTCTAAACTAAATTTCTTAAGCATCTCCTTACTATACTTAGATTGATTAAAGAATATACCATTTTCCATTTGTTTTATTTGTAAACCAAGGAAGAAATTTAATTCGCCCATCATGCTCATCTCAAACTCGTCACGCATGATCTTAGAGAAATCATCGCACAGTTCTAGACAAGTTGAGCCAAATATGATGTCGTCGACATATATTTGAACAATGATGAGATGTGAATTTCGTTTCTTCTTGAAAAGTGTGTTGTCAACCATTCCCATGGTATATTCATGTTCAATCAAGAATGCCTTTTGTCTATCATACCAAGCTTTAGGAGCTTGTTTGAGACCAGAGTGCTTTCTTGAGTTTATAAACATGATTCGGTTTTTCGAAATCAACGAATCCTGGAGGTTGTGCAACGTATACCTCCTCGTTGATATATCCATTTAGGAATGCACTTTTCACGTCCATTTGGTATAATTTAAAGTCTAAGGTGCAAGCATAGGCAAGGAGTATCCTAATAGACTCTAATCTAGCTACGGGTGCATAAGTTTCATCGTAATCTATTCCTTCTTGTTGGTTATAGCCTTGTGCTACCAGCCTTGCCTTATTCCTAGTTACGACGCCATTTTCGTCGAGTTTATTTCTAAACACCCACTTAGTTCCTATGATGGTTTGATTCTTAGGTGGAGGTACTAAATCCCAAACTTGGTTTACAGTGAATTGATTTAACTCTCTTGCATGGCAACTACCCAGCTTTCATCCTTAATTGCTTCACCGACATTCTTAGGTTCTACGGTAGATATAAAACAAAAGAAATTACTTTTGTTTTGTGCTTGTGACCTAAGGGTTCTTTGGTTTAGGTTTCCTATGACATTTTCAATAGGATCGTTTTTGAATTCCTTAATGTTGACAACTTCATCAACTTCAACTATTTCATCCTCAAAGTCATTTTCTAAGGTATTCTTGCCATAGACCTTAATGGCTTCTTCCTCATCTAAGTCATCATCCACCAAGGGTGATGTCTTAGTTGGTGGAGGACTTTCATCGAATGTCACGTTGAGTGATTCTTCGACTTTCATTGTTTCCTTGTTTAGGACAACATAGGCTTTACTATTTTGGGAGTAACCTAGGAAAACACCTTCGTAAGACTTTGGGTCAAACTTGGTGAGGTAGTCTTTAGTGTTTAGTATGAAGCACTTGCTTCCAAACACTCTAAAGTAATCTAGAGTAGGTTTTCTACCTTTCAAGATTTCGTATGGTGTTTTTCCTAAGATAGGTCTAATTAGAATCCTATTTAGTATGTAAGTTGAGGTGTCCACCGCATTTACACCGATTGTGGAGTGCGTGGAGCCGAGAAATTGTGTGTAATACCATTAGCATCACAATATACTCCAAATTGCACTTCATTATCAAATTCCCGACCATGATCCGTCCTAATTGAGACTATTGTACACCCTAGTTGATTTTGGACCTTCTTACTAAAGATTTCGAATTCCTCGAAAGCTTGTGTCTTATTCTTAAGGAATCTAGTCCAAGTATACCTAGAGTAGTCATCAACTATTACTAAGGTGTAGTAATTTCCTCCGTAGCTCCGTACG
Source organism: Artemisia tridentata subsp. tridentata (assembly GCA_021014915.2). Lineage (NCBI taxonomy): Eukaryota > Viridiplantae > Streptophyta > Magnoliopsida > Asterales > Asteraceae > Artemisia > Artemisia tridentata. The sequence continues at coordinate 244,128,764 of CP139504.1, forward strand.
GTGGATGGACCAAATAAGTCCATGTGAAGGAGTTCTAGGCATCTAGAAGTCGAGACCATATTCTTAGCTTTGTGACTAGAATGAGCTTGTTTTCCAACTTTACAAGCATCACAAAAGTGTTTATCAAACTTAATCTTAGGTAGGTTTCTAACTAGTTCCTTAGATGCCAATGATTGTATCAAGCGCATATTGGCGTGACCTAGTCTCCTATGCCATAGAGTGGAATTATCATCTATGGTTGCTAGGCAAATCCTATCCTGAGGCTTATTTTCTATTTTCATAACAAATAAGCCATTCTTCCTAACTCCTTTGCCTATGGTTTTACCATTCTTAGTGATCTCACTACCCTCTTCGGAGAATATAACTCTACACTTATTGTCAACTATTTGACTAATGCTAAGCAAGTTAAATCTTAAGTTATCTACATGCTCAACATTTCTAATAGTGAGGGAGTTTTGAGTAACTGTACCTTTGCCTATGATGTTACCCTTAAGTTTGCTACCGAAAGTGATATTACCTCCGTTGTATGCCTTGTATGATGATAATAGACTTCGGTTACCCGTCATATGATTAGTGCATCCACTATCCTTGACCCATTCATCGGGCTCCAAGTCGATTCCCAAGCATATCTATTGAATAAAACAAACATTCAAACATTTGGTCCCCAATATCTCATGGGTCCAAAGTTGTTAGTATTAAACATCCCATGCATTAGTTGCATTTGGTTAGGATGTTGGAACGGAGGACAAATTTCCCATGATAAGTAACTTTGTAGTTGACGGTTATTCCAAGTTACGGGATAGTTACTTGGATAACTTTGTCTTCTAGAGTTACCTCTCGGTAGAGGAGTTCTTGACCGAGGTTTAGGAACATTTGTTTTTCTAGGTGGAGGAGTCTTTGACCTAGTGTCGGGTTTTACAAAACCAAGTCCGGGGGTTGACAAAGGTTTGTAAAAGCTTTTGACTTCCTTCTTACTAGAAATGGGTACTTTGACACTATTAACAACTATGTGACTTGGTTTAGGACTTGAATTATTTTTCAGATTCGACTCAATTCTGTCTCCAGTACCAGACGGTACCACGGTACCACTAACTTTAGTGGTGCCGTCTGTACCTTTAATGGTACCGTCCATATTTTCGACATAACTTGTGGGTTTGACAAATTTTACTTGTTTCGTTTTACTTGTCAAAGCTTTATTTGGGTCAAATCCTAAGCCCGCTCCGGCATGTTCACTATACCTAACGTTTTCAAGCATATCATTAAGTGACTTTGTCCCTTTTTCAAACTTAATGATTCTTAAAGTGTTTTCTTTGAGTTTTTCATTTTCTACTCGAAGACTTATGCATGACCTACAACCTACGTCTATTTCTTTATTTTTCTCAAGTCTTTTTACTTGATCCTTTAGTTCTAAAATTTGCACTTCGAGTTTATGCAATGTTCCTTTTAGTGTTTTGTTTCTACTTATGATTTTAGAACTTACTTGATGCGTCCCAACAAGCCAAAAACTTGATGTGCTTTCGCAACGGGTTTTAAATTTATAAACAAGAAATACTGATTAACTAGGAACACATACGAGCAAGTATACTCGTTCGTGTGTAGTTAGGGAATGGTAAGTCAAGGTCGTCCAAAGAGACTTGGTTGCACTCAAGTGTTGTTTGATTGGTTAATCAAGTAACAAGTTGATGGTTAGGATTGTCACGGATCAAACCACCAAAACAAGCAATTATGAAAAGCATGATGTAAGCACACAAAGAACATACTTGTAGGGATAAATGATCACTAGGATATTAGGATGTTTAGTTTGGAAAACATATTATCATTGGTAATCCTTTCGACCTATAGAACCAATTATAATAGTTTAGCGTTTTATAAATCAAATATACATAAGTCTTAATCAATTGGTCATGTCATAAGACTCATGCCTAAACCAACAACAAACAAAGAATTCTTTCGACCCATAAACTTTGATGTCATTAATTTGTGAAGTTCCATTTACTTGAAAGATGATGAGAACACATATTCAAAAGACTCCTTTCGACCTATAATCTAATTTAAACTTTCACTTGTTATGTTTATTAATTCACTTGCACAATCGTCACAAAGTACAAGATCAAAACATTCGTCGACTAATGAATTGAAACTAATCACTATTGAGAATCCTTTCGGCCTCTAAACTCAACAATGATCAACCAAAACAATAAACAATGACAAGTTCCAATTTAACCAAATATGATGTCTTTCATTATAATCCAAACAAACACTAATTATATCCAAACATCCTTTTATCACAAGTTCTCATAATAACCAAACAAGCATAAAGAGATAATTATAAACAAACATGTCACACGACACACAAAAGAATTCTCATAATCAACACAAGCAAAAACATAAACATGTTTGAAATTAATAGAAACAATACCAAACATGCGAGTCAAAGCATCAAGTGCTACAATTCCAACCATGTGATTCCAACCAAAAGAAACTACCAAAATACAAATACTCCATCCCTAAACCTTCCTGGAAATCGGCCTCATGTTGTGAGTATATGACTTAGGGGTGTTTGGTAATAAGGATTGTTGGTGATGTATATGGTGTTTAATTGGAGTGAACTATAAACAAGCCTTATGTTGTAAGGATGATCAAGTCATATGTCCTGCAAATGTCGACCAAACCAACTCCCCAACACCTCTAGAAATGGGTGGGGAGTGGTAGGAGAGAATCCTCCAAGTGTAGAGAGAATTTGACCGGATCTAAACACACACGTTGTGTTGGGGATACTTTGAGTATATACTTGATAGCACACGGAATTTACTACCAAGTACTTAGAAGAATATGAGTTTGTGTTTGGTGATTGATCAAGTAAAACAATAAGAACAAACAATATCAACCAAACTATCACTTCAATATATCAAACGATTACAATATGAACGTGAAGGATATTAGGTATTCGGTATTAGATGTATTCGATATATGTAAACCCTAATCTAAGGATCTCCTTTTATAATGCAAAGAGTCCTATACAAGTAAAACATCTAACCGAATCATTCTATACAAATAAGATATATACCATATCTTTTCTATAATTATCTTCACACGGTTTCACCTTGATCTCTTCAGCAGTCCTAACTGTTCTTCCATCAGCAGTCCTAATTGTTCTTCCATCAGCAGTCCTAACTGTTCTTTTATACTTCAACCGTACTAACTGCTTAAGTTTAATTCCCAACAATCCTCCCCTAAACTTATGATTTCGATGCAAATCAATAAGTTTCTTGAATTAAACACCTGATTACGTTGATGGGGTGGATTCTTTCAAACACTTGTCTTTTATCACGAAATACTTTAGGAATTATCTTCACATATCATACTCTTTTTTGTCAACTCTTCAAAAATTACCAAAATTGATTTAATTCCATCAAGGAATTAATTCCTTATACCAACCCAAGAGTTAATTCCTCATATCAACCACGCATTGAATGTCATTAATCCTTCATTAACTCTATAAAAACTCACATATCCACACAAAATCTTCAACACAAATCTTTAACTCTTCAATCACAATGAATTCTTCTCCACCAAACATTATAGAAATCTCATCTGACTCTTCTTCAGATTCTGAAAGTTCAGGTTGGAAAAACTATTTTTCACCAAACTATTCTTCAACTTCAAGAGTTAATGTTTCAAAGAAAAAGTCTGAAATATCCTCGTCCGATGAACCTTCAACAGATGAACTTCAAAAACTATCAGACTCACTAACAAAAGAATTTGAAAAAGCTGCATCATCAGTGAAGATCCCTGTTCCAAAGAAGAAGCAAGAGAAGAAGCAAGTTCCATCTCCAAGAACAGTAGTACTGGCACTTCCTTGCAAGAAGGTGTCTGACGTCATGGGTAGCAGAGGAGCCCGCAGCAAAACCATGCCGGATATCCTTGGAAAAGGAAAAGGAAAGCTTGAGTAGTTGTGTTGTGTTTGTGTTTGTGTTATGTAGGTTTTGTTGGTAGGTTGTTAATGATGTTAGGAGTTGGGAGTTGGTTGTTGGTTTTTCTTGTGTGAAGCTTTTATGTAATGAATCATCTTTAATGAATAGACTTTATGCACTTCTTTATAATTCATCTCTGACTTCTTAATTCCTCCCCTGAATTTCATAATCATCAATCATCTTTAACAGCAACTAGAACAAACTTTAATCCTCCCCTGTTTGGAAGAATCCTCACCATCAGAGGAACTAGAACAAATAATATCCAAGCTCAGCATCCAATAAGACCATTTGTACAAGTTACCATCAAGTCAGTTGTTTAGTTTCAAACTGCTCTCAACACACTCAGATGTATTACCTTCTGAGAGAGGTGTATCACAGAGTATAAACTCAGTAGGAACTAAGTTTGGAACAATCAGTACAAACTGGTGAAGCCAGCAGTTCAGACTGTTAACTCCAGCAGTACTAACTGTTAGCAAAAAGTTTTCAAAGATAAAATCAATTTTTAATTTTAATGTGGATTCGAAAACAGTTTTGTCCACTTATAGTTTTTAGCAAACTATCAGCTATGAACGGATTTGACTTGTCTTTACCAATAGCCGTTTGCTATGGACTAGCCAACTCTTCACACTTGGATTTGGTGAGTTGATAACCAACCAGTTTTTGGTAAATTGTCAACCATAAACGGATTTGAGTAGTCTTTACCAGAAACCGTTTGATCTGGACTAGTTGATTCTTATGTTGATTAGACATGGTGAATCAATTACCATTTGTTGTGTGACAAGCATTCACACTTGACAATCCAAACCACCATACTGTTCAAAGCACAATCTAAAGCAAAAAGCTTTTCTTAACCTGAAATGTTAGTCCAAAACCAAAGAAAATACAATACACAATATTCTCTTTTAACAGTTATCACAATTGACTAACAAAATCACAAGCAGTACTAAAAATATTCAAGCAGTCTCAACTATACAAATAGCACAACTAACAGTACAAAATCCAAAAACATTTAGACATTAATCTTTTGAAGGATTAAGCATTCCAATACCTGTTACCAAGTACTGAAATCTGCTTACATCAAAACCTTTTGTTAAGAGATCAGCAAAGTTGTCATCAGTGTGTATTTTAACAACTTGTATTAACTTCTTTTCAGCACAGTCTCTTATAAAATGATGTCTAATTTCAATATGTTTAGTTTTTGAATGTTGAACTGGATTCTTAATGATACACATTGTACTGTTATTGTCTATATGTATAATTATGTTTAAGAAATTGTACCCATAATCAAGCATCTGGTTTTGAATCCATAGAACTTGAGCACAACAACTTGCAGCTGCCACATATTCTGCTTCAGTAGTAGATGTGGCCACCATAGTCTGGTTCTTACACTGCCAAGAGATTAATCTTCGACCTAAGAACTGACAACCACCTGTTGTAGACTTTCTATCCATGCTAGCACCAGCATAATCAGAATCAGAGAATGCAACAAGATCAAATTCAGACTCTTTAGGATACCATAGCCCCAAGTTAGGCTGACCCTTAAGGTATCTGAAGATTCTTTTGACTACTGTGAGATGAGACACTTTAGGAGTTACTTGGAATCTTGCACAGGCACAAACAGCAAACATAATGTCAGGCCTAGATGATGTAAGATACATCAGAGACCCGATCATAGATCTATACATGTGCACATCCACATCTTCACCACTGTGATCCTTTAATAACAAATATGTCTCCTTGTCAATTGGTGTGCTAGCAACCTTGGCATTTGTGAATTGAAATTTCCTTAAAATTTCACCAACATATTTATCCTGAGAGATAAATATACCATCTGACTTTTGCTATACTTGAAGACCTAGGAAGAAGGTAAGCTCTCCCATAGAACTCATCTGAAATTGGTCTTTCATCAGCTTTTCAAACTCCTTACACATCTGTTTCTTTGTAGAACCAAAAATGATGTCATCTACATAGACTTGTACCAGTAGAATATCACCCTTGTCCTTTTTAATAAAAAGAGTTTGATCAATTTTCCCTCTATGAAACCCATTCTTCATAAGATATTTAGCAAGAGTTTCATACCAAGCTCTTGGAGCCTGATGCAATCCATATAGAGCTTTCACCACCTTATAAACCTTGTCAGGATGCTCTTGGTCTATAAAACCTGGAGGTTGTGAAACATAAACCTCTTCATCAATAGTACCATATAGAAATGCACTTTTCACATCCATTTGATAGACCATAAACCCCATAAATGAAGCATAAGCAAGAAATAATCTTATTGCTTCAATCCTGGCAACTGGAGCAAAAACCTCCTCATAATCTATACCCTCCTCCTAAGTATAGCTTTGAGCAACCAATCTTGCTTTGTTTTTTATAACAATGCCCCTCTCATCCTTCTTGTTCCTGAATACCTACTTTGTACCAATCACTCTCATTCCCTTTGGTAGATCAACCAGAACCCAAACATTTTGAATTTTGAATTGAAGTAGCTCTTCTTGCATAGCTTCAATCCAACTTGATGATTCTAAAGCCTTTAACACATTTTTGGGTTCAACCTGAGATAGAAAACATACAAACATACACTCATGCTCATCTTCATGATGTTTCTCTTCATAAACCACACTGAGAAATCCATGATGATCTGGGTCTTGAATTTGCCTTCTGGTCTTGACTCCAGATTGTACATCTCCTATGATATTGGTAAGTGGATGATTCCTATGTACAATAGTATGGGGAGTAGAAGGAGCTGCATAGCTGGTAGGCATGTTTTGCAGACCATCTCCAAAGAAATCAAACTCATCAGCTTGAGAAGCAGTATCAACTGGTGAATCAAGATGAGGTTGACTTGGTCCAGCAGCATCACTATTTTGCTCAGCAGTTGGAACTTGTGGCTGAGCAGTACTAACTCCATTGGTACTGCTCGTTGGAATTTGAGCTTCTGTTTAGCCATTCTGACCACTTGATGAAGGAATATCATCTTTCTTTGTAGAAGACTCATTCACAGGACTTTCTTCCATGACAGGTATGAAAATGCAATCATCATCTTCCTCCTCTGAACCTGCATCATTGTTAGTATTTGTACCTGTAACAGGCACATAATTCATGGAATCTGAAAGACTGTCAATATCAAAGATCCAATCTGGACCTACACCTGCAACATTTGGTTTATTCTCCAAAAATTCTATGTGCAGATTTTCTTCTACATGCTTGGTGCTTGTATTGTACACCCTAAAAGCCTTACTGTGCAGAGAATAACCAACAAAGAAACCTTCCTCAGATTTCCCATCAAACTTTCCTAGTTGGTCTTTGGTATTAAGGATAGTAACATGACAACCAAAAGGTCTCATGAAGCTTAAAGCAGGGGTTCTACCTCTAAGAAGCTCATAAGCAGTCTTATTGTGAGGTTGTACAACTAAAACCCTATTCAATACATAACAAGCAGTGCTAACTGCTTCAGCCCAAAATGAAACTGGTAGCTTAGAGTCAGCTAACATTGTCCTAGCAGCCTCTATAAGAGTCCTATTCTTTCTCTCAGCTACACCATTTTGTTATGGGGTTCTAGCTACACTAAACTCCCTCTTAATACCTTTTTCTCTGCAAAAGTCATCCATCACTCTATTCTTAAATTCAGTCCCATTGTCACATCTGATTATTCTAACCTTCTTATCAACTAGGTTTTCTACTTCAACAATAAAGGTTTTAAGTATTTCACTTGTCTCATCCTTAGTTTTCATAAAGAATACCCAAGAAAACCTACTATAATCATCAGTGACAACAAGACAGTATCTCTTAAAGTTCAAGCTATTCACAGAGGTAGGACCAAACAAGTCCATATGCAACATATATAAAGCTTGAGAAATAGAGTTCTGGGTCTTTGGCTTACATGAGGCTCTGTGTTGCTTACCCTTAAGGCAAGAAATACAAGTTTGGTCATTGAGAAAAGTTTTGTTTGGTAAACCTCTTACCAATCCATGTTTAGCAATATTGTTAATGGTTTTAAAATTAACATGACCAAGCCTCCTGTGCCACAACATTGATTCTTCCAATGTGGCTTTTGCAACAAGACAAGTAAGTCCAACCTTAGGAACTAGTTTATTCATCTCAACACTGTATGTATTATCCTTTCTAGGGATTTTAAGCAATACTTGACTTTCATCAGGTAGCTTGAAATCAGGAGAAAGTATAAGACAATCAGTATCAGTAAATAAAACTTTGTTCTGTTTATCACAAATTTGTGATACACTGAAAAGATTGTACTTAAGTTCTGGTACATAATACACATTTTCAAAATCAAGGTTACCAGTTTTAATTACCCCTTTACCAGTAATCCTTCCTCCAACACCACCACCAAAGACAACTGGTCCTCCATCCAGAGCAATAAAGTCTGAAAGATATGACATGTTGCCTGTCATGTGCCTTGAACATCCACTGTCTGAATATCCTCTATCTTCTTTGCCATTTGAGGGATGTTCCTGCACACAAAATAAAGGTGTTAGTTTCTTTTGGGGATCCAAACCATCACTGGTTTGGATCTGCCTTGTGCATCAAGATAAGAAAACTTGTTTGAGGTCTTTGATGCACCATTGGGTTGGGTAGAATTTTTAACCCAATGTGCTGAGGCCTTGACAGCATTGCCCCTTTTTCCCTTAACATTCAAGTGCCTAGCAGTAGGATTTGCTGGTCTAGCAGTTGGAACTGCTTATTTAATCTTAGGCACCCACTTCTGATTAGTCATTGCTGTTTTCTGATAAAAATGCCTTTTAACTATTTGTGCATGATTTGAAAATTGTTTTGCACTTGAAACAGTTTGCTTGTTTTTAAACCACTTATTTTGACTAGCAGTTGAAACTGTTTTGATGCCAGTCTTTAACATAACAGCTTTAGATGACATCTTATGATTTGCATTAGGGTTTGTCAATCTAGTTGGACTATTTTGAGTTACCCTAGCATTGTTATTCCTGTTCACCCTTGCATTCCCAGTAACCCTCTTTTTCCATGGGTTAGAATCACAATAAGCAGCCATATGCTCAAAACTTCCACAAATAAAACATACTTTTCTAATCATAGCAAACTTATCATCTATTTTCTTAGATTTTGAGTGATTCTTGTTCCTATGACTACTCTCAGAACTTGATGATCTGTTCTTAGTCCTATACATCTCAGCATATCTAACATTTTTCCTAACTGGTTTTATGTTTTCAGTCTTAACCACTTTAGGAGCATGTTTAACTTCTACCTTAATAACATTAGGTTTATCCTTAACCTCTACATTCTCATCATCAGATGTCCACTCCTCAATAGTTGGTGCATCTGAATTCCTATCAGAGGACATCTTTTCCTCAGAAAGAGATTTATCACTAGCACTCACAAAAGAATCTTCTGCCTTAACAAATTTAACAGGATTCTCAATAACCTTAACACCATATCCAGGAAAATCCATATCCTTAAACTCTTCTAAACCAGTATGAGCTAAATTAATTCCTGGTGGAGCAAACATTCCTCTAAAAGGGGGTGCAACTGACTTATAACCTAAACCAGATTTAGCTTTGTTAAGTATTTGACTCTCTACAATCTTTTTAACTCCGTTTGAAGTATATTCAAGAGTGTCTACACTTAACTGGATATTTTCTTTCTCCTTTTTAAGCTTCTCTAGTTCATATACAAGTCCACTCATTTTATTATCTTTTATTTGCAATTCCCTCTTTAAAATACCTATCTCATCAGAAAAGTTTGACTCATTCTGTTTATAAAACACAATTTGTTCTTCCAAAACAGCTAATCCTCTTTTATGATTTGACAGACTAAAACTTATTTGATTAAATTCAACTCTAAGATCATCATACTGTTTCTTAACATTTTCATAATCTTTTAAAGCATGACAAGAGTTTGAACATTTTTCAGGTTTATATACCTCAGTGTCTGAGAAAGCCATCAAACCCAAGTTAGCTGGTTCCTCTTCTTCCTCCATGAAGCTCCAATCAAATCCAGCTCCATCTACAGCTACCATAGCCTTGGAAGAAGGCTCTTCAACATTAACATTCTCCTTGACCCTTGCTGATTCTTAAACCCTTGATTCTGGTTGCTTTGTTGTCTTGGATCTCTACATTCCCTGGCAAAGTGCCCCATCTTGTCACAATTAAAGCATTCCACCTTAGACTTATCATACCCAGCAACATCTCTTCCATTGAAGGTAATCTTATTCCCAGTCCTTTGGTAATACTTCTTAGCCCTGATGCTTATCAAAGCCAACTGCCACTTTAAATCCATAGCTTCCAAATCATCTTCAGCAATTTGAAGAAGATCTTCATTAAAGATCTTTGACCCACCAGACTGTTCTGACACAAATGCATATATGGTCTCTTCAGTCAAGCCAGCAGTACTAGTTTTTACACTAGCAGTGCTAACTGTTGGTATAGCAGTACCAACTGCTTCTTCATCTTCATGATTCGAACTGTTTGAAGAAGATACAAAAGCCATATTCCCTGAACTGGAACTGGTGCTACCACTCTTCTTGACCTTTTGCTCAATAATCTTAAGATTATTGTAAAGCTCATTCATTGTCATTTTCTCCAGCTCTGGTTTATTGCTCCAAACAACAACATAAGTGTTCCATTCAGCAGGTAAACTATTTAGAAACTTCATGTTGAGGTCTTCTTGAGGTATCACAATCTTCAACACAGTAAGTTGACTGATGATCTTTTGAAGCCTATTAAAGATATGATCCAAAGTTTCATTGCTTGATGCAGTGAAGTTCTCATAACTTTGCTTGAGTAGGGTTTTCTGTGCCTTCTTGGTAGCTTCATTGCCACTAAATCTTTCCACCACTGCTTCAAAAAGAGTTTTAGCCGACTCGTAATGGCTAAAGTTCAGCACTTGATCATTAGGAATTGCCATTAGTAACAAATTCCTAGCCTTCTGATCATTCTTCTTTTTGATTCTCTCCTCGTTTGTAACTGGCTCAGTGTTAAGCTTTGTGATCTTGGAACCATCAGCACGTGTTGCTTCAACAGCAACTGGTTTGAAGGAATCACCATTGATAATAATATCCCATAATGCATAGTCTTGCACCATGAAGTATTGCTCTATTCTGAGCCGCCATAAATCGTATTCATTCTATTTCAGCATGGGGAGTTTAGAAAGGATTGAGATTTGAGGTGTCTCCATGTCCATCTTCTTGGATTGCTAGTGAGTAAATACTTCTGGTTCTTCTAAACTCAAAGTATCAGAAACCTGTCTCTGATACCACTTGACCAGATCTAAACACACACGTTGTGTTGGGGATACTTTGAGTATATACTTTATAGCACGCGGAATTTACTACCAAGTACTTAGAAGAATATGAGTTTGTGTTTGGTGATTGATCAAGTAAAACAATAAGAACAAACAATATCAACCAAACTATCACTTCAATATATCAAACGATTACAATATGAACGTGAAGGATATTAGGTATTCGGTATTAGATGTATTCGATATATGTAAACCCTAATCTAAGGATCTCCTTTTATAATGCAAAGAGTCCTATACAAGTAAAACATCTAACCGAATCATTCTATACAAATAAGATATATACCATATCTTTTCTATAATTATCTTTGCACGGTTTCACCTTGATCTCTTCAGCAGTCCTAATTGTTCTTCCTCAGCAGTCACTAATGTTCTTCCATCAGCAGTCCTAACTATTCTTGTATACTTCAACCGTACTAACTGCTTAAGTTTAATTCCCAACATAATTGGTATAAGATAGTATAGATTATATGATGATTTTATGATGAAAACACTTAACCAAGCACTCTTATTTATAGTTGAATGATCCTTGGTCACCAAGCATGTTTCTTGGGCACAAAGTGTCATAAAAATGCAGGAAAAATGAGTTATGAAGTGTATATGATCGGACTTGGGAGTAATGGTACTTAATTCCTCACTTAAATGCAACTTTAGAGGACTTTAAGTGCAGCAACCCGCGGTTGGGATCTCAACCTTGGCGGCTGGGAACATTCTGACCACCAAAATCACTCTCAACCCGCGGTTGGGACTTCAACCCGCGACCGGATGACTGCTCAACCTCAAGTTAAGGTATGAACCTGTGACTTGGAATCAACCTTAGGTTGGAAATTGGTTTGCATGTGTATTTCAACCTTGGGTTGGCAATAAACTCCATCTTTAACAATCATATTTGGCACTTAATCTTGACTCCTTCTTTCATCGAATAACTTCATAATCTTTTACTTGAACTTGGAAATAATCATAGCATGAATCTTTATCTTGAACGGAAAACTTTTCTTCGTGCACATACACTTGATTTGTTGACGTTTCTTCGTCTTTTCATTATTTCCTTCAACATAGTTGTACCTGAACCTGAATACATCTTTTATACCTTTTAAGCGTAAAATGTTCACAAATATAACCAAATAACATGCACAAACATACGAATAACGCGACTAAAATATATACAAAATGAGCGTTATCATTACTTCACATAGTTTATTATATTCATCATATAGTAGGTTATCATCTATTGACGAATTATCATTACTATAATAAGAAGAGTCGGAATGTACCTCATTTGAGGCTTGAGCCATAAGACATGTTTCGTCATTGGGCTTCTTCTCTTCTTCTTCACCGCTATCACTCCAAGAGCCTCCGATGAAAGTTCTTTGGTTGTTGGTTTTCGGTGGTTTAGGACATTCACCTATGAGATGATTAGAATCTTCGCATCTAAAACATCTCCTATCACTTTTTCCTTTCTTCTCATCCCGGTTCTTTTGTGACGGCTTCTTATAATCTCGAGGTTGCCTAACGAACCTACCTCTTCTCCTAAAGAACTTTTTAAAGTCTCTAACGGCTAACGCATACTCTTCAACTTCACTATCGGAATCCGAACATTCCTCATCACTAGACTCCTTTTTGGCTTTCAATGCTAGAGATCTAACTCTCTCGCTTTTGCCTTTGACTATATCGGAGTCTTTCTTGATTATCATCTCATGAACCTTCAAGTTTCCTATTAGTTCATCAAGTGATAATGTCGCCAAGTCCTTTGACTCTTCAATGGCGGTGACCTTTGCTCTCCATTTGGGATGTAGAGCCCTAAGAAACTTCCTGACATAGTTCTTGCTAGAATAACCTTCATCAAGAGCTTTAAGACTAGTAATAATAGTATTAAATCTAGCAAAATCACTATCAATAGATTCATCTTCCGGAATGGAAAATTGTTCATATTGTTGCACAAGAAGATCTGTCTTGTTCTCTTTGACTTGATTATTACCTTGGTGAGTGACTAACAAAGTTTTCCAAATATCTTTTGCCGTATTACACATAAAAATTCTCACAAATTCCTTTTTTGGCAAAGCATTATAAATCATCATTTTTGGCTAGTTTTCTTTTAAGTTCATCACTTTGTTAACTATAAGGAACTATTTCATCCCTTTTAGTTTCCAGATTCTTTTGAATCGGTTGAAAGTCACCCTTGGTAATAATATGCCAAAGATCAATGTCTTTTGATTTCACATACGTTTCGAATCTTGTTTTCCAATATATAAAACAATCGGTTTCAAAAAGTGGTGGTCTTTGCATAGATTGCCCTTCTTGATATTTGTCGGAATCCATTGATCGATTCAAGTTTTAAAATACAATTTAATTTAAAATCTTGACTTACGTGGCTCTGGTACCAATTTTGGAAAACTAGAAGGGGGGGTTGAATAGTTTTACCGGTTTTTAATTTGTTTCAAAACTTTACTTTTGAAAAACTTGATTCGAATCTTTTGTGCAATCAATCAGCACCAATATGAACACTTCACTATACTATCAAATATAAATAATGAATGTAAAGAAAAGAGATGGAAAGATCAAACCCGCACAAAGAGGTTTATAGTGGTTTGGTCACGAAGCTCTTCTTCGCCCTACTCCACTCCCCGAGTACCACACTCGAGAGTTTAAGGCACTATGTCAACAAAGCTCCTTTCAGGCGGAGAAAACCGTACAACGTCACTTATCCTATTTTCTGACACTAAGCTAAATGTCGAGTGCTAATCTTAGCTAGCACCAATCTACCACGATCTACACGGTCCTTTCTACTTCACACAATCAACACACTTGACTCGATCTACCCAATCTACCCTTGATCCACTTGATCAACACACAAACCCACTAGCTACAAGAGATCTCCAAGATCTTGACAAGATCACAATGATCAACACTCACAACTCTCAAGAACTTGATGTATGCAAGGATACAACAAGTGTGTAACAAGTGTTACAAGTGCACTAACTATAACTACAACACTTTGTATCTTCTTTGATACATTGTGTTCTTCTCTTGCACTAGTAGAGGAATGAAGGTGATCACTTGGTTGGATGAATGGATCACTCTTTAAACAAAAGAAAACTAAACTAAATGATCAAGAAGAAAAGATGTGATAAGAGTATTGAACTCCGAAAGATATGTGTGAAAAAGGATGCCCAAAAACTGTGAAGATGGCTGGTATTTATAGGCAAAAAAAATATGACCGTTATAGGTACACGGTACCACTAATGTTAAACGGTACCACTAAATTTAGTGGTACCGTGGTACCGTGCCAGACAAAAACGCTCCTCTTTTTGTCTTTAGTGGTGAGAATTTATTTGGGGAAGTTTGGAGCTGATTTTTTTTGGGGGGGGGGGGGAATAGCTGTTATGATATTTAAACTTATTTTTCCATTAAAACATTTCTTAATAATTCAAAAATAACTTGTAATGTGTATTTTTGAAAAAATGTTTTGTCACATTAAAAATGTGAAGTTTTAAACACAAATTCACTTCTTTGATCATTTGTCAAGTTGTAAATTTATTTGTTCATACCTAGAGTGATTTGAGTAGAAATGGGACCTTTCGACTAAAAACTTGTTTACGTTAATTTTAACGTAAAGTGTTTTTACATTTTGTCATCCTCAAAACGTAAAGTTATCGAAAGATATAAATAACGTTTTTAGAACATTATTTGCATCAACAAGGACTACGTAGATTTGGGTTAAAGTGCATGATGTGATGATAAAGACGAGTTAAGAACATTCCATAAGGAATTAGTTTGCTTTTGTAACCCTTAAGGTTAGTAATACTCTTTGCAAAGAAGTAAGCGAGGTTATAGTATTGTTCAGTTAGAAGACAGTATATAGCAAATCCATCAAATTAGGTTTTGATGCATAAAATTTGAATCCTAGACTCAGATTAAGAACATTTTCTCTTAAAATAATTGCCCATGGACGATATTCCGCATGAATTTCCTTTAAAAGGATTTGGTCTGGATCAAGATAGTGTTTGCGTTGTGGAGTTTGCACGAAACAAATTATTTCTTGTGGAGAAGGTATGTAAGAACTGTATGGACTATTTTCTTCTCGATAGTTGAAAAGAGACTCTAATGACCAATCTTCCGTATAGGCACATTGACCATAATTTGGAATCCTAAGGAATTGAGCAAACTATTGGAGAGGCATGGCAAACTTATGATTTTGTATCCAAAACCAAAAAGAGAAGGATTGATCTTCGTTTCGCACAAGCTCTACTTGACGGAAGAACTCTAGTACAAACCTAGGACAAATACGCTCATTTATAGTGAGCAAGGGATCAAATCCTATGGTGTGAAACGGGGTGAAGATGTGTTCTTGATTAAGGAGTGAAACATCTACGATTCTTCCTTCATGAAAATAGCATGTTTCAAGATTGGTAAACGCACAAATCTGACTACCTGGAGTTGTTGGTTCACGAGAAATGTGGGGAATATAGTTTTTGGTATCTTTGTGATCAAAGTCATACTCATGAGACATGATTGATACCTAAAATATAATAAATAGGTTTCAATATAACAATTATAAAGATATTTTGACGCACAATTCAAGTCTAGTGTGTGCCTATATGCAAACTATGTGAAGATACAATTATCTCGACTCGATTTTTGAAATTAAAGTTTAGTTAAATAGATTTTGAGATAATCCAAAATTCATCTTCTAGGTTTGATATTGCTCACTTAAATGTGGCGAACATATATATTAATTATGTACATTCTATGACACTAGTAAGATTATCGTGCATGAATGAAAACATTTTAAGTTTGTATTAACAATGCAATGAAAACGGTTTCATAATTTTCCTAATCGTGAGAAGATTTTATGAAAAGCAGTTTGAGGGTTTTCTAAAAATCAATTTCTTACAATGTTGATTAGGTTTATGCATAATTGATAATTGGGAAGGCATAATAGTTATAAACTATACTAATCTAGTCTAATTAACAATTGATTCATGAATTATAAAGAATTATATAGCAAATCCCTCAAATTAAGTTTTGATGCATAAAATTAGAATCCTAGACTCAGATTAAGGATAATGAAGTAGTAATTACTTACAGTAGTTGTTCAGATTGATAAAATATACTTGATTTGACGACCAAAAGCGCTTAATTTTGTTGAATAAATTAATTTGTGTGAGTGGGTCGTGGTTATGTGATGCGATTTCAGATATCTCAGATGTTCAAGAAGTATTACTAGTGATTGGAAATGAAGTTTATGAAGGCCCCATGGCTCGAGGGGTGTGTTTGGTATCTCTTATTACACCACACGACATTACTACACAATAAAAGGAAGTTATGCTGATTGAATGAAGCGACTTTTGCCATACTTCAGTTACAAAATTTATGGCTGGAACTTTTCATTTTCTTGTAATGATGTTCAGTGAACATTTTCGCCTATTTATTTGGCTTTCTCATTGTAATAAGAACATCATGAATAAACAATTAAAGCTTTTGCTTCCCTTTTGAATTATTGCTTATAATTCGTCTTAATCATTGTTAGGACGCGTTTTCCGAACTCTGATTTCGATACTAAATCAATAGGTCTTGGTTTGGTTATCACCGAATTCAATTCAATAGGTCTTGATTTGTCTTCATACTATCCCTTGTCCTTGTTTCCGCTGTAATTACGCATCATTAGTGGTATCAGAGCCCACGATTGCTCTTGATTTTGAAGAAGATGAATTTTGATGATCCTGATTTTCTTCACAATCTCCGGGAAGCTTTGAGGAATGTTCAAGAGGGGATGCCTAGGCCACCTAGGCGTGGGGATGTTAGGATAGTAAATGAATTCAAAGTGACCGAGCTGCCAGAATTTTTGGGTGGAACAGACCCGGAAATATATTTGGAGTGGGAACGAAAAATCGATCGCATGTTTGATTTTAAAGATTTGGATGATGAGAAACGATGCAAGTTTGCTATTCTCCGTTTGGGTAAAAGTGCTTCGTTGTGGTATGAAGGGTTGAAGAACAAACGGATTCGTGCCGATAAAGAAAAGATTACCTCTTGGGAGTCGTTGAAAAGAAAACTCCGTAAAAGGTATGTCCCGGCAACACATCGTATTTCCATTTATCGAAGAATTGCTGATTTTAAGCAAGGAAAGTTAAGCGTTGGGGAATATATTGACGAATTTGAAAATTTGTCTTTGATGGGTGAAGTGGAGGAGATTCCCGAACAAAAGATGTCGAGATTTTTGCGTGGGTTGAATTATAGTATTGCAAACTCCGTTGAATTGTACCCGTATGCAGATTTTGATACCTTGTGTGGATTGTGTTTGAAATTGGAAGCACAAGGAAAGGTGAAATATGGAGTTAGTTTGAGTTCGGATTATGCTAAGAACAAACAAGTAGCAAAACCTGAATTTTCTGTTAAGGCTAATGATTCAGTGGGTAATTCAAGCGGGTCAGCTAGAGCTCCGTTGGGTAATTCTTCATCACTTGCTCCTAAAGTGTCTAGTACACCAAGGGAAGGTAACTTGTCCAAAGTTAGATGTTTTAAATGTCAAGGTTTCGGGCATTATCAAAATGCTTGCCCGAACAAACGGGTGGTAACTTTAAGGGAGGCTATAGAATATCGTGATGAATTAATTGAGGAAGAAAAGGCGGGTGAAGAAGCAATTTATGACGAGTATGAGGAAGAAGAGAATTATGTGGCTCCGGATGTGGACACCACTTTGGTACTTAGAACGTTGCAAACTCATGTCTCTCCGACCGAGTTGGATCAGCGTGATCAAATTTTTCACACCAAATGTCAAGTCAAGGACAAATGGTGTAGTTTGATCATTGATGGTGGAAGTTGTGCCAATGTAGCTTCTAGCGAGATGGTGAAGAAATTGGGTCTGGTTACTACGGTTCACCCAAAGCCATATGCTCTCCATTGGCTCGATGATGGTAGCAAAGTCCAAGTGTCAAAACAGGTCCGTGTTGGTTTGACGTTGGGTTCGTATGTTGACCAGGTCTTATGTGATGTAATCCCCATGGACGCTTGTCACATCTTGCTGGGAAGACCATGGCAGTTTGATAGGGATGTTTGGCACAAGGGGAGGAGTAACGAGTATGAACTAAGGGATGGTGGAAAGAAAATTGTGTTGAAACCCATGTCTTCTCGTGAAATTCGTTCTATGAGCACTAAGAAGCAAACGACTCACACAATGTTGATTAGTGAACGGGAAGTGGAGCATGTGATTAATAGAGGTGAATTGGTGTATCTACTTGTGGGTAAGGGAGAAAGTGTGTTGGGTCGAACTGAAATTCAGGATGGCCCAATTTCAGAATTGTTAGCTGAATTTGACGATGTGTTTCCCAATGATTTGCGACCAGGATTACCTCCCATTCGTGGCATTGAGCATCAAATTGACCTCATACCAGGGTGTCCTTTACCAAACAAAGCTGCCTATCGTTGTAATCCGGAGGAGACCAAGGAATTACAAAGGCAAATTAGTGAATTAATGGATCGCGGGTATGTGAGGGAAAGTATGAGTCCATGTGCAGTCCCGGTTTTACTTGTTCCCAAAAAGGATGGTACTTGGAGAATGTGTGTCGATAGTCGATCGGTGAATAACATTACCATTAAGTATCGGTTTCCCATCCCGAGGCTTGATGATATGTTAGATGAATTACACGGTTTGGTGGTGTTTTCTAAGATAGACTTGCGAAGTGGGTACCATCAAATTCGTATGCGTGAAGGAGATGAGTGGAAAACAGCCTTCAAGACGAAACACGGGTTGTATGAGTGGACCGTTATGCCCTTTGGTCTCACAAATGCACCTAGTACTTTTATGAGATTGATGAACGAAGTATTAAAGGCGTTCTTGGGTAAGTTTGTTGTGGTTTACCTTGATGATATCCTCGTTTACAGCAATAGCGAGGAGGATCATTTGGGTCATTTGAGGCAATTGTTTGAAACTCTTAGATCCCAAAAGCTTTATGGAAAAAAGGAGAAATGCTCGTTCTTGGTGGATAGCGTTAAGTTTTTGGGGTATGTTGTCTCGAAGGATGGCGTTTCGGTGGATCAATCCAAGATTGAAGCGATCAAATCTTGGCCTAGTCCCACCACCATTAGTGAGGTTCGTTCTTTTCATGGACTTGCATCTTTTTATCGTCGTTTTATTTGTGACTTTAGCACTATTACGAGTCCAATTTCTGATTGTATGAAAAGGGGGTGTTTGTTTGGAATGTCGATGCCCAAAAGGCATTTGATTTAATAAAAGAGAGACTTTGTACAGCTCCTATATTAGCATTACCGGATTTCTCACAGCCCTTTGAGGTTGAATGTGATGCTAGTGGCGTGGGTATTGGGGCAGTTTTGATTCAAAGCAAGCGTCCAATTGCATACTTTTCTGAAAAATTGGGGGGTGCTCGTTTGAATTATTGCACTTATGATAAGGAGTTTTATGCTATTGTTCGTGCTCTTGATCATTGGAGTCATTACTTGCGTCCGAGTCATTTTATTTTGCACTCAGATCATGAGTCATTGAAGTACATTAATGGACAGCAGAAATTAAGTCCTAGGCATGCCAAATGGGTTGAATTTCTACAATCTTTCCATTTTTTCTTCAAAGTATAAAGATGGTAAGAGCAATGTGGTTGCGGATGCTCTTTCTCGTAGGAATGCTTTACTCGCCACATTAGATGTTCGTTTGTTGGGCTTTGAAACTTTAAAGGATTATTACGTTGCGGATAGCGATTTTGGGGAGGTGTTTGGAAAGTGTCAAAACGGATCCTTTGGAGAATATATGATTCAAGATGGTTTCCTGTTCAAAGGCAATTGTCTTTGTGTGCCTAAACATACTATCCGAGAATTATTGGTTCGTGAAGCTCATGGTGGCGGGTTAGCGGGTCATTTTGGTATTGTGAAAACTTTGGACATGCTTAAGGAACATTTCTTTTGGCCGAAAATGTTGGGAGATGTGTCAAATGTGATTGGGAAATGTGTTACTTGCCACATGGCCAAGAGTTCTTTTAAACCAGGTTTATATACTCCTTTACCAGTTCCGGTTCGCCCATGGGAAGATGTCGCGATGGATTTTATAGTAGCTTTATCTCGTACTCAAAGAGGTAAGGATGCTATCATGGTGGTTGTGGATAGGTTCTCAAAGATGGCTCATTTTGTTGCGTGTCAAAAGACGGATGATGCTAGTAGTGTTGCGGATTTATACTATCGAGAAATAGTTCGTTTGCATGGAATTCCAAAGACGATAGTTTCTGATCGGGATTCCAAGTTTCTTAGCTATTTTTGGAACACGTTGTGGAGGAAAGTGGGTACAAAGTTGTTGTTCAGTACTTCTCATCATCCCCAAACGGATGGTCAAACCGAGGTGACTAATCGGACTCTAGGAACATTATTACGTGGATTGGTTAGTAAGACTCAAAAGGATTGGGACATCAAGTTTGCTCATGCCGAGTTTGCTTATAATCGCTCGCCTACTTATGCTACGGGTCATTCTCCTTTTGAAGTCGTTTATGGAGTCAACCCATTCGTTCCTTTGGATTTAATTCCCATGCCAAAAGACGAATTGGTTCATCCGGATGCCGAGTCAAAGTTGAAGGCAATGATGAAGCTACATCAACAAGTTCATGATCGCATCAAAACTGTAAATGCAGCTTATCAAAGAAAATCAAACAAGAATCGAAAGCAGAAAGTGTTTGAAAAGGGAGACTTGGTTTGGGTTCATTTGAGGACGGAACGGTTTCCAAAAAAACGCAAGAATAAACTCATGCCACGAGCCGAAGGTCCATACAAAGTAATGGAGAGAGTAAATGACAACGCTTACAAGATTGAACTTCCAGGTGATTATGGGGTGCATGCTACGTTCAATGTGGGTGATCTTTCTCCTTATATTGACGATGACGGTATTTCAGAATTGAGGTCAATTCCTTTTAAAGGAGGAGGGAATGATGCGATTTCAGATGTCTCAGATGTTCAAGAAGTATTACTAGTGATTGGAAATGAAGTTTATGAAGGCCCCATGGCTCGAGGGGTGTGTTTGGTATCTCTTATTACACCACACGACATTACTACACAATAAAAGGAAGTTATGCTGATTGAATGAAGCGACTTTTGCCATACTTCAGTTACAAAATTTATGGCTGGGACCTTTTCATTTTCTTGTAATGATGTTCAGTGAACATTTTCGCCTATTTATTTGGCTTTCTCATTGTAATAAGAACATCATGAATAAACAATTAAATCTTTTGCTTCCCTTTTGAATTATTGCTTATAATTCGCCTTAATCATTGTTAGGACGCGTTTTCCGAACTCTGATTTCGATACTAAATCAATAGGTCTTGGTTTGGTTATCACCGAATTCAATTCAATAGGTCTTGATTTGTCTTCATACTATCCCTTGTCCTTGTTTCCGTTGTGATTACGCATCATTATGGTTACTTTAGTATTATGAAACTGTGTTTTATAAATAGGGGTTTTAGGCAGAAATCAGATCTGCGGATCCATAATTTTGGCGGACGGATCCGTATTTTGTAGATCCGTGGAAGTGTCAAAATGGGACAGAACTTATTTTGTGAGATTTGGATCCTAGATTTCGACTAAGACTTATCATGAGACTCTTACATATGCTGTAAGGAGTCTTGTGATGAATTTTTAGGTTATGACGTTTCCTCGTTGACTTTCAACGATGAGTTGTATACGACTTTTCAGATTAAGAAATCACAAAACGTCAATCCTAATGCGATTTGGATTTATGGAATATGTTCCATCATTCCTAGACCTAAGCGAAGGAAGTTGAAAGGTTCACGCTTGAGTTGTTTCGTAAGAATTTCAGCGATGTTGTGTTCCGAGGAAACTTTCTCAATAGAAATATTTCCATTCTGAACGTTGTCGCGTAGGAAATGGTGACGAATTTCTTTGTGTTTTGTCCTAGAGTATTGTACGGGATTTTTACTTAAATCTATTGCGCCTTTGTTGTCGCACATTATGGTGATGTCGTTAAGATGTATGTCGTAGTCGATTATAGCTTGTTTCATCCATAGTGCTTGCTGGCACGCCTTGCCTGCGGATACATACTCGGCTTTGGTTGTGGAGATAGCAAGGGCGGTTTGTTTCTTAGAGAACCATGATTTCAAACAATATCCAAGGAACGTACAAACGCCACTAGTGCATTTTCTATCTACTTAATCTCCCGCGTGATCGGAATCGGCGTAGACGATCGTTTCAACAACCGTATCTTTTGGATACCATAATCCTAAGTGTATTGTTCCCTTAATATATCTAAAGATTCGTTTGACGGCTTCTAGATGGGATATTTTGGGATTCTCTTGAAATCGAGCACAAAGACAAAAACTAAACATAATGTCGGGTCTGCTTGCCGTTAGGTAAAGTAAACTACCGATCATACCTCTATATTCATTGCTATCCACGGATTCTTCATCCTCATCTTTGGTTAGTTTGATTTCAGTGGACATGTGAGTTTTTGTAGGTTTACAATCTTCTAAGCCAAATTTATTAAGCATCTCTTTAATATATTTAGATTGATTAAAGAAGATACCATCTTCCATTTGTTTTATTTGTAATCCTAAGAAGAAATTCAACTCACCCATCAGGCTCATTTCAAACTCGTCATGCATGATCTTAGAAAAGTCATCGCATAGTTCTTGACAAGTTGAACCAAATATAATGTCGTCGACATATATTTGTACAATGATGAGGTGTGAGTTTCTTTTCTTGGTGAAGAGTGTGTTATCTACCATCCCCATGGTATACTCATGTTCAATCAAGAATGCCGTGAGTCTATCATACCAAGCTTTAGGAGCTTGCTTAAGACCATATAAAGCTTTCTTGAGCTTGTAAACATGATTTTGCTTTTCAAAATCAATGAATCCCGGAGGTTGTGCTATGTATACCTCCTTATTGACAAAACCATTCAAAAACGCACTCTTCACGTCCATTTTTTATCACTTAAAATCTAAGGCATACGCATAAGTAAGTAATATACGAATAGATTCTCATATAGCTACCGGAGCATAAGTTTCATCATAATCTATTCCTTCTTGTTGACTATATCCTTGCGCTACTAATCTAGCCTTATTTCTAGACACTATCCCGTTTTCATCAAGCTTATTTCTAAACACCCATTTAGTTCCTATGATAGTAGCATTTCTAGGTTGAGGTACTAGTTCCCAAACATTGTTATAAATGAATTGGTTTAGTTCCTCTTGCATTGCAACTATCCAATTTCATCCTTAATGGCTTCGTTAACATTCTTAGGTTCTAAGGTCAAAATGAAACAAAATAATTTACTTTTCCTTTGCACTTGGGATCTAAGGGTTCGTTCATTTAACCTACCTATCACGTGATCTAAAGGATGATTCTTAGACTCTTTGATGTTTACAATTGTTTGTTCTTCTAAGGGTTCATTCTCATCATCTTTGTCTTGTTCGACTTGGTTTTCTAGGTCTAAGTTGGTTTTCTTCTTAATTGTTGATTCTTCATCTAAATCATCATCCACCAAGGGTGATGTTTTAGGTGGGGGAGGAGATTCATCAAACGTAATGTTCAATGATTCTTCAACTTTCATAGTATACTTATTTAGGACTATGTAAGCCTTACTATTTTGTGAATGTCCTAGAAATATACCTTCGTAAGACTTTGGGTCAAACTTGGTGAGGTAGTCTTTAGTGTTGAGAATGAAGCACTTGCTTCCAAACACCTTGAAGTATTCTAGTGTAGGTTTCTTACCTCTATATAGTTCATATGGTGTTTCACCTAGGAATGGTCTAATAAGAATTCTATTTAAAATGTATGTTGAAGTATCCACGGTATTACACCAAAACTTTTGAGGTATTGATTACTCATTCAATAATGTTCTGTTGGGTCACTTCAGTACCCAAGTCACTTAAAACTAGGATTTGAACAAAATATAACCTAAGTGTTACATTACAAATAACGACTTCAAGTCACTGAGTGAATAGTTACTCAGTGAGTCACCTTCAGGAAGCCTAGGACAAGTCTAAGAAGAAAGCCTCTCCATTCAGTGAGGCACAACTCAGTTAATGGCACCTAAGCCAAAGAAGAAAGTGATGGGTTCAGTGAGTCATTGAACCCCAAGACTCCTCAACAACTATAAAGACCTGAAGACTGAAGACTGAAAACCTAAAGACAAAAGAAAGGCGGAACAAGGCGGGAAATGTTTGAAAGGATAAGGAGAAGTCCTTATCAGTCTGAAGTCAAACTTTCCCTGAAAGGCTAAAGATCAGAACAGTGTCATCACTGTTCCTCAAAAAACAACCTTGTCCTATACCCAAAATAGGTTCTTGTAACAGAGGCAAAATACGTAATTATTTTGTCCACACTAACTTAGGTCATCTTTTTCTTTATCACAAAGGTTGTAAAATACTTGTGTATAAATAGGATTCATAAAGTGGAGTAAAAGTTTGACAAGTTTGTGCACTAAATACTTAGACATTCACAAAAACTTTTACTCCTCCAAATAGCAACCTAGTCCCTGAGATAGCTCAGTTGGTTCAGTGTAGTTGTTACTTAAGCTTAGCTTAAGTTTAGTGAGGAGTCATACCGTACTTGTTGATCCCAATTATATACTTGATCGAATTCCCTTAACTTGTAAAGGTTTCTAAACACTTCATTTTTGATTCTTCAGTTGTATGATAAACCAAATAAGATCCAAGCACATCTGTGTATCATCTTCAACTGAAACCTTTTCATTCAACATCATTGTCAGTGTAGCTTTTGATAAGGGACATTTCTTCTCAACCAACATCCAAATCTGAAGTCCCTTCATTGCCACACAATGAACTCCACATGTATCATACCACTTCTAAAATAAGACTTCATTCCCCATCTGATCTTGCCATACCCTGTCTTCTAGATTTGGTTCAAACATAACTTTCTGATCTTCCTATAGAACTCTATCCATAATGTTAGCTGGCCTTGTAGATCCATATTTAGCCTTAACCAACTTTCATAGAATTTCTAGGTCCTCCTTATCAAAGCTTTTGAGCATCTATCCAAATGTGATAAACTTCTGAGACTGTCCACCAGCTCTCACTATTTCCCACCAAGCTTTCTTTCCCTGATAGCCAACTTTCCAATCAATAATGCAATACTTGGTAGCCAAAGGTTCAGCCTCTATAGGTATCTCTTCATCATCTGATTTGATTAACATATATAGTTTTAGCTCAGCTTTACCTTTGTCACCACTTTCCATCTGCTCTTTATCCTTTTGCTCATAAAGTTTTTGCTTTTTAGTGCTCTATTACTCTATCTCTTCACCTGCTCTCTTTGAACTCCCCACCACCTCTTCTGTTTGCATAGGCACATATGTGTTTACTCTATTGGAAACCTTATCAAATACTTCCTGAATCTTCTCAAAACTCATGTTCTTGAACTGACTTGGCTTCCAATTATCCATATTTCTGAGATAAGTACACATTAACTTCTTTTTCTGAGCTTTAGTTGGTGATCTGTTCCTCTTTTCTTCTGCTTTCTTGGCTGCAAAGAACTTCCTTTTCTTCTCAAAGAATTCTACAAGTAATTTTGCCTTCTCAGCCTCAGACAATCCTTCTATTTCTTCCTATTGCAATCTCTGAGCCAATTCCTAGTCAGCATCACACTTGACTTGTAAGTCTACCCAATCATTTATAAGTGCAATGTTCTTGGTTTCTTTCTCAGCTGTAACCCTTGCCTTTTAAGCTACCAATCTATTCTCTTCTTCATACTCTGCTTGCAAAGCTCTTGCCACTTCAGCATCAGCTAATTCTTTTTCTTTTTTTGATAAAGGCTTAACCACAGGTTCTTCAATCAGAATTCCCTTGCCCTTACCTTGTGGTTGTTGTTGAACAAATTTTGTTGATGTTGTAGTAGATCGCTCTTTGATGACAACCCCTTTTGTTGGTGGTTTTGTGGTCTTCAAAGCAGTAAGGGCTTGAGCCAAAGTTAGTTCTTCATCAGTAGTTGTTATTGTTGCAGCACTAACAATTGTTTCTTTAGCAGCAGCACTAACTGATACACTAGTAGTAGAAACTTCAGTACCAGCAGCATTAACATCAGCAGTTTCAACCATTAGCTTAGCAACTTCAACCAATTTATCTACATTAATCCCAGCAGTTTTAACTTACTCTACTTGCTCTTCTACAACAATATTAACCTCTGTATCTTCAACAACAAACTGAATACCTTCATCCACAATATCTTCAACCACGTTATCAATCCCAGCATCCACCATATGAGTATCCTCCCCTGCACCTATGTCATCATTCCTCCCCTGTTTGGAGGCATCCCCCCCCCCAAACTTTGTGCTTCATCTAAGGATTCTACCCTTGATGTAGTACCCACCTTGAATAATCTTTTCAGTTTGTGAGTGCTTGACCTCTTCCCCTTTTCCAACTACATAACCCTCTTCTTTAACTGTGTTATCTCCTATTGCTAAGAAAAGGTAAGTTTCTTGAGGCCAAGAACTTCCTTCTGTAGAGTGGTACAAGTTTACATCAATTCCTTAATTAGTTGCATACAACCCTCATCACTTCGGATTGTGTTACCTATCCCGAGAGGTGAATCATTGGGTATGTTTGACTTAGTCTTATACCTAGTTTGAGCATCTGAGCCCCCCTTGGTTTCTTGGCGCCTAGGGATTCCATCACCTGAATTAGTTCCTTGGGAACTTGATCCATTAGATGTTTCCTTGGATTGGGTCTTATTGCTGTTACCACTATCCTGCTCTGCATCTAAGCTAGTAGCAGTAGTGGCAGCCCTTACCAAACTATCATCCTCATCCTTAATGATAGCCTCATCTGCAACTATACCAGCACTAGATTGAGGTATATGAGTGCCCTTTATCTTTGTGATCCTACGGGTATAAGTCTGTTGAGGTTGGTTGGATGATGTTGCCAAAATGATGGG
This sequence comes from Artemisia tridentata subsp. tridentata, assembly GCA_021014915.2. Classification (NCBI taxonomy): domain Eukaryota; kingdom Viridiplantae; phylum Streptophyta; class Magnoliopsida; order Asterales; family Asteraceae; genus Artemisia; species Artemisia tridentata. Next base: position 244,155,922 of record CP139504.1, read on the forward strand.
TAGCAGTTGGAATTACTGAACCTTCACCCTGGTTTTGTTGGCCTAGTGCCACCATTGTTGGAAACAAAGGTGTCACTCTACCAGAAAAATCTTTTCCCACCCTCTTCATGTTTGCCAAAATCTTTTTAGAATGAGAGGGTGCAGGATAAACTCTTTTGTGAGTTTTCATCTCAGTAAACTATTTGTTCTTGAAAACTTATAAAAACCTTGGATACATATAAAATTTGTTTGCTGATTTATCCAAGATCTTAACCATACTATCAAAAATTAGTTTTGAAAAATTGAACCTCTAGTTTGTAGCCAAGCAGATTATAGCAGAAGCCATATTACTGCTAAACTCATTCCATGAAGTTGTTTTAGGACTTAAGCATTGTAAGATAGTATGAATTAAGAATTTCCACTGTGGGGAGAAGTTTTCTTTGAAAAAATTTAAATAATCATTTTTCTTCTTATATCCCATTAGTTCAAGGTTTTCAAAAATTGCAGAATTTGAGAGATACTCAATACTGTTTTTATCATCTGCTAGTCGAAGAGATCTTCTAACAGACGTTTCAGTACCGAGTATATCTTGGCCATCTACAAAAGCCTTAATTTGTACTTCATCATTCAGTGTTATGACCTTTGCAGTAGACCAAAACTGTTCAATGTGTTAAATATATATAGTAGGATTCATAGTTAATGCATACCTAATGGGGTGTGCATTCAAGAAATCAATGATTTATGCAAATCCTTCATACTCTTTTGGTTTTAACAAGAAGGCAACCATGTTGTGAGTATCAGCAAATGAGAGGTTCGACATTGTTATGATTTTGTTGTAATTGATGGTGGTTTTTTGCGAATTGATGATAAAAAGAGAGTTAGGGTTTGTTGTTGAGGGAATTATGTGCGTGTGAATTCGATTAAATGAATGATTTGGGGATTTAAACCCGTAATCGAATAAGTTACAAAACAGTCCCTCAAACAAAGCAGTAGTTGTAACCTCAGCAGCACTATGTATGCCTAGCAGCATTAACTTATGTCGAGCAGTAGTAACTTTGTGACATTAGTAATAACTCCAATTCCACACCAATCTAACACTTTTCTTTTGCATTTCCTGCAAAATGTTAGTCCAAACACCAAACAAACACAAGCAATAACCATATTCATAATGATTACAAGATCACACTTAACAGCAATGTTAAGAATAACCTAGCAGCACAAACTTAGCAGGTTTAATTATAACTACCAGTACTAATTATACTTAACAGCAGAAACACTTAATGGCCTAAATAACAGTACTAATCCTTATAAAACTTTACAAAAACATAAAGAGATAAAAAAGTTTAAAGATTTAACATTCCAATACTAGCAATCAAATATTGAAATCTACTTACATCAAAAGCTTTTGTAAGCAAATCTACAACATTCTTGTCAGTATGGACTTTGACCATTTGAATTAGCTTCTTTTCATTGCAATCTCTAATAAAATGATGCATGATCTCAGTATCCTTTGTTTTTGAATGAAAAACAGGATTTCTAATTATGCACATAGTACTGTTATTATTAATAAAAATCTTAGTATGCATAAAATTATACCCATAATCAAGTAATTGATTCTGAATCCAAGGCACTTGTCCACAACAACTTGAAGCAGCCAAATACTTAGCTTCTGTTGTGGAGTTTGCAACCACAGTCTGTTTCTTGCACTGCCATGAGATCAATCTACACCCAAGAAATTGACAACCTCCTGTTGTAGACTTCCTATCCAAGCTTGCTCCAGCATAATCACTATCAGTGTATGCTTCCAAATCAAAAGGAGAATCTTTTGGATACCAAAGACTCAATTTTGGTTGACCTTTTAAGTACCTAAAAATTCTTTTCACAGCATGAATGTAACACCCCCAAAATCATAATATTCGCGGAAGCATACAGTTTGGGTGCTACTGGATTGAAATCACAACACAAGATATAGGGAACGGATTAAAATCCGTTTAAAAGTATATTACATAAGTTAAGTCATGTAACATTACATAAAATCCATCTTGATGAAAATGAAGCCCATTTAAATTAAAAAGGTCCAGTTTTCAGAGTAAACGCATTAAAAACATTTTCATCATTTATTGTGACCGACGCCATGCACTGCACCCGGCTAAACGCACCTCAGTTTCCTAAGAAAAACATTCTAAAAGTCAGCTAACGCTGGTGAGTTCATAGGTTTAAATAAATAGCACATATGGACCAATAGCAATATCATAAAAATAATTCAGCAGATACACACTATCCGTTATGCAAACACTAAGCCTCATCCTACCAATGCTAAGACAATGCAGCACGACTAGCGTTAGCAAAATAAATAAGGGTGCCCGCGAGTATTAATCCCCAGACACTCGGCCAAAAACCCGACTTGGTATACGTTCGCCTTGGCTATGCCGAGCCAATCGAACGGGGACTTCACTCCCAATAGATCTATTTATAACAAACGGCTTCCCAAACAGGAATTAACGGCAGATGATAGTGGGCACAAAATGGGATTCAGCAAACTTAGGTTTCTGCATACTAGTGTGATCTCAAAAGCAAATTCATTTCTGGTCCATGAAAATAGTTTTGCATGTTTCTCACCCCAAGCTTATAAAGCAAAAACCGTATAAAATATGGGGCTATAAACTCACCTTTCAATGACAGCAAATCAGCAAATAAATCAAATAATGCAACCGCGCTGACCAGCACCTAAATCAGTACGGTAGGTCTTAGCAAAACGTTCGTGTCTCATGTGTCTTTATTTTATTTGAAAAGTTTTACGTTTGACCTGTGCTCGTGTATTTCTTGCTTGCTGTGTCGTAAAATATATTTCAAAACGATTTATTATTGTAACTCTTGGGGGTAGCTCATGGTGAAAGTGCATGGTGAGAATACGTAACGGAACATCCGTGCAAGTATCCAAAAAGCATTTTACCATATTAAGCAAAACTAGATTACATTTAAGGATAGAATGATTAGGTGTCCCATATGCTTTGGTGTGGCTTATGTGGCCAGCTAGGGGTTATTTAGGGGAGGGCAAAAATAGTTTTTATCCCGCTTTGGTGTATAGTGTGTCGGTTTGAGCTTAAAAGTTACCGTAAAGTCCCGGTTAGACGTTTTTGGACCCGATAATGTAAAATAAAGTTTTTAACCACATTTTCGTCAGAAATATAATAAAATGTCATTACTGACTCAAAAACATATTTATTTGACTATTACCATGTGTACTGTGCTGTCGGTACGCGCGTGTGGTTGTTTTTCAGAAAAATGCGAGAAAGCTCTCAATAAATTATAAGACTTGTCAGTAACTATCAGAAATGTGATAATTTAACTTTACTGACAAAAACAAACTTTTTCTGCAGTGACTGTAAGCTACAGTATGCTGGGACAGCTCCCGAAAATGCTTTAAAATACTCAGAAACATGCAAATGCGCATAGAAATGCTTAGCTTAAAAATAATTAATACTCATATAATATTAATTAACAATGTGAAAATTACCATTTGTCACAGTCTCCCCATCTAATCGGGAAATCCGTCCCGGATTTCAATTTACGTTACTCGTCGGCTTTGAAAAGAGATGAGGGTATTTTCGCTTGATTTCATCCTCTCGCTCCCAAGTGTATTCGGGGCCTCTGCGAGAGTTCCATCGGACCTTCACAATTGGGATACGACTCTGCTTTAGTCGTTTCACTTCCCGGTCCATGATTTCAATCGGCTCTTCAATAAAATTTAACCTCTCATCAAGCTGGATTTCATCCAAAGGAATAACGGCGTTTTCATCCGATAAGCACTTTTTCAAATTACTAACATGAAAAATGTTATGCACAGCACTGAGCTCTGATGGCAGTTCGAGTCGGTAGGCTACCGGCCCGATCTTTTCAAGAATTTCGAAAGGTCCAATATAGCGAGGGTTCAACTTACCACGCTTGCCAAATCTGATCACGCCTTTCCATGGCAAGACTTTCAACATTACTTTATCTCCCACTTGAAACTCAAGGGGTTTCCGCCTCTTGTCGGCGTAACTCTTTTGACGGTCACGAGCCGCCTGCATTCGGCTCTTGATCTGTACAATCTTTTCAGTAGTCTCATGGACTAGTTCTGGCCCGGTAAGTTGGCTTTCTCCAACTTCTGCCCAACAAATTGGCGATCTGCACTTACGTCCATAAAGTGCTTCATACGGTGCAGCCTTAATACTGGTGTGATAGCTGTTGTTATAGGAAAATTCGACTAAAGGCAAATGCCTATCCCAGTCGTTCCCGAAATCAATCACACAGGCTCTTAGCATGTCCTCTAATGTCTGAATGGTCCTTTCACTCTGACCATCCATTTGAGGGTGATATGTTGTACTCATATCGAGTTTGGTTCCTAAAGCATCCTGAAGCGACTTCCAAAAATTAGACGTGAATCGACTGTCTCGATCAGAGATAATAGAAACAGGCACACCATGCCTTGCGACAATTTCCTTCACATACAATCGCGCAAGTTTATCTATCTCAATTTTCTCCGCTATAGGAAGAAAATGCGTTGATTTTGTGAGACAGTCAACGATTACCCAAATCGTGTCATAACCACTCGATGTCTTAGGCAACTTCGTTATAAAATCCATAGTGATACGTTCCCATTTCCATTCCGGAATCTCAGGTTGAACAAGCAGACCGGACGGTCTCTGGTGTTCAACCTTGACCTTCGAGCACGTTAAGCACTTGCTAACGTATTCAGCTATATCGGCCTTCATGTTTGGCCACCAATACAACTTCTTCAGGTCTAAATACATCTTGTCAGATCCTGGGTGAATGGAGTACTTGGACTTATGGGATTCGTGCATAATAAAATCACGAATTCCTCCACACAGTGGAATCCAATACCTGTCTCCATAAAGCAAAATCCCATCGGATCTTCTTACTAACCCGTTCTCAAGTTCTGGCATTCTGTGAATCCTCTCACTAGGTCGGTTTTCATCTTTAAGTGCCTCATCCTGAGCCTCAAGAATTTTTGCTAGAAGCGGCGAATTGATCGTCATCCCTAACGATCTGACCCTAAGAGGTTTGATTCGCTCCTTTCTGCTAAGAGCGTCGGCAACAACATTTGCCTTGCCTGGGTGATAACGGATCTCACAATCATAGTCACTAAGCAACTCCAACCATCGGCGCTATCTCATGTTCAGCTCCTTCTGGTTCAATAGATGCTGTAGACTCTTGTGATCGGTATACACTACGCACTTAGTTCCATAAAGGTAGTGTCTCCAAATCCTCAGTGCAAACACGACTGATCCTAATTCTAGGTCATGGGTTGTGTAGTTTTTCTCATGGGTTTTCAGCTGTCGAGAAGCATATGCTATTACCTTCTCTCTTTGCATCAACACGGCTCCCAAACCTTTGTGTGATGCGTCACAATACACAACAAAATCTTCGCTACCCTCGGGTAAAGCTAAAATAGGCGCACTACACAATCTTTCCTTAAGGAGTTGAAAAGCTTCTTCCTCCTTATCTCCCCAGTCATATTTCACATTCTTTTGAGTCAATTTCGTCAACGGTTTAGCTATCTTAGAGAAACCTTCTATAAATCTTCTGTAATAGCCGGCAAGTCCTAAAAATTGTCGGATTTTCGTCGGTGTTGTGGGCGTTGCCCAATCCTTGATGGCCTCAATCTTAGCAGGATCTACGTGAATCCCTTGCTTATCTATCACGTGACCAAGAAACTGAACGGTCGATATCCAGAATTCACACTTCGAAAACTTAGCATATAGTTCTTCCTTTTTCAATAGTTCTAGAATTAGCTTGAGATGTTCCTCATGCTCTTGCTCATTCTTGGAATATATCAGGATATCGTCAATGAACACTATCACGAATTTATCCAAATACGGCTTACACACACGATTCATGAGATCCATGAATACTGCTGGTGCATTTGTCAAGCCGAATGGCATAACATGGAATTCGTAATGGCCATATCGGGTTCGGAATGCGGTCTTCGGGATATCCTCTTCCCGGACCCTAAGTTAGTGATAACCCGATCTCAAGTCTATCTTAGAATAAACCGATGATCCTTGCAACTGATCGAATAAATCGTCTATCCTCGGGAGTGGGTATCTATTCTTAATGGTTAGCTTATTCAGTTCCCGATAGTCAATACACATCCTTAAGGATCCATCCTTCTTCTTAACAAACAAAACAGGAGCTCCCCAAGGTGATGAACTCGGTCTAATGAAACCTTTTCCAGATAATTCAGCTAATTGATCGGACAACTCTTGTAATTCCGTATGTGCTAAACGATATGGTGCTCGTGCTACAGGCGCGGCTCCTGGCACTAATTCGATATGGAATTCGATTTGTCTGGCCGGTGGAAGTCCCGGTAAGTCTTCTGGAAAGACTTCTGGAAAATCCCTTACGATTGGCACATCTTCCAACCTTTTCTCTCCAGGTTCCTTTTCTTTCTTTTCAGTGACATGAGCTAAAAAGAGATAACATCCCTTCTCGATGTACTTCTGCACCTTCGTACACGAGATGATGCTCAATCTTGACGAACGCGCACGATCAGAGCGGTCGCCTTCAATGGTCAGAACTTCATTCCCATAGGGTACTCTAACGATCTTCTCATCACAGATGATGACGGCATGATATTTTGATAGCCAATCCATCCCTATGATGACGTCGAAGCTACCCAATTCTACCGGCATTAAGTCGATATTGAATGGACGGTTCAACAAGTTTAGAGCGCAACCCCTTATGATGGTACCTACTCTTTCTAGATTTCCGTTTGCTAGTTCTACGTCAAAGGCATTATCTAAGATGGTCGGGGCTATATCAAGCAAAGGACTAAAAGCGGTCGATACAAAGCTTCTATCTGCTCCCGTATCGAAAAGTACTGAAGCATAACGATTATTTAAAAGAAACGTACCCGTCACTACGTTCGGGTCGTCCTGTGCTTCCCTTCTGCCTACGGCATAAACTCTTCCACGAGCTCTTCCTTCATTGCCCTGATTTCCATTGTTAATCATTGCCACTTGGTTCCCTGGTCTACCACCGTTTCCTTGATTTCGGGGCTTATTGCACTCATTCCGATAATGACCCTTTTCACCACACCCAAAGCAGGTGACATCCGCCTTACGATTGTAGGGTGGTGCTGCTTGTGCGGTGGCTAGTGGTCTTGCCCTACAGTTCTTTGCCAAGTGCCCTATCCTCTGGCAATTGTTACACTTCACAGTGCACTGTCCCCTGTGATGTAACTTACAGCGGTTACAAAAAGGCGTATTCTTATCATAACCCTTCTTGTCTCTTGAACCAACTACATAAACCTTGCCTCCATTCTGCTTTTTGTTCTGAGAGTTGTTGTTGTTACCCTTGGAGTGATCTTCCCACTTCCTTTTGTGGTTAGTACTCTTCTCTGGAATATCCTCCAGTTCCTGATCCATTAACTTGTTAGTTGTCTCCATGGTCTCATGAAGATCTACAGCCCTCGAGGTAATCACATCACCTCTTATAGATTTCGGCAAACCACCGATATACCTCTCAATCAATCTGGCTTCACTCCGAACCATTTCTGGACATAGCAAAGCCAACTCCTGAAATCTCTGGTTGCAAGCAGCGATGTTGTTGTTTTGCACCTTCAGATTCCAAAACTCAATTTCCAATTTCTTAATCTCATTTCGTGGGCAATACTTCCTAATCACTAGTTCCTTAAAATCTTCCCAAAGCATAGCATAAGCAACATCCATATTAGCCGATTTCATGTAGTTGTTCCACCAGGTCAAAGCGGAATCCATGAAAGTGAATGATGCAAACTTGACTCTGTCATTCTCATGACATCCACTGATACGAAACACGGTTTCAAGCTTCTCAATCCATCTAGTCAAACCAACGGCTCCCTCTGTTCCTCTAAATTCTCCAACCATGATTTTTCGGAACTCAGAGTAAGTACAACCTCGGCTGTTGGTCACTGGCCTAGATGTTCTGGTGTTGGTGGTCGAATTGGTCACAGCTGCGAGAGCGGCTGCCACACGATCAGCAACTAGTTGATCCAGTGTTGCTTGATTCACCACTGGGGTAGTAGCTGCGGCCCTGGTTGGTGCGACATCCTCAGCTGTCTGGTCTTGTGCGGCTCTGGTCGGAACGACATCCTCAGCAGTTATTCCCCTCACTGACCTTGTCAGAACCGGTGTGTTAGTGGGTCGTCCTCGTGTGACTCTGGTCGGGGCAACAGGCTCAGTAGTTCTTCCCCTTACTGACCTTGTCTGAATAGGTGTGTTAACAGTTTGTTCTCGTGTGACTCTGGTTGACTTTCGTTTTGGTGCCATTTATCTGCATCACAAAAGATTGCGATAAATGAGATTTTTGGTTATAGGAAAATAAATCATACCGATATGTGGATAGCGAAAACAAATACAAGAATAAAGTCAACCACAGAGGAAAACGAATAATCGGATAGGAAGACTAAGCTTGTTATATAGATATCAAAAGATAAAGGTTCACAAAATTACAAGCTCGTCAATAGTTAGTTCTAAGATACTACCGAAATACTAATAGTCTTAGGAATACATCATCACTACTACTACTCTAGGAATACATCATCACTACTACTACTCTAGGAATACATCATCACTACTACTACATCTAGTGGTCGATCCTAGCAATGCGTAGCTCCTCAAATGCTCGGGTCAATCCTCCAATAGTGGTCTCTAGTTGGGCTACCCGGTCTCTAAGCTCTTGGTTCTCTCTCATCACCGATCCAATGGTATGCTCAGTAGTCGAAATCCTCTGCCACTGCATACGGTCAACGCCTCTGGCTCGTCTCATCATACCCAATATCCTACTCTGGCCTCTACCTAAACCAATGGCCCTAAAATCCAATCCTCTAAGCTCCCTGCCATTTAACCTCTCTAGAGCATCCAATCTAGCTCTCAACCCAATCATCACTCTACGGTCAGAATACAACTCCTCAAATAAAACACAAGCTGCCTGATCAATAGTCCCAATCCGCCTCTTGATTTAAGCAATTTAGTTCAAGGAGAATTGCAAAGGAAATATGCAAAACCCAAGGTTCGTTGTCCCGATTGAAGATTGAATGGAATATGTGATTCGGGATTGTGATTTGTGTCGTGAATGTGAGATAAGAGTGAGATATTTGGGTTTTTACACTACGAATATGAAAATAACAAATAAAAACAATAAACCAAGCTAAGAGAAGAAGCAAATTAAGCACACGAATCCTAAAACGCAATTTAAGTTTAAAAACGAATGTTACGAATTCTAAAAACGCAACTAAATAATGAAATCCTAAATTATAAGTCCTAAAAATGTAAAATTATTTTTCCTAAATTCTAAATATTAAAAGAAAATTTTAGAAAAAAGAAATTTATTTTTTTGACTTTTTATTTATTTTTTTATGAATTAAAAATCAAAAGAAACTAATTAAAAGGTTTACAAATAGTAAATGTCTTTAGAAAAATATGAAACTTTGCAGATAAATCTAAAATATTATTCTGAATCTAGGAAAAATGAAATTGGAAATCTACTAAACCCTAATAAGCAGTTTGTGCAAATAAGCAGTTGGGAATAAGCACTAAAATAATGCTAAACAATGCCAAAAATTACCAAAAGCTCAACACTGAATAAGAACACTATTTAAAGCTTAAAACTACTGATTAAGTCCAAATAAGCTCTTGGAATAAGCAAACTGGACCAGTTCCACAAATGGGACAGAAATAAATGATGAAAAAGCTAACTTACAGCTGTTCTATAAGCTAGGTGTAAGCTTATTGGGGAAGTCCAAAAGCAGATACTGTAAGCTTATACTACAAGCTTCTTTCAAACTTAAGATGCCCAATTTTGAAGTTCAATTGCTTATTCAATTAAGCTAAAAAACAGATGCTAAATGGCACAAAAATGTTTGCAGGCTAAGAGCAGTTCTGTGGGGCTGATTTGCAGACTGATTTTAAGCTGATGAATAAGCTGCAATTTGAGAATCCAGCTCAGACCCTAAAAGTCCATACTACTAACTACTTGTAACCCAAAATTCAAGCAAAGTGCACAAGGGAATAAGCAGTTAAGGTACAAGAAATAAGCTGAGAAAAACAGCTCTTGTGCAGATCTGCACAATTGAAACGATATCTTAAATTTACAGGCTTAATCCACTGTAGTACACGACTCTGCTTATATATATATATATATATATATATATATATATATATATATATATATATATATATATATATATATATATATATTTCTTCTGGAAACAGGGTTTTTATATTCAACAACCTCATTGCATACTATGGACACAAGTTAAATATAAAAAATAGACGGAATATCAATGATGGATGTACGGAGACCAAGGCCAACTATTACTAAATTCGCATGGTCTGTGCATCCATCTTTGATACTTTGTCAATATTTTTGTGACACCGGAGTTTTCACGTTCACCTACCTGACCACATTATGGTTCAAGTCAGATCGAACTCGACTGTTGGTGAGTTTCCATATATATACTTTGTATGTCTGCTTTTTGTTTAGCAGTCTTATATCATACTTAATAATACAATATTCTCTCCATATTTATAATTTCTATGTCTGCCTACTTTTCTATACTCGATAAAAGATAAGCAGTCATGTATGTTAGCCTGGAAATGAAGTGTCTGGTAATCAGTGTAAGACAATGCTATTGCAAGTTTAGCTTTCCTAAAAAGTTATTGTTTTATATTAGTTTCCAATCTTAAATATATTTTCGTCTTTGTGAAGGTGGAGGATGCGAAGACAATATTAAGAGGTCAAATAGGATCAAGACCAACAAGATGTGAAAGAAAGTGTCGTTCATGTGGTCATTGTGAAGCAATACAAGTGCCTACAACACCACAAATCAAGAATGAAAAAATGCGATCAAGAACCCAACAATACCATCATTAGGTGATTGCTCAAATGGCAGGTGTCAGAAAATTTTTGAGTATCAAAAAGGTTGAAAATGAACCAACGCCTTCGGCTCCACCCGAACCCTTCCCGATTCTGAGGTCAAACCTGAACGTCCTTCCCGGAATGAAGGTTTATTAACTTAAGTATGCAAAAATGTTACACTCCTATATGACTAACCTAATGCATATAAATTTTATTTATGCAAAAGACCAGCACAATGTTCCAGGGTTAAAATATTTTTTTTTGTCATTTCCAGGTTGCAACACTAGCAAACACACCGTCAACTGCTACTTTAGCAAAACAGCCGGCCGCGAAGCGCGGGTTTCCCACCTCGTTCATACTAGTCATTCCTATTCGTCATATATTTTTATCTTTACCTCCTTCATCTTTATTTATATATACAAACGATGCGTACTTCATATTTTTACTAATTCACTTCGCTTTTATATAACTTCACTTCAACTTGTATAAATACAATTTTGGTCATAGATAAGGGTACACGGAGCGATTCACGGGTTGGGGTATTTGGGCTTGCGAGCTCACGGGTTGATGGTTGCCACAAGTGCGGGCTGGGTTCACGGGTAGCACAAGCGAGTTACGAAGCCGCTTCGGGTTAATTGAAATAGCAAGGATCATGTGACTGTCATGGGTAGGAAATAAAATATTTTTTGGGAGGGTTGGAGAATGATGGTTGCCAGTAAAAAAAGTTGGGTTGAGGGTTGGAGGGTTGAAATGAGGTGGAGGGATTTGATTGGTTAAAGTTTGGGAGGGTTGGAGGGTTGAAAAGTATCACTCCCACAGTCCCTCCACCCTAATATACTGATTTTAACTTGATGCGACGTGTGGGCAAGAAAGTCCTTTTTACTTTTAACTCAACACGTTAGTTTAGATTCACGGGTTACAATGTATGAATTTAATTTGAACTGATTGACTTAAAATTCTAAAACTTGAAAAGCATAGTTATATCTATATATCTTTAAAATTTGAGTTTCCTGCAATAAATATAAGTATTTATGATTATAAAAAAATGATTATAATATATATTCGTACATATGTTTTGTATACATGTTTTATATAAAATGTATAATATTGTATAATAATATATAAAAATTGTGTTTCATGCAGTAAACATACGTATTGGTGATTATAAAATAATGATTACAATATATATTTTATAAAATGTTTTATATATCTATATATAATAAGAACTAAATGTATTTATAAATGTTGGGTTCAAAATTAAGTTTTTTTTTATATATTAGATTCTTGAGTAAATTGCAAAAATCGTCCTTGTGGTTTGGTCAAATTGCACGTTTGGTCCTTACTGTTCATTAAGTGCAAAAATGGTTCGGATTTGGCACTGTTTCATTCACTTTTGGTCCTTCGGCATTGCAAAAATCGTCCGTGTGGTTTGGCCAAATTGCACGTTTCGTCCTTGTGGTTCGGAGGATGAAGGACCAAAAGTGAATGAAACAATGCCAAATCCGGACCATTTTTGCACTTAATGAACAGTAGAGACCAAACGTGCAATTTGACCAAACCACAAGGACGATTTTTGCAATTTACTCTAGATTCTTTTAAAGGAAATCCGTTTTGTTCTCAAGTATCTTTAGAAAATCATTTATAATAGATTTTTAAGTAGAAACACTCTGTTAAATATTAACCTTTTATTTAAAAAATATATATCAAGATACGTGTATTGCACAGGCATGCATGACTATTATATTTTTTATTTTATTTTAAAAAAAATAAAAAAAAAATCTAAAAACTTAAAATGTTCAAAACTTATAATCATATATGACTTACTTTACAGTATTTCAAAAAATTTCCTATGCTTAAAAGTTTTAAAATATATAGACATAATTACTCATGCAAAAATTATCTAATAAATGCATAATACATATATAAAAATTCTTACTATTCATTCATATTCGTCTTATATTTTTATCTTTACCCCCTTCTTTTTTATTTACCTTTACTATTATGCCTACATGTATATATATACAAACAATACTTACTTCATATTTTTACTAATTTGCTTCGTTTTTATATCTCACTTCAACTTATAAATACAATTTTTCTCATAGATTAATATAATCACAACGCAATGCGTGGACAATAAATTCCTTGTTTATATATCATCTACGTTTAACTCAAATACCTTAACTCAATACGTTAGTTTAGATTCACGGGTTACAATTTACTAAATTTAATGTGAATTAATTAACTGAAAATTTTAAGATTGAAAAACAAAGTTGTATATATCTAAAACTATTAAAATATATAGACATAGTTACTCATGCAAAAATTATCTAATAAATGCATAATATACATAAAAATTCTTAAAATAAATTCTTGTAGTAAAACGAAAATATTTAATCAAAACATTATAGGTGGCAACAATTTTTTTCTTTTAGAAAGGAAACGATATTATAGAACCTAAAAGACAAAAATACAAAAGGAAGGCATGGACAAGTGACAAAATCAGTCACAAATATGGGTGTTAGAGCAAACGGTGTGGAGTTTTTCGTCTCTCACCGTGCCTACGTGGCTTACTCGTCGTGCCTCGCCATTGTACAGCTCACTCTCGCCGTACCTCGCCATTCATCTCTTGCTTGTTAGCACGACGAGCTTTGGAGTTGTACTTTTTGTCAGAAGGTAACAAATATAAACGTTATTAAACGTTATCAAATGTTTTTTTTTTTAGTTTTCTTGCTTTTCTTTTTTGGTGGCTGGATCGGATTTGGTGGTATGGTGGCCGGATCTTTAAAGGTGGTCGGATCTTTTGGTGGCTGGATCTTTAAAGATCTTTAAGGATGGGTGTTGGCAGGGAGTTGGTGGTGGTGGCCGGGTCTTTTTATAATGATGGTGGCGGCAGAGAGTTGATGGTGGTGGTTGTGGTGGTAGTGGGTGTTGGCAGTAAGTACACAATTATATTTTAATAAAGTTGAATAAAAGAAATAAAAATAGATAGTGGTGGGGCTCAAATAAGTAAGTTGTGGTATATTATTAGAAAAAGGGTTGTAAAGGGAGGTATCTCATGGTGACGTGGTACCTAATAGAGCCTGAAAAAGAAGTTTTGCCTTGGCATTACACCTATTGCTAACCGAAAGAGCTTCTGATGCGACAAATGAACTTTTGATGCAAAATCTCGTGTGCTGCAAAATTTTAATTTATGCATTAAAACTTCATTCTTTACTCCGGTGCTTTTCTTTTCTAAATCAAAATTAACGTTTATATTTGTGATTACTTTTTGAGTGTGAATTATTGCCACATGTCATGAGTTCGTTATGTTTTACCCATTCTAGTTTAAGAGATTATTCTGCGTGAACCTACAATTTGGTTTATTGATTTTGTTTTCGAGTGTTTAGAAAAATTAAATATTACTTAAGTACGGTAGTTACTAAAACCATAGTTGTTAAGATCCCGATCTTGATCTTAGGATCTTACGATTTTATGATTTTACAGGGTAAAAACAATATGGATCCTACGTAGGATCTTAACAAGCTTAAGATCTTATAGGATCCCGATCTTGACCATAGAATCTTAAGATCTACTTCGATCCGATCTTACTTTTCTCGAACTGCAAACTAAAAAGATACAAATTTATGGTTTATGTTTTTATATAATTTAAAAAACAATATGTGATTCTTCTTAAACATTCAATATTCATAATTTATGACAACATTCATATAATTTCATGTTTATAATATATAATAATTTATAGATTTGAATATTATTATAAAGATCATTAAAAAATGACTTTATAGTAGGATTTTAGGATCTCGACCCGATCTTACGATCACGATCTTACAAAGACGAAAACGATCCTAGGTAGGATCCCGATCTTAAAAACCTTGGCTAAAACAGCTCAAGAAAAAATTTAGTTACTAAAGTTAATTCATTTTAACAAGTACACGTCTAAGTTATAACATTAAACCTTTTTCTTTCATAAAAATTCCATTATATTTTTCTTCAGTAACTTTTATTTATTTTATATGCTTTATGTTGTGAAAAAATATTAGATATTTTAATATCTTTTTTTGTGTATCTTTCCCCTATCAGTCAAGCCGACTTTAAGCAACCTTAGCATTTCCTGTTTAGAGGAGACTTGTCACTTTCTTTTATTTGTTGTTTATATTTGTTAGGAACTAGAAAAAATTGATGACTATTTATTTGTCCATGCTTTTCCAACTATTTGTTTTCTATGATATTCTAAAATAACTGAACTACTTCTGAAATTTAAGTACGATATTTATACTACATATAAATCATAAACTGCTCGTACAGCTCCCAACCAGCAAAGCTGTTAGCCTTCCTCTAAGGAATGGAAGTGTGGGTGAATCAACATCGTGTTGAAAAATTTAGTAGCAACATTACCAAAATACACTTCATCTAATATTGAGTCATCTAGAATAAAAAAAACTACCCTTTAATTATTAGGGTTAATAGACAAATATGTTATCAAAGTTTGCCAAAATGTTCGCCTAAGTTACTAAAGTTTAAAACGTTACAAATAGGTTACTAAAGTTTGATCTCCGGTTACATAAGTTACTGAACCTATTAAATGATGACATGACTTATTTTTTAAGTACAAAACGGTCCTTGTCGTTAGCCGGGTTTCACGGATTTAGTCCCTAAACCACTATTTCAGTTAGTTTGACCGTTTTTATATGTTTTCATATGTTCTTATCCGTTTTTATACGTTTTTACCGTTGTCATTCGTTTTTTTTACGTTTTCGTCCGTTTTCCTTACATTTTCGCCCGTTTTTATCCGTTTTTATATGTTTTCATACGTTTTTATCCGTTTTTATACGTTTTCGTCTGTTTTTCTTATGTTTTCGCCCGTTTCTTATGTTTTCAAAAATTTTCATCCGTTTTTTTACGTTTTATTACGTTTTATTCGTTTTCAACCGTTTTTATATGTATTCGTCCATTTTTATACGTTTTCATCCGTTTTTATACGTTTTTATTCATTTTCATCCGTTCTTATACTTTTTCATCCATTTTTAAACGCTTTCGCCAGTTTTTCTTACGTTTTTTCCCGTTTTCTTATGTTTTCATACGTTTTCGTCAGTTTTTTTTTTACGTTTTTATACGTTCTTACACGTTTTATCCATTTTTATGTGTTTTCATCCATTTTTATACGTTTTCGCCCATTTTCTTATGTTTTCATATGTTTTGTCCGTTTTTTTATGTTATTACCAAAGCGTAAGAAAACTTATGAAAACGTATAAAAACAGAAAAAAGCGTAAGAAAGCTTATGAAAACGTAACTAAACATAAGAAAACGGGCGAAAACGTATAAAAATAGATGAAAACACATAAAAATGGATAAAACCGTATAAGGACGGATAAAAACGTAAAAAAACGGACGAAAACATATGAAAACGGGCGAAACAGTAAGAAAAATTGGCGAAAGCATATAAAAATGGATGAAAAAGTATAAGAACGGATGAAAATGAATAAAAACGTATAAAAACGAATAAAAACGTATAAAAATTGTTGAAAACGAATAAAAATGTATGAAAACGTAAAAAGACGGACGAAAACGTTTGAAAACATAAGAAAACGGGCGAAAACGTAAGAAAAACAAACGAAAACGTATAAAAACAGATGAAAACGGATAAAACATATGAAAGCATATAGAAACGGATAAAAAGGGGTGAAAACGTAAGAAAAATGGACGAAAACATAAAAAACGAACGAAAACGGATAAAATGTACGAAAACGGACTAAAACGTATGAAAACGTATAAAAACGGATAAATAAAATATGAAAACGTATAAAAACGGGTAAAAACATATGAAAACGTATAAAAATGGTCAAATTAACTGAAATAGTGGTATAGGGACTAAATCCGTGAAACCCGACTAACGACGAGGACCGTTTTGTATTTAAAAAATAAGTCATGTCATCATTTAAAAGGTTCAGTAACTTATGTAACCGGAAACCAAACTTTAGTAACTTATTTGTAACGTTTTAAACTTTAGTAACTTAGGCGAACATTTTGGCAAACTTTGGTAACATATTTGTCTTTTAACCCTAATAATTATGTCAACATCTTCAAACACAAGTCATTTTAAGATTGTTGTTCCCTTAACACGCTTAGAGTTAACTAGAAAGTTAATCTATTTGTGTTTATGACTAATACAATGTAATGATTACTTCTAACAGTTAATGAAACGTTAATATAAAAACACACAGTATTTTTAACGTTTAAATTCTTATTAGAAATGAATCAAAGAATCTATTACCCAAGTGTTTTGCGGAACAAACACTTGGGATTGAATAGACAAAGTATGGTGTCTCCTATCTAAACTCAAGCTATGCTTAAGTGGTAACAATTCGACCCACTTAGCTATCTCAGGGATACGTTACTGTTTGTAGAAGAAAAGGGGTATATGTGAAAGTCTAAGCTTTAATTGCACAAGAATACCTTACCCACTTTTCTTCATCTGTTTTCTATTTATAGGCAAACAGCTCAAAGGTACTGAAGATTAAAACTAGATAAACAAATAGGAAGCGTGTCTGACAACTACAACAGTAGTTGTCATTTCCAAGAACCAATAGGATTGCGCCAAAAAAGTCTTCGAGTGTCAGACCTTACACTTCTTCGACTTTTAGCCACTTGAGGGATGGTTTGTCTGACCCAGATAAGACTTGTTCTTATCTTCTCAAACCTTCCCTCTTTATCCCGCCTTTTCTTCAGGCTTTAGGTTCTTCAGACATTTGTCTTCAGTCTTCAGTCATTGTTGTTGAGGAGACTTGGGGTTCAGTGAGCTCTTGTCTAACGCTCACTGATCCATTACCTTCTTCTTTGTCTCAAGTGCCACTTCAGTGAGTACCGCCTCACTGTGTGGTGAATCTTTCTTTTTAGACTCGTCCTGAGTATCTTGAAGGTAACTCACTAAGTGACTGTTCATTCAGTGACTTGGAATGTTTTCGGTTTAATTTACACTTAGCTTAATTTGTATTCAAATCTTGTTTTAACGACTCTTGGGTACTGAAGGACCCAACAATCTCCCCCTATTTGGATATAAATTATGCTTAAGTGTTTTTGATCAGTTATGAGTGAGCTAATGAATTCTGCTCATACTGAATGTACTAGAAAGTAAATAAGGACACTGAAATAACAAAACATCATCTTATTAATATTATTACAAGTCCTAACAAAACTATACATAGTACAAGGATAGTGGTGGTGTTGGCAGATTCATTCAGTCGATCTTATAACCTAGGGCTTCAAGCTTTGGCTTCTTGGACTCTAGCTCATGCTGGTCAGGATGCTCTTGAATCTTTGTTCTCAGGTTTTTGCAGAACCTCACATTCTCAGGAGTCTTGATTGGTGAGGCCATCAGGAGGAAACCCAGCATTGCCTTGATTCCTGATTGGTCAATATCACTCCATCTTTGGAAGGCTGGGTCTCCAAACTCATCAGTGAAGAACAAACCTCTTTCAGGTTGTTCGATGACCAAGTTGTTCCTGAATGGAACTCCTTCAGGGAGGGCTCTGTTGCAATCCAGACCAGGGACCTTAATCTCAGGCTCAGCTTCAATCTTCTTTCTCTTTCTTGAGGAAGACTGAGAGGGAGCAGGCTGTTCTGCTGAAGCAGGAAGAGGAGAGGGAATACCAAGTTCCTGAGGTGTTGCTGCCAATCTTTCATACCTCAGACTCAGGGACTTCAATAGACCAGGGACCACAACATTTTATTTTTTGGCTAATATTGGACCCAACTCATCCAATTCAGTGATCCCGAAGTCAGCAAATCTGAAGGGGTTATGAACCTCAAAGTTTCTCTTGTCAGCACCTCTGTAGACAGTAATAATGGCAGGCTTGGTGTTTCGATGAATCTTGACATCAGTGATTGGTTCTGGTTTCAACCTGCTTGTCATGACCCACTGATATCTTTCAATCCTGTTCTGCCTGATCTCCTCAGTCCTTTTCAACCTTTCTTCCCTTTTCATCCTGAGAGCAATCATCTCAGCATTCTGAGCATCCACAAAGCTCTTACCACCCTTTCTTCCAGCAAGTTCTTTAGGCTCAAGACCTATCTTCTCAGCCTCTTCATGGACCACCTGAATAAGAGCAGCCTTGCTCGCCCTTTCTTCTTTGGTTGCCTTCTTCATTGCCTCCTCTTTCTCCATGTGAGCTTGAACTTCCTCATTAGTAAGAAGTTTAATCACTCCATTGACCTCATAAGGGACCCTGACTGGCTCATCAGGGTCTTGCCTTCTTTCAGAGGAGGCAGGCACCAAGATTGTAGACTCAGGCTCAGTGGTTGTAAGAATGCCTTTGCCTTTGTCTTGGCGGGATAAAGATGGGTTGGTCTCAGGAATCTCCCCTCAGTGTGAGAAGGAGGTTGCACTTCAGTCTCATCAGTGACTGGAGGTTGTTCTTCAGTGACATTCTCCCCCTCAACTGTTGCTGGAACCATGGTGAGAGCAAAAGTTGGTGCACTCACTGAAGTTGAGGGAGCATCCTGACCCTTGAAGGCCTGATAAATCTCAGTCATCATTGACTTGATGTCTGAGGTGTCCTTCTGAAGAGTTGAGACCTTAGCCTCAAGAGAAGCCTGAGAAACCTCCATTGCAGTCATTCTTGGCCCAAGATTCCAAGCCAAGGAAGAAGAAGAATTCGCCAAAGATGCCATGTGGGACTCCATAAGACCCAGGGAAGACCTGATGGAGTCCACTTTAGAGCTGAATCCCTGAAGATTTGAGGAGGTCAGCATGTTTACCAGCTCAGCCACCTGAGTAGATTGTTGCTGGTAGGTCTCAGAAGCCTAAAGAATTTTCCTGTTAAGCGCAGGGTCATCTTTCACTGACTCCTGAATAGTTTCAACGCTCTTTTGTAAGTTGGTGAGAGACTCGTTGAACATTTTAAGATTGTAATCAAGATTTGTCAGGGAGAAGGAGATAGATGACTTGTGCTAATTTACATCATCATGATAGGATTCCACTGATTCCTTCAGATCGACGTAATGAACAGCAGCCTCAGTGTGGTGGTCAAAAATTTCTTCAGTTAGCCCAGTGAAGAGAGCATTGTTGGCCTTTTGTAGGAACTTGACCAATTGCCTCTCAGTAAGAGGAAGAATGTTGTCATACTTCTTGAGTTCCTGAGGGCATGATGATTCAGAATCTGAAGAATGATCAGCCTGAGATTCAGATTCTTCACCATGTGGAGAAGACTGATGCGATTGCTCAGTTGGTTGTACATCAGTCTCCATGTCATCACCAGCCTCAAAAATTTCCTCCTCACTCTCTTCCTTGAGCTCATCTTCAGAATCTTAGAATCAAGAAGAGCCTGAATATCCCCCATAGACTCAATCTCAAAAAGGTTAACCGGCTCCTCTTTATAAAAAGACTTGCCTTAGTTTTGGCCAGGTCCTGACCCCGCCATAAAAACTGATTTGGTTTTATCAGCCTGGCTAGTCATAATAACTGATTGCTCAGCCTGACTTTTGGGGGCAGTTCCTGAGAGAATGGATCCGCCTGAGGTGGTTGTGGGTTTCGTATCAGCGGGTGGTTTATATCCCTCTGAGTCTTTGTCCCCCTGAGCGCCTTCAAGTCCTGACGGGTGTTTTTCAGAACTATCATGAGGCACTGATTGTGATGGTTGATGGTCCCCCTTCCCATCAGGGTTGTACTGCCCTTTTGGGGATTCAGGGACCTTTACTCCCTGAGACCCTGAGTGTGATTGCTCAGGGACGTTAGCAGGATGTAATTGTTTGTGGGTCCCCTTCCCAGTTGAGTAGTGCTGCCCAACCGAGGATTCAGGACCCTTTTCTCCCTCAGGCCCTGATTGTGATTTGTCAGTGCCTTCATCGGGATGTGAATGGGTGGAGGTTCCTGACTCCAATGACTTGTTTTTGTCAGTGGAATCATGAGGAAAGGGTTTGCCCGAGGATACTGACGATGATTTCTCAGTATCCGCCGTCGGCGTTTGTTTTTGGGTCAAGAGGGTCTCAGTGACGGGTGTCTCAGAAGTCTCGGCCAAGTTTAACCCTTGTTTAGGGTTGTTTGAGGCATCAGTCTCAGTGACGAGTGGTTTGGGTCTAACCACCTTACTGGACTGACCCTTCTTTGTCTTCTTCACCTTCTTTGTAGGTGAAGGTACTGGTGAGACAGCTTCAGTCCCCTGAATAACCGATTGCATATAGTTAGTCAGGGCAATGGGTTGTACCTCTGGAATGCCACTAGTATAATTGGTCTTATGTAGGACGTCAGGTTTTGAACCTTCAAAGTCAGACCTAACATAGTCAGGATCTAATAGGTCCTGAAGCACGCAGGAAATAAACCTAGGATAAGACATAAGTCTTTGCCTAGTAGATTTCCCTGAGAGCTTGGCAACAAGGTCACGGAAGATTATTCCTCCGATATCTATTTTTCTACCCTCCAGGAGACTGAACAACATCAATTGTTGTGATGAGTTCAACTGCTCCGTGGAGGATTTATTCCCTCCAAGGACCTGAATGATGAAGGTCATCAGGATCCTCCATATAGAGTGGAACCAGGTTTTGACTATTGGAGCCTTCTCCAATAAGGCTCCGGCGGCCATTGTAGGACGCTTAGGGTCATGAGGTCCTAGATAAAGCAATTCTGCTTTAACCTCTTGTTCAGTAGGGTTGGGCTCAAAGGCCTCAGCGAAATCAAGACCAGTGGCCTTGATGAAGGTTTTGTAATCCAGGGAGAGGGTCCTTCTCCCATTCATCACTGTAAATGTGATGATGGATTCTTTGGCGTCCTCAGGGTTGGTTGCTACTGAAGTACACAAATTCCCTCAAATAGTCATGGTAGATGACTGAGGGGGTCTTGGTGAATGTCGTAGCAAGAAAGCAGTTTTGAAGATACTTCACTACATTCTTGTACGCATAGAACTTTTGTGGATAGGCAAAGTTGCCTACCACATTGTTCTTGGTGAGGTCTACACCCTCTAATATGAATTTCACATTAGGGGCGTATATGATAGCATTAGAAGAAGCCATTTGTATTGGTAGGTCTAGGTTGACAAATGATTTTGGATTTCTAAAGCCTAAGAACACACACAAGATTTAGTTTTTGAAAGAAAAGGGCAAAATTTTGCTTAAGATTTCTAAAAAACATTGTGTGTGTTTTTTTTTTTGTATGGGGTATTTATAGGGAAGTGAAGTGGAGGGTAATTTGGGTATCAAGCGGATTTTATTTATTCAAAAAGAATTTTGGAAATTGTTTTGAATAAAATGTTTTAGGATCCGCATTTAATGCCACCACTCCACTTTCCCTGGTTTGGCGCAACAGTCAAGGTGAACAGTTGAGCAGTTTTGCAAAAGTGTAATTTGCAGAGATGAGTCATCACATATCTGTAATGTGATTGGAGAGGCATTTAATGCCAAGTGGGAATGTGGGGGCCCAGAGGTGGAAGCCAGAAAGGCAAAAGAACAAATATTCTTGTATTAAATAAGAATTCAGTTACCAACCTCGGACATTTACTAACTAGATACTTAGAGCACTTAAGTTAGTATTTAATGTCTCTTGAGGGCCCTGAATGACTTTTCATTCAGTGAACCTGATTTTCAGGACTTGGGTTTAGTCACTGATGGTTCTATTGTTCAGGAATTTGGGTTTAATTCCTGAGGTTCAAGGGTTCAGGAACTTGGGTTTAGTTCCTGAAGTCCAACATTTCAGGAACTTGGGCTTAGTTCCTGATGTTTCAGTGATTCTTTTCACTGAAGTACACATTGAGTCAGGGACCTGGGTTTTCAGAATTTATACTTATTTGGATGGAATCAATCAGTGGACTGATTCTCAATATCCAACATTCCAAGTTCAGCTTTCAGTCTTGTGAAAGTTGGTTCATCCAATGGCTTGGTGAATATATCAGCTAGCTGATATTCAGTAGGAATGAAGTGTAATTCTATGTCACCATTCATGACATGGTCCCTGATGAATGATATCTAATATCAATGTGTTTTGTTCTCTGATGAAGAACAGGGTTGTTTGAGATGGCAATTGCACTTGTGTTATCACAAAAGATGGGAACCATCTTGTACTGAATTCCATAGTCACTGAGTTGACTTTTCATCCAGAGTACATTTGCACAACAACTTGCTGCTGCAACATATTCAGCTTCGGCTAAGGACATGGCAACTGACTGTTGCTTCTTAGCACTCCAACAGACTAGTTTTCCACCAAGAATTTGGCAGGAGCCTGAAGTGCTTTTTCTATCCATGTTGCATCCAGCATAGTCAGAGTCTGAGTATCCTTTAAGATCAAGGCCTGAGCATTTTGGATAGTATAATCCAAGGCTTGGAGTACCTTTCAAGTACCTGAATATCCTTTTCACAGCAGTGATATGAGATTCTCTTGGGTCAGATTGATATTTGGCACACAAACAGACTGAGAATTGGATACCAGGCCTTGATGCAAGTAGATACATCAATGATCCTATCATTCCTCTAAAAAGAGTTTGATTTACTGGTTTTCCAGTGAGATCAGGACCAAGGTTGTTTGGGGGTACCATGGGAGTTTTGACTGAGGCACAGTCACTGAGCTCATACTTCTTCAGTAGGCTTCTGACATACTTCTCTTGACTGATAGAGGTTCCTTTATCAGTCTGCTTGATTTGAAGACCAAGGAAGTAAGTCAGTTCTCCCATCATGCTCATTTCAAATTTCTTTGCCATTAGTTTTTCAAATTGTTTGCAAAGTTTGAAACTTGTTGAGCCAAAGATGATGTCATCAACATACACTTGTACTAGTATGACATCATTATTTGTCTTGTAGATAAACAATGTGTTGTCTATCTTGCCTCTGACAAATTTGTTTTGGATCAGGAAGGCTGAAAGAGTTTCATACCATGCCTGGAGCTTGTTTCAGTCCATAAAGGGCTTTGTTAAGCTTGCAGACATAGTCAGGAAACTCATGGCTTTCAAATCCAGGAGGTTGCTGAACATAAACTTCTTCTTTCAGTGAACCATTTAAGAATGCACTTTTAACATCCATTTGGTACACCTTGAAGTTCATGTATGTAGCAAAAGCAAGGAAGATCCTGATGGCTTCCATCCTTGCTACTGGTGCAAATGTTTCTTCATAGTCAATGCCTTCTTGTTGATTATAGCCTTTGGCTACAAGTCTGGCTTTGTTCTTAATGACTATGCCATTTTCATCAGATTTGTTTTTGAATACCCATTTCATGCCAATGACTGAAACATCTTCAGGACACTTGACCAAGGTCATTACCTTGTTTCTGTCAAATTGTTCTAGTTCATCATGCATGGCCTGAACCCAACTTGGGTGATTAAGTGCTTCCTTGACACTTTTGGGTTCAATTGTGGAAATAAAGTCCACAAATAGGCATTCATTGGCTGAGGCTGCTCTCAGTTCAACATCTATGCTTCTTGTGAGCATGCCTTCAGTAGGCTCACCAATTATATTGACAAGTTCTATATCCTGAGACCTAGTCCAATTGTCCTGAGGTCTTGGAAACTGATTAGAGCTTGTAGAGGCCTGATGGGTAGGATCAGGATCATAAACATGATGATCTTCAGTATCTTGAGTGTTGAGCAGGTTGACTCATCACTGTGATTGTTTGTTTCCTGAGCATTTTGTACTGACTGAATGATTTCATCAGTACTTTGTGCTTCAACAAACTCAGTGATGGTTGGGTAAGGAAGGTTATGGGGAATGATGTAATAGGAGATGTCAGCATTTGCTTGGTACTGAGTGGAAGGACCATTTTCAGGATGATGTTCATCAGGAGGATATCTTGATGATTCATCAATACCTATCTCTTCCACTGAGTTGTTAGAGACACTGATAGCATCAGTGCTCTCATCAAAGGTAACATGAAATGTTTCCTCAGTATGCTGTCTCCTAGTGTTGAACACCCCTGAAGGCCTTTGAGACAAGGGAGTATCCAAGGAAGTATCCATCATCAGCTTTGGCATCAAATTTTCCTAAGTGATCCTTGTGATTATGAATAAACACAGGACACCCAAAGACATGAAAGTAGCTGATGTCAGGGATCCTTCCCTTGAATAACTCATAAGGAGTTTTGCTATGTCTCTTGACAATGATGGATCTGTTTTGTGTGTAACAGGCAGTCTTTACTGCTTCAGTCCAAAAGTGTTTGGAAATGACTGATCCATTTAGCATTGTTCTGGCTGCTTCAATGAGAGTTCTATTTTTCCTTTCAGCCACACCATTTTGTTCAGGTGTGTATGGTGAGGAAAAATTTTGGGAAATTCCTTTCTCATCACAGAAACATTCAAGTTCATAATTTTTGAACTCTGTTCCATTGTCAGTCCTAATTTGTTTGACCTTGATGTCATTTTGATTTTCAATGTTCCTGACAAAGGACATTATTGTTTCAGCTGCCTGACTCTTTTTGATCAGGAAGTATACCCAAGTGTATCTTGAGTATTCATCCACAATGACCAGAGTATATTTCTCATGGTTAATGGATCTAGGACTAATTGGTCCAAATAGATCCATATGGAGAAGATGTAGGCAGTTCCTGATGGAAAAGTTGGTTTTGGTTTTAAAGGATGCTCTGTGATGTTTACCTTTTTCACAAGCTGAGCATGGTTTATCCTTTGAAAACACAAGAGATGGTAAGCCAAGGACCTTGTTTTGTTTAACAAGGTTGTTTATGTTTTTGAAATTTAGGTGGGAGAGTCTCTTATGCCAAAGCCAATTGAGAGTATCAGTGGCCTTGGTAAAGAGACAAGTTCCATTCTGAGTCAGACTGGTCATGTCCAACACATAAACATCATGTCTTCTTGGTGCAATAAGGACAACTTCCTTATTAGCATTGAAGATGATTCCTTGTTTATCATCAAACTGAACTATGTATTTAGCATCACATAGTTGATGACATTGATCAAATTGTATTTAAGACCATTTACATAAGCTATCCTAGTAAAGACTATACCATTGCAGTTTACTGAACCATAACCTTCAGTGAGACATGATGAGTTATCAACAAATATCACTTTGGGTCCTGATTCATCAACATACTTTTGCAGATACTCCTTCACACCAGTCATGCTCCTTGAACATCCACTATCTAGATGCCAAACAGGATCCCTGACATGTTTCTGCACAAATAGTAAACTGGGTTAGTTCTTTCTAGGACTCCACTTTTTGGAGGGTTTAGCTTTGGGGGTCTTTTTAATATTTACAATTGATTTATGGTCAGTGGTGGAGTGGACTGAGCTACCACAAATTATGCATTTGATTGCAGATGTAGACTCAGTAGACTGAGAGGCTGACTTTGTCATCCCTCTTCTGACCTGAATGGCCTTATCACCTCCTGAGGTGTCATGAGTGGAACTTCCACTATTTTCACAACAATTGTCAATTTGACAATCCTTAGGATGGTGATCATTGAACCCACAGTAAGGGCAAGGTGCAAAAGGTTTTGCCTTTTGCTTCTGTTTCTGTTTAGAATCAGAAGGGTAGTTTAAAGACTGAGCTTTAAGGCTTGCCATCTTTGATGTAACTGAGTGTGTTTTATGATCAGAGGTCCTGTGATCATCTTTTTTGCAAATCATGCAATAAAGAATTCTATAGCAATCATCAGTGATATGATTTGTATAGTTACACAGTTCACATCTTTTCAGGGGTTTTGAGGGTTTGGGTTTGGTCTTTGAGGAAGCTGGTTTTAGTTCCTTCTTGGATTGAGAAGGTTTCTCAGAAGATGCAATCTTCTCACCCAGCTTCCTGACCATTTCAGCCAACTGATCAAATTTTGAGTCAGGGCTTTGGGTTATTACTTCAGAAGGGACTGAAGAAGATGAGTCATCAGTATTTACTGAGACTTCAAATGTTGATCTTTTCAGGATTGTTTTTCCCAATCCTGACCTCTCCTTTGGAGAGTATTGAGAGTAGACCATTGGTGGGAGGCCTAAGTTGGGTGCAGAACCCTGAAGGGTATTCAGTGGTGGGAGTGGTGGATATGATTCTGATTCAGACTCATTCACTGACTCAGTATTACTGAGTTGTTCAATGAGTTCAAGCTTACTGAGTTGTTCAGTAAGTCCAAGCATATTTTTCAAAGCCTGACTTTCAGGAAGCAAGATCTTTCCAGTCTCAAAGTTTGGTAACTTACTGACTGGGTTGTCCCTGACAATCCAGTCATTTGACTTGGGAAGCATTTCTTGCTCAAATGATATGCCAGCTGGAACAAAGGTCAATTCATTGGGACTTACATAGGGGTTAACCATGTGATGGTCAATTCCTATTGTTTTCCTAGGTATTAAACCCACAGTATCAAAGACCTTGGGGGTTCTTTTTGGTCCAGCCTTGGATGACAGCTTTTTCTTTGTTAAGTTCAGTTTGTAGGGCTTGGTTTTGTTTCAAAATTTCAGTGTTCTGAATTTGTAGAGTAATTGTTTCTAATTTGGCTTGCTTCAGTACAAGCAATTCATCTATACATTTATTCAATTCTGACACTATGTTGTTATATTTTGAAAACATGTTAAGCCTTTGTTCCTCAACAAATTTAAGATCTACACAAATATAATTCATGTAAGACTGCCGATCAGAATCATCATCCATAGAAAGTAAAGTGTTTACCTTCTTCATGGTGATGTTTACCCACTCTCCATTCCTTGCAT
The DNA here is from genome assembly GCA_021014915.2 of Artemisia tridentata subsp. tridentata. Classification (NCBI taxonomy): domain Eukaryota; kingdom Viridiplantae; phylum Streptophyta; class Magnoliopsida; order Asterales; family Asteraceae; genus Artemisia; species Artemisia tridentata. The sequence continues at coordinate 244,183,419 of CP139504.1, forward strand.
GGCTTTTCCCAACAGCCACTTGATCACCTTCAGAGAGTGCCATCAGTGCACTCACTCTAATTTCCTCATCTGAGGATACCTCTTCTTCATCCCAATCATAAGCTTCAGCTACTAAAACCTTGTTCTTTGCCTGAACAGGTTTGAATGTTTGAGCAGCCTGAGACATAGAGGGATTAGTTTCAAGAATTGCAAGTTTAGCCTTGGCTTTCCTATATTTTGCTTCAAAGTCTTTTTGACCCTTGTTTTGAAATTGTTGGGTCGACTGAAACATTCTAGGTTGAAACTTGCTAGTTCCTGAGGAACTATTTCCTGAAAATTTGTAAGAGGGTTCTGAGGTGGTTTTAGAATAACATTCCCTAGCAAAATGACCCTTTTTACCACAATTAAAGCATTCAGTGGTTTCATTTGCTTTTCCTTTTGAAAAGTTGGACTGGTTTCTTTTGATGAAACGTTTTGAACTAGCAAGGAGTGCCCTCTCTTGGAATTCCAAGTTTAGATCTTTTAGGTACTCATCACTAGTCCTTTCATCAATTTCATCCTCAGAATCCTCTTGAAAGTCCTGCACAACACCATTAGTATAAAAAGCAGTTGATATGGGTGTGGAGGTCAAGGCCTTTTTGGACTCAAGAGCTTTTGAGTCAGGGTATCTCCTTGAGATTAAGTTGTCTTCATAGACAAACTTCCCATAGATCTCAGGGAGCTCAAGGGTCTGAATGTGATTAGCATTCCTCAGGCCTTGTGAGAAGTTTAGCCACTTCTCAGGGAGACTGTTGACAAAGCCAACATTTGTCTCATGCTTAGACAAAACTACACCATCATTTGATAGTTCGTTTATCAAAGTCTTGTATCTGGTATAAGTCTGAGAGAGACTTTCAGAGTCTTTTGCCCTGAAAGTATTATACTCAAGTTTCAGGTCCATGACCCTGTTTTCCTTGGTATCTGAGGGACCCTCAAAGCTATTGACCAAGTCATCCCAAGTTTGCTTGGCTGTTGAACAGTTGATGACTGATTCCATTATATCGTCAGGAAGACATGATATAATGATGCTTTTCAGGCGTTGCTCTTGATTGACCACCCTCCTCTCATCAATGGTCCATTGAGCCTCAGGCTTGTTTAGCCCTTCAGCAGTCTTTGGGACATAAGGACCATCTTTGACACAAGTGATGTAATATGGTTCCATACCAGTCAAGTAGCAAAGCATTCACTTTTTCCACTTGCTAAATTTACCAGCTTCAAGTCGTGGGGCAACAGCTGAAAAGCTTCCACCCTTTTTGTCGACTAGCTGGGGCACATTTGCATTAGTCATAGTAGGATCTTGGTTTTAAAAACCTTGAGCACTCTTGGTTAATTTTGAAAGATTTTATAAACCAGAGGCTCTGATACCACTTGTTGTTGCCTTAACACGCTTAGAGTTAACTAGAAAGTTAATCTATTTGTGTTTATGACTAATACAATGTAATGATTACTTCTAACAGTTAATGAAACTTTAATATAAAAACACACAGTATTTTTAACGTTTAAATTCTTATTAGAAATGAATCAAAGAATCTATTACCCAAGTGTTTTGCAGAACAAACACTTGGGATTGAATAGACAAGGTATGGTGTCTCCTATCTAAACTCAAGCTATGCTTAAGTGGTAACAATTCGACCCACTTAGCTATCTCAGGGATACGTTACTCTTTGTAGAAGAAAAGGGGTATATGTGAAAGTCTAAGCTTTAATTGCACAAGAATACCTTACCCACTTTTCTTCATCTGTTTTCTATTTATAGGCAAACAGCTCAAAGGTACTGAAGATTAAAACTAGATAAACAAATAGGAAGCGTGTCTGACAACTACAACAGTAGTTGTCATTTCCAAGAACCAATAGGATTGCGCCAAAAAAGTCTTCGAGTGTCAGACCTTACACTTCTTCGACTTTTAGCCACTTGAGGGATGGTTTGTCTGACCCAGATAAGACTTGTTCTTATCTTCTCAAACCTTCCCTCTTTATCCCGCCTTTTCTTCAGGCTTTAGGTTCTTAAGACATTTGTCTTCAGTCTTCAGTTATTGTTGTTGAGGAGACTTGGGGTTCAGTGAGCTATTGTCTAACGCTCACTGATCCATTACCTTCTTCTTTGTCTCAAGTGCCACTTCAGTGAGTACCGCCTCACTGTGTGGTGAATCTTTCTTTTTAGACTCGTCCTGAGTATCTTGAAGGTAACTCACTGAGTGACTGTTCACTCAGTGACTTGGAATGTTTTCGGTTTAATTTACACTTAGCTTAATTTGTATTCAAATCTTGTTTTAACGACTCTTGGGTACTGAAGGACCCAACAAAGATTTCCTTCCAACATCTTCAAACACAAGTCATTTTACCATTTTGCATTAATCTAAATATGGTAAAGAACTCACAAAATCACACACGCATTTAATTAACAATATCTTTCAAAAAAATGGAGCAAATGAATAATAAATTACAAATAAAAATTAGTACTTAATCCCAACTCAAAATATATTGAACATTCGCAGAAAGATTTTCGTCACTCGTAGAGTTATTTTCAAAAAAAAGCGTAAAACCAAAAAACATTGCTCGCCGAAAAATTTAATCACATTTTTCCCGTCGTTGTATCACGCGGGTACCATACAAGTCTATTATTGAATAGGCTCACGAAGAAGACATAATTATCAATCTTTCTGCATAGATTACATGATATTTTAATTCTACGCATGTGATTTTACGGTTGGAATTTTAACACCCACAAATAGGGTGTTTGTTTAACCTTATTTTTTGGCTTTACGAGCTTATCTCATTTCGGCTTATAGTTCATAAGCTTATTTTTTTCAGCTTATTTTGAAATTTGTCGGTTATATAAGCTTATTGTGTCCTGAGAAGTTGATGTGAGCCCATAAGTTTCAAAATAAGCCATTAAAATAGGCTTATGAAACATAAGCCGGAATCACATACACTAATAAGCTCAAAAATAAGCATTAACAAACGCTGCAAAATAAAACAGAGCTAAAAGAATTCACCAAGAGAATGTCGAGTGAGATTGTTAGATAACCGGATATTTGCGCAATTTTGTTATTTGTTTAGTTTCTTGATTGGCCTATTGAGTAATAGTGAGTTTATATTTTGATGAGATGGGTGACACAAATCATCTATTGGAACTTATGAGGTTTTCGGTCTCGAGCTTTTTGAGTCTCAGAATACCGAAGATGATATGGTTTAATTTGTGCTACTGACAATTGACTACTTGGCTCAATATCATCATAAGAGGCCGGTTGTCAGACACAAATAATCAGATCGAAAATCTTTGTCATCTGAGTGGTTCAAAGCAAGCGGCAGCACACACCTCGCGATTTGTGACGATACAATGTGTGGCATTTTGAAAAATTGTTTCGTCATTTGTTCACTATACGTGTGCATTATCTTTGTGACAATATGTAGAGCAACATTCTTTTTCTTGTACACTATAGTTTTATGATTTAATAGTTGTAGTTAATGATGAATTATCAGAAAACTGAAGTGTTGGTTTAAAGATGTCTTGGCATGTGAGGAGACCAAACACTTTGAAATTAAAATACATAATACATCTGTATATATTGTCCATCAAACTGGAACATACTTGCTAAAGTTGTGAGACTGAAAATCTTCGATATGAAATTACTTTACTCAAATCAAGCTAATATAACATGACTCTTGTTCCTATAAACTCAACATTCAGTTATGCATATCCAAAATGATACAATTATCGCGCAGACACACACACACACACACACGCACATCGTACATGTACATGCAACTGTATTTTAGATAACGCACAGTATGATTCAAGGTCCGCAATCTTTTACATTTAATATGAACTCGACCTGAACCAGAAAAAAGTTGGTACTGAACACTTCACTATAAAATCCATCCATTTGTCGTACATAACTTAGTGCACATACATTAAAAAAGATCAACAAACTCAAATCCTAAAAAACAACAAAAATGAGGTACAAGACTGAACTCGAAAATGAGTTCTTCTCATTCCATGATACGAGTTGACAGGGAACAAGAGACTCAAAACACCAAAGCTCGGAGAGGCGGACTATCGCACTCTTCACTGAGTCTGTTAGTCTCTCAATTTGACGAACTAACAATTTCCCGCACCAAAAAAAAAAAAAAAATCTTCATAATTCTCATTCCCAAATGTCATCCATTTATAACACACTCATTATATCCATATCTGTTCCTTGCGGAACTCTCTTACTATCACAGGAACACTTGTGGGAGGTATCTACAGAAATGAATATAACACCAATGTTATCAACTTACCTAACATACATAAACCAAATACCAACTTTAAAAAAAATTCTGAAACTTAATACTAAACCAAATATAGCTGGGAACATCTTCCAATCCTGGTTCAGTTTTCTAGTTTTCTCTGTCCAGACCTAATTTTGCCCAGCCCTAAACACAATTAAGAAAACTCACCATGCCATAATCTGTTATAATCATTGACACATAGTCTGAAGGTGTTGCATCGTACCTGTTTCATTGGGACAAAATATATAAAGCTCAAACAGCTGACATTTTAGAGGAAAACTCAAGTTCAATAACTGAATCCCGCTTACGTTAAATTAAGAAGCTGCAGATTTTCATTATCTGCAATATCCTTCAAATAATTTATCTCCTCCCTCCCATGAACTTTAGAAATAGCATCTGGATCCCCTGCAGTTTCATGTTACATGCATACATTACATACATCACACTCATTACATTTATTACATTTATTACATTTATTACATTCACGCGCGGGCGCGGCACACGCACGAGCACGCAGACACAGACACACAAACACGCAGACGCAGGGGTGCGCGCGCACGCACACAGATTATTGATTAATATTCCTAAAAGAAGTACTGCACAAACAAGTCAAGAAACATACCAAGTTCATTACAGCAAATTGAATCTAGCTGCACTCTTTCATGAAACTTGTAGGCTTCACAGCATACTATAACCGGAATTCCACACGCGTTAGCGACCATAGCAACGCACGCAGTCCCGACTCTCGAGTAAACTGTTCCATTTGCTAACACAGATGAAGCACCCAGAAAAACCCGAGTAACTTCATGCATGACGTAAGAAACTGCGTTTATGTTAACGTAAGTGCAGCTGATACCCTTTCCCACAAGCCTTCGAAGTAATAACCGACCTTCCAGTTTAGGGCGTGAATCTACTATCACGACACGGAACTGTTTGTTAAGCTCATGGGCATGCAATAAGATCATCTCGACTGCAGAAGAGGATCCATATGTAAGAAGAACGTCCCCGTCCCTGACTTTTGTCACAGCATGTCGTACTATCACCTTGTCTGCTAAAATTATTTTTTCATTTATGAAATGATTGATTTCTGACAAAAGATTTGCTTTCGCTTCAGACTCAGAAAGAGTTAATGGTAGATTGGCTATTCGGGTTTTAACAAACTTGATTGCATTCCCCATGCTAATTGAAAGGGGCCGGCATTCAATCAAAAATGAAACGTAGCTATTTATTCTTGCAGTTAAGTCCCTGTTAAGAGCCTTCTCAGGTGGTGTTGAGTACTCCATAATGGATTCTTGAAATGCTTGAAGCATTGCAATACAACGAGCATTTCCCCCTGATATATCACCAGCCAAATATCTTAATCCAACCTGATTAACAAAATTCTTAACACAGTTAGTCATATCAAGTGGGTTTAATCAAAGATAGTTAATAATATGTTGTACTAGGGCTTCAAGCAATTCAAGCTAAGCCATGACAAGGCTCAAGGAGGCTAATCTCACACACAACTTGACAAGTCTACCGGATGCAGGCTCGAGGAAAATTTGAGCTCGAATTTAAAGCTAAGATAACTCATATATATCCATCAGAACTAAGGTCGATAACACAGACTTAGTTCAAGGGTTCAAATAGCTAAAATGTTTATGCAAGTATTGTTCAATATATAGGGCTTGATAAGATCTTGACTTGAGTTCTCTCAAGATCAAACCTGAATTGTTACATGTTACAAGCTCAAACTGAACTAGATAAAGTTGGAAGTAACCAAACTCAAGCTAAAATGTTCCAATAAAAACTCAGTTGTTTGCTACCTAACAAGGAGCACAAAAAGGACACGAAATAGAGGTGGAGGTTTCAACCAATTATACTTACAAATGGGTCGATTTGGGTTATATATTTTATATCAAACGGGGTCAAATCAAATTTAGCTACAAAGAGAGCTGATCAAATTAATCGAAAGTCGTACGAGATATAACTTTATGCCATATGTCAGAAAATGCTTCTTTCTAATTTTAGATTAAATATGTATTAAAGTTTTTATATATTCACATCAAAGGTATTATAAAATTTAGATAATATACAGTAATTCCAAAGGTCCCCAGCCCTTTCAATTTTAAACCCGCACTAACAAATTGCCCGTTTGTTTTTAACCTTTACCTAATCCGCCCAGTTTGCAACATGTAACATGCATAGAGTCAATATATCACTATTCAACAAGGAAAACGAAACCACTACGTCAAAATGTCAACATTTCTTTAACAAAAATATCAAAAAAAAAACTACCTTGTAAACAGCAGGGTGAACTGAATTGAGACGAAAAAACTTTTTTTCAAGATCAGGAAGCCTTGTTCCATGTTCATATTGAGGTAGATGCCTAAAAAGCTCAACTCTGTTCCTGACCTCGGTTTGTTTTACCACTGCACGCTTTTTAGCTTTCTCCACACGTGTTGTATCGTCGAACTGCATTCGTGGATGAGGGACATCTTTCTTTCTATCTTTATCTGTTGGACGATCACCTCCCCTTTTCTCAGAAGCTGCAACAGATGCATTATCTCTCTTTTGAGCAGGAGCCTTGGAGGGTTTTCCTGTTTTCGTGTTCGCTGAATTTGCAGGCACAGAACCCGCATTTCCTTCCGCTGCATAAACATAAGCAAGTATTACGAAACACATGACAAAATTATCTTCAGTGTGAGATTAAGGTGTTTTGATGTGAGTTTTAAAAGTAATTATTGCAACTTCAAAGAAACAAGTTCAGATACTGAAATGTGTAACTTTATATTTATCTCACTAATCAGGTTTCTTGGCATCTACTTACCTGCTTCCGCAAATTAGGTTATTTTTAAAATTGGACATTTCAACCCATTTACTTACAACATTGATAGATTGAGCTATGGTTTCTCTCTAACGGCACAAAGGTCAGATAATATATGTATTTGTACAGACAAAGGATTATATGGGTCGAACAAGTCAAATCTTCTAAAGTGAATATAAATACAAAAACTGCCTACATTGTCTTATCATGAATAACTAAAAATAATATCATGAAAGATCTTTTATAACACTAAATATTAATAGAAAAAACTTGACATTTCTCAACAGAAAGTTATTCAAGTCAACCCATCGCGACCCATTTGGATACGTACCAAAATTACTATCCATTTTGACCTGTTGACCAACCTGCCGCACCAGGAACAACCCAATTTTGATGAAGCCAAGAGATAATATGTTAAATCGACTTACGATCAGTTAGATGACCCAGAATAGAATCAACAATTACAAGAGCAATGACTAAACACGTAATTTAATACTAAGAATCTTGTGGACCAGTAATTACTGTGATCATATTTTTACTAACAATGGCAATATATAAAGCAGGTCATTGTAATTAAAAGGATTTATGAAACAAATTAATCTACAAAGGATATCTCAAACAAAAATGTTGCAGTTTCATGGAAGTGAGAAGGTATGAACATGATTATGCACCAGATTGACCAATACAGTAGCTAAACAAGTAGATGAATCAATAGCAGTTTTTCTCAAGGTTTTTTCTACAGGATAGTGAACGTTTTTGCTAATTTGAAGTCAAAGAAAATGCATGATCGTATAGACCTTAAATTAACCTATCTTAGTAATTCTGTTAGCATTCTTTTCCTTGCTCATCTTATTATCTCTACAACCTCCAAAAACCCAACATTCATAGATAAATCACTCTTAAACTCACATTCACCTGAATATAGTGCCATTCAAACAAGTATAACAATTTAACATGGAAGTCTTTTAAGATGATCAAAAGCATCCTAGTATAAGCCTACTAAACAATTACAGAGAATATAAGCAACTTTTTCATTTTAAGATAATGAGACTATGCATTTCCATGTTTTTGTTTAAACAAAACCATGTATCTCGGATTCCTTACTCAAAAAAGAATGGTTTCAACTTTTATTTGTTTTCTTACATGTTTCAACTTTTATTTGTCATCTCGGTGTAGTCTATAGCCCATGATTTTCACGGGTAGCAAGCAAGAAGTTTATATCGTGGGATTAATTTTAAAATACACCATTGCAATATATGTTCCCAAGGTGAAAAATTAATACGTGCACCAATCAAACTTTAGTCAAACCTATAGATCTTTTAAACCTTTTACCAAAAATTTAGTCAAAATTATAGATCTTTTAAACCTTTTACCAATAACATAAAGGGGCAATTTCATATCTACCCTTCTTAAATTTAGAAATTTCATATATACCCAAACATGCTTTAAAAGCATTGTACATTATGCATTCAATGATTGCACTATGGGTATATATGAAATTAATCATGAAAGTAGGGTGATATATGAAATTAATCCTAACATAAATTATAACCAACAAAAAAAGGGTTGTGGGTCTAGCGGTATCTAAGTTACCCATTAACCAAGAGGTGGGTTCAAGTCTCGTATGAGATATGCTTGAGGTATTAGGTGGAAAGTGGACTCAAAGAACAACTTTTGTTCTGACTTCATCTTAATCCAACGAATGGTTGATTTTCTATGATTTTTCAAACATGACATAAAATTCTGCACAACTTGCTGTCCCGTTTTCATACATAGCTAAAATCATCAAAAGTCGACATAAATCAATTCTAATCACTTACATAATTAAACCTCAGCTTGCTAAACATGTTTAGGATCATTTCTAACATTACTAATACATGAATCATATCTCAATTCGCTAATATGGCCTTGTGCCAAACACCCCTTTAAAAGCTATAGACTAATCGTATCTTCATCATTAACATGAAAAACTCATAAACTCTAAATGAAAGAACCAGCCAACAGGCAACTCCTTATGAATGCAAAGACCCCCCTTGCAAAACCTCCACCCAGTCAGCTTAATTTTGCTTCTCGACATACTATACCAGCCTGGTTTAACTGTTGAACAGGTCGGTCCGGTTTGCCGGGTTCTTTATAAATGGCCAATTCTTTTTGACAAGTCAGACTAGTCAATTCGTAACTGATGTGACAACCGGTTAACGATTTAACCAGCCAGTCCGGTCAGGTTTCAGAACCACAATATTTAGGATTCTAAAAATACTAGTTTTGGTACTCGGTGTTCAAATAGAAATTAAACCTAAAACGGTAAAACGGCCCCTCCAGTCAAATCATAATCTGTTATTGATACGATTCATATTTATCTTTTTCATTATGTTTATTGTTTGGGTTTGTTTTTAATTATGTTTGAGTATGGGGACTAAATTGTATTTTTCCTTGCTATTTATTTGGAATGAAAGGCTGATCAAATCAGTCAAAAAATTAAGGAATCCTCTTTCTAAACTTGTGTTCTTCTTCTTCACTATTCTAACCCTATCATTGGTATCAGAGCCGTTCCGATCTCTCATCGGAATTCCTCGCCGCCATGACCAACACTCGCAACCAGGAGATCGACAACACCCTCAAGTCCCATGACAAGGCCATCACCGACATCCAAGCCGCCTTATCAGCCCTCATGAAGCAGCAGGAGCAGTGGTTCAAGCAACAGGAGGAGATCTTGAAGGCGGTTCGTGATAAACCCACTTCCGCAACCGTACCATCACCTCCTCCAGCAGCCGAAGCCCTCCATACCCCTGCACCTCCAACATCCGTTTCAGCCACACAACCAAAATCAGCCCTGACATCTCCACCAAAACCCACAACATCGGCTCTTTCAACCGCTCCAACCCCAACCCAAAATCGAACACCGTTACCAGTATTGTTCACACCGAATCCAGCCCCAAAACGGGCACCGCTACCGACGCCGCTTGCACCGAAACGAACCCTGCAACATGCAACACCACCCTCACCGCTCCCATCATCAACCGCACCAACACCCGCCTCCATAGTTGTTTGTAACAGGTTGAAGAAGGGTGTGCATTGCTTGGTGGCAATGGCACCAAAGACACCAATTACAGGCATGGTTTAAAAAAACGGTCTGAGGCGGCGCTTCGAGGCGCGCCTCGAGGCGAATCGGCCGGAAAACGCATATGAGGCGGCGCCTCATGTGGTTGATTTGGAACGTACGCCTTATGTGTGTGAGGCGGTGGTGAAGCGTATGAGGCGGCGCCTCAGGGCTGAGGCGGCGCCTAGGCGCTAGTCGGCCTCCCACCGCCCCGATTAGCAGCAAATCGGCCAAATTAGGCGGTCAACGCCGGTGAATGCCGGTCAAACTTCAGATCTAGGCCAATTAAAGCCCCGATTAGCAGCAAATCGGCCAAATTAGGTGGTCAACGCCGGTGAATGCCGGTCAAACTTCAGATCTAGGCCAATTAAAGAGAAAATAAGTGGTGGTTGTGTTCAAAACGATGGTCAACGCCGGCGAATTGACCAGAGAGAGGGTGGCTGTGTTAAAAATATATAACTTTGTGTGGCTGTGTTAACCCTAGCTGGAACTTTCTTTTAGTCTTTTAGTCTATTAGGGTTTTAATAAGTTTAGACTTTTTAACATTTAACCCCTCTATCTTTCACTATTTTACATTTAGTCTCTAAACTTTATAAATTTTTCTCAAAAAGTTTAAAATAAGTTTCTGTATTTAAGGAGTTGGAAGATTATCTGCTGATTTTATAAGACATATAATTTCTATATATTTTTTTTAATTACGCCTCGACCTTACGCCTCGGTCCGCCTCGAGGCTTACGCCTCTCGAGTCGGAGGAAAAACGCCTCGAAACTCGTTTCCGTACTTTTAAACCTTGATTACAGGTGTAGCCGGGAAACCCGCGTGGCGTCCACCATGGCGCTTGATGGAAAGGGATCCGCTTGCGACCGTCCGAGTTGAGTGGCGTCCGCCGTGGTTCACCAAGTCGTATCCGGATTTTTTCGCCTTGAGGACAAGGCGAGTTCAGGTGGATTGTACAACAGCATCATTGATGAGTACCGAGACTCCAGTGTGACATTTGGGCTTTGTGACTTAGGATAAATAAATTAATGATATGCTTTTAATTATTCAGTTATATGTAATTGTTGTGTAGTGGGTTGGTGGTCTTCTCCTTTATATGTAATTGTGGAAGTATGAGACAGATGATAAGAAACAAGCTACTGAAGATGAAGACCAGGATTTACTTTTTGAGGACAAAAAGTTGTTAAGCGGGGAGTATTGATACGATTCATATTTATCTTTTTCATTATGTTTATTGTTTGGGTTTGTTTTTAATTATGTTTGAGTATGGGGACTAAATTGTATTTTTCCTTGCTATTTATTTGGAATGAAAGGCTGATCAAATCAGTCAGAAAATTAAGGAATCCTCTTTCTAAACTTGTGTTCTTCTTCTTCACTGTTCTAACCCTATCAGTTATTAACCGTGCACATGGTTGGTCCCAGCTTGCAAATCTTTAGGGGCTTTACGGCTTGTACACATGCGTTGTCAGAATGATTATTATGACATAAAGAATCCGAATCTGCTTTTACATTTTTTTCAGTTTCTTATAAAAAGATTTTCACCTGCCTTCCCAGATACGACTAATTTGACCATAAGTATTAAGTAACCATACAAACTGATGCACAGCCAATATCATCCAGACGCTCTAAACTGATTGTTTAATGTCAGGCGACAATAGTAAGTTCAAATATTCCATTCAAACAGCCGCTTGATTAGAGGTGGCAAAACGGGCGGGCACGGGCTACGGTTCAAACGGGCTACGGGCTAAACGGGCTACGGGCTAAACGGTCGCGGGCCAAACGGGTGCGGGCCAAACGGGCACATTTTATACAAATCGCTTTAGAAAAGACCCAAAACGACGAAATAAATTCCTCAAACGTAATACCTCATTTATATTTAAAAAATTAAATATATTATATCTATAAGTTTTTCTTTAAAAACAATTGTAATGTTCTCCGCCCGTTTGTGCCCATTTAACTTTTAAATGGGCAATATATGCCCATTTCAAAAAAAGGAGGGGACCAAATGTGCCCAAATCTTTTAAAATTTTGCCCAATTAGCCCATTTTTTTGAGTTTGGGCACAAATTGCCACCTCTACGCTTGATAGAAAGAATAAAGGAATGCAAACTTTAGGAGTGTTATGGTAAGGATGGCAGACATTTATCGAGTTGCTAGCATCGTACCCATCAAAGCGGCAACTTCAGATAGTTTTCGTTTATTTTTTATTTTTGACAGTTTTACGTAGTTGACAATAGTTTCCGATTTTAATAGTTTGGAGATCTAACGTGTATGTGCCCGCGTGTTTAGGTTGGTGTATTATATGGTAAAAGAAAGGAAAATTTTTGAAATTTCTTAAAATAGGAAGGTTGAGATTGGCTAACAACTTGTCTTAGTTCAGAATGGGTCCGCAACTTAATTGTCTTATATTTAGTAGCATAGCTAATGTGGTGACTCCACAAGAAAATCATTAATAGAATGACAGAATCACATATGGTAATCTTAATGCAAAAGCAGCGGAAAACCCTCATTCTGAGGGCAAAACGCAGAAATGATAAGTCAAAGAAAATAGATAGCACACATTTGAGCATTACACGACATGCAAAGAATAATTTAAAAATGATCAAGGACGAGTTTAGGACTGCTTATTTTTTCAGCTTATGCTTATGCTGCTTCTGCTTAAAAATAAGTACTTATATCCTATGTATCACTTATTCTAGCTTCTTGCTAGTGATTTACAGCTATTCCATCTTTCTACTGTAAAAAAAATAATAATACTAAGTACTTATAAGCTGCTTAAACATAAGTAGTCTTGGAAAGGTTGTTTAGATTTGCTTGATTTGTAAAAGTGCAAGAAAACTCAAAAAAATAATTATTTGTTGGAAATATTCCAATCAAATTCACTTAAAAAAATGTTTAAGTTAAATATGTTAGTGAAAAAGTAATTTTAATTTCAGATTTTCAGCAGCATCCTAATCCTATTTTTCTTCCATCTCTCAAGCTTTTTATCAGAATCGGTTTATTTTACCTAATTGCATAAGCAGAAGAAGTAAGCAATCCCAAACACCCCCTAAGAAGCATGGAGAAGAGTAGTACCAGAAAACTGAAATATTGCTCTACCCTACTGAACTTAAGCGTTAAGCCTTAAACATACAATTAAAGCTGGCATATAGTTATTAATGAGTCAGTATGTGTAATATGTCTATCCTATAAAAGGTCAAGCGGATAAAATAAAAACATTTTCTCGAAAAGAAATGGGTTGAAAGTCGTCCAAAGTTTGGTTATAAAAAATGGTTCAAATATTAAAGTTTCCGTAATCATATTTGAGATAATAATTGTTTATTGAACATTTAAAAATCTATAATCTATAAAGCATTTACAATAGTGGGGCTCCAGTTTTTAAGATTAAGCAAATGGGTGATTTTCACCAAACACAGCCTAACCTCTTTATTTAAACTATCAGACCAATGCACGCCATTCATAATTAAACCCGTCAAAAACACATATCTACATCATCCAATCTCTCTTACATCATCGCAATCTCTGCGGGCTTACCCTGCTAGATTGGACAAAAAGTGTTTTGGGGCAACCCAACCGCTTTCGACCCGTACGAAAACCCAGTCTTGAAGACTGAGACAAAAAAAAGTTTTGGACAAAAAGTGTTTTGCTACCTAGGGTTAAAATGGATAAAGGCGAATGAAGCACTAAAAGATATAAAAGGTGAGGACTCACCTTTTGCAGCAGCTTTGGCAGCTCGTTGAGCCTCCTGAAGAGCACGCCTTTCCGCCTTTGAAGTTTTCTCTTTTACTGACTTTGATTTTGCACCACGTCCATCCTGAGATTCGCCAGATTGTTCTCCACCTTTTACTGAGAATGTAGAAAACAATCTGTTAATCATAAAATCAAATCATGAATAGCAAGAAGTTAGTAATAAAGAGGCAAAAATTGTGGTAAGAGAGTCAGACTTTACTTTTTCAGTGACAGTTCAACACAAATGGCAAATCCATTCCTCTTTAGAAACATATGACATTCATATAACACACATGTCAATTGGAGCTTTACAATATAGGAGAATTCATTCTGGGCTAACTAGATACACCAGAATTGCAAGTTTCTATTTATATTTTCTATAACAGATCCTACATAAATTATTTACTGCATCCAAATTGCCAATCTCAGTAAACTCGTAAAATCACAGCATTACCTTTTTCACATTTTATAAGAAATTACAAATACACAGATGTTCAAGTCAATTTCATCATTCAAGATCATTAACAATAGTCAAAGACACTACGAATGGATGAAGCATTCGGTTTCATCAATACCAAGTCAAAGCCAGATCCATGGATCCAAATACCAACAGATTGCTGCTGCTGCTGGTGCAGTGATACGGAAAAAATTGACAAAAAGAAGAAGGCACTGATTGACATGACATGTAGGGAGGATTATCACAGAGAAGCAAAGATTTTCAATCATGGTTGCAAAAAGCGCTAGGCGCTAATCGAGTGGTCGACCACCGCCTAGCGCCTAGTCGGTTAGGCAGGGGCCTAGAAGGATTGAACTTTTCTATATATAAATTCTAAAATCATATGTATATTGATAAATTTTAGCATAAATAACTAAGTAGGTCTAAAAAAGATTGGATGGTGGGTTTAAATGTAAATTAGGACTTTAACTTAGTTAAATTAGGGTTTTTTTAAGTAAAGCCTCATTCTTCTTTTTCTTTTCTAGCCATCATCTCATGTCTCTCGTCTTATCTTCTTGTAAATTTTCTCATCTACAACAATTACATCACAAAGTTCATTCTTTCACATCATTTAAAAACAAGATCCAACCAATTGAAAGAAGCCTAATTTGAATTTTAAAAACTGTGTTGACCGCCGCTGACCGGCATTGACCGCTGTTGACCATTGTTGACTGCTTTTTTTGCCACCTAGTGTAAAATCGAGGTGGCTGATGGCCGCGTAGCGCCTAGGCGGGCTTTTTACAACACTGTTTTTAATTGGAGGTTTGTGATATGCTTTGGGGATCTGAGTCGAAGAAAACAAGACCTGCGCGTGTTTGACTGGAATTAGACTGCAGTCATCATATAAGTGAGGGCTACTGGTACATTAGATGTACAAAATCTAATATTTTTCTTTTCCTTGTACTGGACTAACTGAAACCCGCAACAACTTTAAAAAAGATGTTATCATCACCCTAGAAGGCAGCCTGAGTTTATGAGGCATATTGGCAATCCTAATTTATGGATATGGGGGTGAGGTTAGATCAAGTAATACCCATACTATTTATCAGGAATTCGAATGACAAAAAAAGTTGTGCTTGCCCGCAAAAGATCATAGCATAAGACATTAGAAAATAAAACCTTTTGGCTCCATCAAATTGTTCGGAATTGCTATATATGCACAAAATGAAATTAAATATAATACTTAAAGGATATATCACTTTGATATTACTACTTTGTTGCCGTTCTGTCCTCATTCTTTTACCCTTTAGGGTCAACCATACAATGATGCAGATGCAGAGGCGGTGGTATTGAGCTGTAGACTATGATTTAAATTCTTAAATGTCAAGTTAGTTTACATATATACAGTACTTTTCTAGCATATGTGCGCTAAGATTCCAAGTTTCCAACACATCTTACGTCATGCTCACGTGATCATGATCAAAGGCAGAGAATCAAAAAGATACCAAAAGAGGCACACTAATAGAAAAACTGATTAATAGACATGGTCCGAAACTTATGAAATATAAGACTGGTAGATGAATAGCGGGCCCATGATTATCCTATGCCGCCTTTACTCAAAAAAGGAAATATCCAGTTGTATGGTTCAAGATCATAAGGTAAATTTATTGATCTGCAACAGATCATATGTAACAGAAAAAGACAAACTTAAACACTCTAGGGTGGTCTAGTGGTAAAAGCTTGCGACTATTATCACTACATGTGAGAGGTCTCAAGTTCAATTCCTGTTAGGTGAAAACAAAACAACTCTGAAGTGGCCACGCCAACCTTCCAAAAACGGGAGGGCTTTACCCATCTCCATGTAATATCCTACACACAACCACCTAGATTTACCTACGGAAACTGATAACTAAATTATACCAACTTCAAATTGCAATAACTTTTATTGTTTAAAACTACTTATTCTAAACCCTATCGTCTATCAATAATAAGGGGGGTCTTTACTTTAGGCTTAATTGGCCTATTAGATTATTTGCTCAGCTATGCAACATTGTTTACTTAGTGAGTTAAAAATTTCAAGCTTGACTTATTCGCTAGGCTATGGAAGTAGTGTTGTCCCCCTACTGCTCTCTTTATTACCAAACTACCCTCTTTAGTTTAACCTTTTTGCCTTTTGTTTTTCACCTCCCACGTCAAACTTGCATGTTTTGAATTTTTGGAATTTTGTTTTGGTTCTTATCCTTAAATTTACTATTCAAATTTTAATTACTAGTAAAATATTTAATACACATTTTCTTTAATATCATTTCTAATGAGATGGTTAATATTAACTGCTAATGTGATGTCCATTAGTTAAATCAAGTCTTCTGGATAACATGGTATCGAATATATAACAACACATATTATCCAGACCCAGGTAGTTTATGTTCAATAAAGTGAATAGGGTCACTCCAATCTCTAACATATACAAGTCCCCGTTATATCATCGTATCTATAGGTGAAAAAAGTGAAACAGAATCACAAAGAAAATCAGCAACAACCAAAGTAAAGCTTAGGCTCAATCCAACCTTCAAATCATCTATATCCTTCAAGATCATATATCTCTCTTTAGAACTTAAGCATCTTATGATATTATAATCGGTGTTTTGGATGTATAGAGCACTTATATTATGATCTAAGTCCTTGTATAGACCACTTATATTGTCGGTGTTTTGGATGTTTGGATCACGTAACCTTATGATTTAATGTTTTGATTGTCTATGTTAACAATATACACTTTAACTTATATTATGATCTAAGTCCTTGTATAGACCACTTATATTATCGGTGTTTTGGATGTTTGGATCACGTAACCTTATGATTTAATGTTTTGATTGTCTATGTTAACAATATACACTTTAACTCAACATTTTGATCATTGTGTTTGACATAATATAGATGTTTAAACTAATGTATACAAATAATCTTTTGGTTTAAAGTATTCATAATTTACTTTCTTTTTTCTTTTTTTTTATCTATGCTTATCTGGTGACATTTTTTATTTTTGTTCAAACACAAATGATGAAAAGAGTAATTAGCCACTATAAGGGTAGAATGGTCAATTTCTGTAATCCATCCCGTCATTCAGCAGAGAAAGTAAACAACGGTTTTGAATCAAACCTATACCCATTCTGGCCTTCAATATCGATACAGCCATCTATATCTATATGTGACTTAATGAAAAAACAAGTAAACAGGCCTTGAGTAAGTACTTATAATGCTTAAAACAAGTGCTTTCATTAAAAAAGTGTCTAAATTCTGGTTTTGTGTCGAGGTTTGGATGCTGGCTTGAGGGTCGACCCACTAGAAATCGTTCATGATGGGGGTTACGAGAGAGGGATAAAAAAGGTGGGATGATGGGTAACGATATTGGTTTAAAATCTGTTAAAGTTGTGGATGGACAAACGATTGGAGCTGATGGCCTCCCGGTACAGGTTTTTAATGAGAATTACTCTTCGTTTGATGATGATACACCATGCAAAGTTGCTGGTTCAGTTTCTCCAAAAATCAGAGTACAAGTTGTGCAAACAGCCCTATCGTTGATGGAGGAAACACGGATGGCAGCCCTGGTGTGAGTACAATGAAACGCTCGTACGATCGTGTGTCACTTAAGTCTGATATACCTAGGGTGGTATTATTTGAGGATGAAAAGGTAGTAAAAGGGGTGGAAGAGCCGGTTCTTGCTGCCCTGGTTTCGTTTGCAAGTATGGTTGGGGCTGATTCTACTACTCGAAAGGATAACTTTCGAACGCTTTACAAGGGCAAACCTCTAAACGAAAAGACTGAGGTACAAATTCCTATGTCTTCAGTCTTGGAAGTCAACACTAAGTTCGAAAACAGTTTATTCGGGTATTTTATTGGCAAGAGAGTTGCATTTCCCGTTGTGGAGAATTACGTTAAGAATGCATGGAAGAAATATGGAATTGTTCGGGCTATGATGAATTCCAAGGGTTTGTTCTTTAAATTTTCTTCAGATGAAGGAATGAACGGAGTTTTGGAGAATGGGCCTTGGTTTATTCGATCCGTTCTTATTATTTTGAAGAAGTGGAGTCTAGGGGCTAGTGTGGTGAAAGAGGATTTGGGCTCCATTCCTGTCTGGGTTAAAATCCATGATATCCCTATTGCTGCATTTATTGAGGACGGGTTGAGTGCAATGGCTAATAAACTAGGTACTCCTATCATGCTTGATTCGTACACAACTTCTATGTATATGCAATCTTGGGGTCGTTTCAATTATGCTCGTGACTTGATTGACATTAAGGCTGATTGGGATCTCAAGGAGAAGATCTTGGGAGGGGAATGGGGAAGTGTTGCATTCTGTTCGCGTGGAATATGAGTGGAAACCGCCTAGGTGTAGAGTTTGTATGGTATTTGGCCATGATGAGAACCAATGTACTAAGCGTGTAATTGCTTATTTGACGAAGCAACAGTCAAGACTAATGATGGATTTCAAGCTCCCCAGTGGAAGGCATTTTGTGGCCTTGTAGTTGGTAAAGGACCGAAATTCAGTCCTACTAAGCCAACAAGTCGGATACTACTAATGTTGGTAAGACTAAGATCTCAATAGTCGCCACGTTCAACATGTGAATGTTTAAAATGTAAAGTTTACCCTTAATGCACAAAATATGAAAGTTTTTTCAGTTAATTTGATCTCAAATAAGCACACTTATGAAAATAAGCAAGTCCATACCGGTGAGATTACTAACAACCGAAACCGTAGTCAAACTCTTGGGTTTAACCAACTCAAACCCGCCCCCCGCAGGCAACGAGCTCGAATTACCACTTCTCCTCACGCGCCCACTCTTATCCTCAAAAAACTCACCAGAAGCAAACTCGGAAGGATTATAACTCCCAACATCAGCCAACCGTGTTTGTATAGGACGTTGTGATGCCACGTCGGATAGATGACATGGCGGAGGGATCATCACTGGTGACAGTGAGTTGCCGGAAGGTGGTGGCGATGACGTGGCGGTGGATTGTGGTGGAGTGAAGAAACCGACGTGGCGGACTTTGGGGTCTATGACGGCGCGTGGGGCTCGCCGCTGGTCCATTTTTGTTAATTTAGGGTTTGGGTGATGGAGGAGTGTGATTTAGTGGACATTTGTTTGTACCGATGGATGTGTTGGGGTGTTGACACAAACGGACAAACACAGCCGATCAATTTAACCCCAAACCGTAAAAAAAAAAACTTACTAGTATAACTTAACGAAATCGAAAAATACGCTGAGAGTTAATTTTATAAATGGTCCCTGTGGTCTGTCGGATTTAACGGGTTTAGTCCCTAAATCTTTTTTTTAACGGATCCAGTCCCTGTGGTTGCGACCCATAACGGGTTTGGTCTCTAAGACTAACTGTTGTTAGTTTTTTCCATTAGCTAACGACCATTTTCAACAAACATTTGCATCGTTAGTCCTTTATACTAACGACCGTTTATACTTAACTCAAAATTTGGTTTTTTTTTCTTTTTTTTATTTATTTTTAATTTACTTTTTTTTTTGTCCCAAAAAATTAAAAAAATTACAAAAAAATGGTTTTCTTATAATTTTTTTTTCTAAATATCTTTAAAATTTATACACTATTTTTATACACGTTTTCATACACACATTTTTTATACACACGTTTTTATACACACGTTTTTATACACATATTTTTATACACGTTTTTATACACATGTTTTTATATACGTTTTTATACACATTTTTATACACGTTTTTATACACATGTTTTTATACTCATGTTTTTATACACATGCTTTTATACACACGTTTTTATACACACATTTATACGCACATTTATACACACATTTTTATACACACATTTATACACACATTTATACACATATTTTTATACACGTTTTTATACACACGTTTATACACACACGTGTGTATACAAACGTGTATAAAAATATGTGTATAAATGTGTGTATAAATGTGTGTATAAATGTGCGTATAAATGTGTATAAAAACATGTGTATAAAAGTATGTGTATAAAAACATGTATAAAAATATGTGTATAAATGTGTATATAAAAATATGAATAAAAATGTGTATAAAAACGTGTTTATAAAAATGTGTATAAAAACGTGTGTATAAAAACATGTGTATAAAAGCGTGTATAAAAACATGTATATAAAAACGTATGTATAAAAAATGTGTGTATAAAAATGTGTGTATGAAAACGTGTATAAAAATGTATAAAAACGTGTATAAATTTTAAAGATATTTAGAAAAAAAATATATATAAGAAAAAAAAATTTTTTTTTTAATTTTTTTTGTTTTTTAATTTTTTTAGAAGAAAGAAGAAAAAAAATTGAGTTAAGTATAAACGGTCGTTAGTATAAAGGACTAACGGTGCAAATTTTGGTTGCAAACGGTCATTAGCTAATGGAAAAAACTAACGACAGTTAGTCTCAGGGACTAAACCCGTTATGGGTCGCAACCACAGGGACTGGATCCGTTAAAAAAAAGTTTAGGTACTAAACCCGTTAAACCCGACAGACCACAGGGACCATTTATGAAATTATTTTACATGGCTAATTTTGATTCGCACACATAACAATATGGTTCATATATATATTTTTTTTAGGGAAATGATATGTACACGGCTAATTTTGATTCGCACACATAATAATATGGTGCTTGGACAATTATACCCCCAAGCTACCTAATGTAAAGTTTTGACTTTGTGACTCACTATAATTTAGTCCTGCTATGCACAACATCAATTCTCCATTCATTCATTAACACAACTAAACCTTGTTCCCGCCCCTTGTATGCCCGATTATGTGTTTTAACCGACACCTCAATATCTTGTCACCATCGTCGCCTAGATTCTACACGTTCCTTTAGTACTCGTAGATGGTTTGTTATCTTTACTATCTCAGATAAGAATGATGACTTTATCATATTGCCATATTGCCTTTTCTTTACTGTGATTTCAAGATGGCTGACTACCGACACCCCCACACGATGTGTTCCTTCGGCAAGCGAGATTTTGAAACCCACCAACGGTTGATGAAAGTCGCGTGTCCACTTTCATCGGATGTAAATTAAATACAAAAAATTTGTGATTCCAGTGGATTCATGTGGTAAAGTAAATTGGGTTAAGGACACTTATGATCATTCTTGACTTCTTTTAGTCTAATGTGAACAGAAGTACAGAACAAATTATTTGGGTTTACCGTAAGTCTATTTCGCAGGTGCCATTGTCCAATCAACTTTGGGTTTACCATAAGTCTATTTCGCAGGTGCCGATAAAAGTAATGGCGCCGGAAATGGAGAAAAAAATGGGAGATTGAGTTCTCGATGGTAGATGGTGTGGTGATTTTGTTAGAATAGGTTTTGAAAATAATGGAAATTAATTGGGTACAATTAATTAGGGGTATACTAGTCTTTTTACATTAAATCTCAGTGTACAAATAAAAAACCTCCGTGTACATATCACCACCCTTTTTTTTAAGAGTGGTTACTCGAATCAAAGTGTATATTTATATCCATATCCATATTCATATCTATATTCATCCATATCCATATCCATATATTCTAATAAACAAGAGTTTAAAAAAACCATGAATACCCTTCTACAAAAAATACTCAAACTCTAGAGTGTCTAAGTTGGCCATTTTCCAGTAAAAATTAATCAAACTTCTCCCTCAATTATCGGGCATAATTAGTCAAAGATTATCAGAAAAACCACTTAATTTTCAGTCCACTCTTACCTTCACCACTTCTCACCTGGCTTTGCAAAACTCACATACCTAAACATAACATAACCAAAGCCACTAACAATCATTCCAAAAACCCCAACCCAATATCCATCTTAAGCCCTAACCCGTCATCATCATCAGAAAAACGCATGGTGATTCAACATTGGTTCATCCGGATAATACTCATAGAAAATATATGGTTTTTATGAAGCAAAACATAACTTCAATACCAGGTAAAATGACTAAAATGCATTTTTTGCTAAGTCACCCTTTTATCTTTATACTTGGGTTTCTAGATATTTCCACACAACCCCTTCTTTATGTTTTGGTGGAACGAACAAAGAGAGAAATAAATGAAAGAAATGGAGTTTGAGGTGATCTAGTGATAAAGGGATTATACTCCCATGATTAAGGGTTAAGTACCTAGCTAGTCTTAATTGATGAATTAATTAAGAAATTAAGGTTCATGAACCCTAATTTAAGAAAAAATTGGTAAATGGTGTTTTAAGTTAGTAATTTGGGGGTGTTCATCTTATGATCGAATTATGGTCATATGGTGATTTAAAATGATTATTGGTGTGTTAATTGTTATAGTATTTTCCTTAATATGATGATAGGTGTTGTGAAGAATTATGATAAGGACCAAAGTTAGTGGTGATGATGTTGTTAGTGAATAAGGCCTATAGGCCTGGCCCACTTGTTTTGGCTCGTTTGATAGTTAGGGTTTTGTCATTCTCTTTTCTATTTAATATATTGTAATGTTTTAGTTATAGTTGAATTTGATAATATATTTTTCAGTTTCCCTCTGATTTCTACATGGTATCAGAGCTATGAATCCGTATCTTAGTTTGATTGTTTGTTGTTACATCTTGCCGTCAGGTAAAAGGAAAAAAAAATCAGATGCATGATCGGTTGTTTTGGTAACGTATGTTGTCTTCGTAAATGTGCAAACAGTTTGTTGGGATCAATACGGTAAAAGTATATTACTTTCTTGAATGATTGAATTAATTATTTGATTGTTTGTTGGGATCAACGAAAGTATTTAATTGTTTGTTGGGATCAACGAATGTCTATAATATTAGTAAAGGTTTTGATGAAGCAAATCGGATGGTCAACAAGAACTTTTCTTATTGACTTCTTTAATTTTCTTTTAATGTTCGTATATGATCTGATATAAGAGATTATTAATGTTTGTTTCATTATGGAAGGGATTATTAAGTTTGTTTGTATGCAGTTTGGTTTGGTTTGGTGAGTGGGACTAATAAATTGGTTGGTTCGTATATTGGATTACTTTTTACGTAGATGATCAAGGTTGACTTTGAATTGATTGTTGGGTTTTATATAAAATATTGGTAGATCGTTTGTTTGGGTTCGGCACTAATCGGCTTCAACTTGTATTGGTTTTGTGTGATCTTGCTTGTTTGGTTTGACATCTTGATTGGTATTCGTATTGGTTATGGAATTAATAATGGTATTGAATTTGGTACTGGTATAAGTATTGGCATTGATTTCGGTATTGAATTGGAAATTGGTTTTGTGTGGTGATGGTGATGCAATAGTCTTAACTAATCCGACTAGGTCTTGAGTAGTTATGTGTTGCATCTCGACATCAACAACGTGCTTTGCTTTTGCATCTGTCTGTCTGCACCAGTCTGCCTGAATCTGCCTGTTTGCATCTGCCTGTCCGGAGACACACGTGGTTCTGCATCTGGTTCCGGCTGGTTTTGTCTATCTGTCTGAATCTGCTGCTTTGTCTGCATTTGTTTGTTTGTTGTTGCTCTTCGTCTACCTCTGCTCGGATCTCTCTGCCGCTGAATCTGTATTTGTCTGTTGCTGCTCTTCGTCTACCTCTGTTTGGATCTCTCTTCCTCTGAATCTGTATTTGTCTGCTACTATTCGTCTACCTCTGTTCGGATCTCTCTACCGCTGAATCTGTATTTATCAGCTGCTCTTCGTCTACCTCTGTTCGGATTTCTCTGCCGCTGAATTTGTATCTGTCTGCTGCTGTCTACCTGGATTTGTTGTCTGCATTTTTTCATCTGATTTTGCAGTTTTCTTGTCAAACTCTCAATGTAGCATTATGAGTTTGAGGAAGGATGTTAGTGAATAAGGCCTCCCAGACCCACTTGTTTTGGCCCGTTTGATAGTTAGGGTTTTGTCATTCTCTTTTCTATTTAATATATTGTAATGTTTTAGTTATAGTTGAATTTGATAATATATTTTTTAGTTTCCCTCTGATTTCTACAGATGCCTTAAATTGTTTGTTGGATGTTAGATAAGGTATGAGACAACTAGTTATATTATGATGAATGTGGTAGAGATATGGCGACGTGTTATAGTGTAAGTATTATGTTAAGTGTTCAAGTAAGTTTTAGTGTGATTAGTCCATTTGGTACTGTGTAAAAGTATATGATGCCAATATGTTTGATTGATGTATAATAGTATGTTATATTTGTTTTACTTACTAAGCATTTCGCTTACATGTTATAGTTGCAATGTTTTTGTAGGTTTTTGTGGATAGGAAGGCATGGATTATGTTTAAGAGCTTAGTCGTGGACACTGAGCTCGAATCGAAGTTGAACCCCGAGAATCTTAAATGGTTTATGTGTTTGTTGTCGAGAGTCAAAGTCTATGTTAAGTTTTTGGGGTTGCCAAGTTAATAGTGCGTCAAGTGGTATAATGTGGTAATGATTTAAAGTTCTTACATTTGGTTAAACGGGTGTTTGGATTAGAGTCTATTTCTACCCATTTTGGGGTTAAACGGGTCATTTGCCGTTTAACATGTTATAGTATGGTTTATTATAGTTTTGAATGATATATGAATGATTTTAGAGTAAGTTATAGTGTTGGTTTTGAGTCTAAAGTGTTTGAGTTTTCTTCAGTTGTTTCTGTAGCTGTTTCTATAACAGATTGGTTGATACGAGTCATACGACGTATCCCAGTTTGTGGATAAAGCATATCAATTTTAGAGGAGTACGGCGTATCTGTTTTAGTGGTGATGCGGTGTATCCCTTCTTGGGGATACGATGTATTGATTCATCAACACAAATTTTATCAGTCTTCTAAATGTTGTATAAAATTAACCATAAGTCGTTGGTGGTCGTGACACCTATCGTTTTAAAGTTTTTTTAGTGTACTTTCATTTGAAAATAATTCTAATGGTTGAAATGTAATAGAAACTTGTTGTTTTATTAAAGTATAGCAGATGGTTCGTTATAGTCAGTGCGTTTTCGCGAAAAGTTTTGAATTTTTGGTTAAATCGGGAAAAGGGGCGTTTCACTAGGTATTTTTCAGAATCTACAGATCGATTCAAGTTTTAAAATACAAATTATTTAAAATATTGGTTAACATAGCTTTGATACCAATTGTGGAAAACTATAACGGATGGTTGAATAGTTTTACCGTTTTAAAATTAACTTTTCAATATTTAGATTCGAGTATGTGTGAAATCAACCAATCACAATATATATGGAATAGAAGTAAATGCAAGACAATAAGTAATAAGTAAGACTATAAATAAAGTGCAAGATAATAAGTAAGAGATGGAAAGATCAAACCACAACAAGAGGATTTATAGTGGTTCGGTAACGAAGCTACTCTTTGCCCTACTCTACTCCCCGAGTACGCAACTCGAGAGTTTACTGCACTATGTCAACGCTCTCTTTAGGCAGAGAAAATCGAACAATGTCGCTTATTATATTTTCCGGTACTAAGCTAAATGTCGAGTTCTTGTTGAGGTAGAACCAACCTTTCACACTCGTATTTTCAGGACTAAAATATCAACCGAGACTCTCTATGGTGTATGATGATATAAAAAGATGATGTAACAAATGTTACAAATGCATGAACTATACAACACTTCGAATCTTGAAGATTTCTTGTGTTCTTCTCTTGCACATAAAATAGTTGGATTTTTGGATCACTTGAAATGAACTTAAACAAGTGAGATGATCAAAGAAAAGATATTTAGAAGTGAGGAAAGTATGCATAAAAGTTGGTGTCAAGAGGTGATTTACAAGAGGTGGAATGAGCCACTATTTATAGGCAAAAATAGAGTTGGACGCTCCACCCACGGTTCCCTTAAATTTAAGGGAGTCGTCCCTTGCCAAGATGCTCGCTTGTAGAGGCTTGCAAATCTTTACAAAATATTTAAGAATCTAGCATAATCTTATAAGATTATGTTTCTAGAAACCTAATTCAAATTTTACATTTTGTTAAAACATTTTTTAATTAAACAAAAATAATTTGTAAATTAACTTTTGTAAAAATGTCTTGTGCACACTAAAATGTAATGTGTTAAAATATGAAGTGCATGAAAAAAATATTTTTTTGATCATCACAAATCAAGTTTAATATCCATTATTCATCCTTAAGTGATTTTGTGTTGAAATGGAAATTTACGACTAATAACTTGTTTAAGTTAACTTTACGTAGAATGTTTTTACATTTTGTTATTATCAAAACCTAGAGAAATCGAAAAATAGAAATAATGTTTTTATGCATTATTTGTATTAACAATTTCTATAAGCTCATACCAAATCTGATTCAAAGAAACACAATCTTGGTTTTAATGAATCTAGGTTTAATTCAGACAATATAAATAATCAAACTAAAAAGATCAGTTTTGATTGAAGCACAATCTTGGTTTCAATATAAACTTATAAAAATAACAACTTTTAAAAAATCGATCCGTAACACCAAAATTTGTTAATTAAAATTATGTTTGCTTAAAAATTGATTTTCTAAAGAAACACAATCTTGGTTTTGAAAGAAAAACAGTTTGTATATAAAATCTGTTAATTAAATTAAACTGGTTTAACAAAAAAAATGTTTTAATTATGTTACACATAATATGATTTAAGATTGTAGGGAAAGAGTTACAATTTTATTGATAAAAATTAGAGTACAATAAATGAAACTAAGGGTATGTTTGTTTTTTGAAAAAATGTCTTACTAGCCTCTTACTCTTACCGAGTTAGAGGTGGTTAGACATTAGTGTTGTTTGTTTTTTTCTTTTGAGTCAGATCGGGTCAGACATATAACATCTTACTAAATAAGAGGTGGGGAGCTTGTCTTATTGCCTCGTAAAATGACAGGAACAAGGACGTGCTTAGTCTAACGAGTCGTAAGGTAGCAAAGAGAAAGCATATACATAAATGCATATATAAGGTACGGTAACACAAACATGAATATACGAACATGCTATGCATACCCACCCGACCAATGCAATTTTAGGTGACCTGACTCTTAAGACTCGACTAAACATGATCCAAGACTACTACTCTTATCATTGCATGATTCTTCCTGAATAAGACATAGGTGATCAGGCTATGTATAATTTAGGATTAACGATGCAACGCTAGGACTAGTCGACTCGTATGATGTTCGATGTTTAATAAAACTTTATTCTGGTTATAGTTGCGATTTTTATTTTTAAAAAATCGGCATTCTCTATAACCTTAGGCTCTGACACCAATCTGTCACACCTCGTTAAAGCGGAAACACGAGGTGTAACTGGAAAGGAACACAAGCATAAGAGAATATATGACAACCTGCTATTTTACAGGTCAATACTATTCAATAAACTCAAACTAATTATTTTGACATTTACTTGAGAACGATTTACGTATAACTTTTTAGTTAAATAAACGTAAAATTTAGAATACCTTTCATGTGCACTATGACTTTAGGCTATATTTAGTCCACAGCATCTCAATACTTTGCTCCTACTCCGGTTCGAAATTTTTAATCACTGAGACAATTCCCTTTTATTTACTTACATTTATTAAGCTAATAAACGCTTCTCACAATTTAAATAAACACCAATGTAACCGACACTCCTAACAATTACTTCTCATGCTTTCTTATACTCCCTAAATTATTACAAAAGCGCCAAAAATTATTTTATACATTCTTCAATTCTTTTACAAAAATTATTTAAATATACGTATTTACCGTTAACTACCAAACTAATACCTAATACATATTTTTAATACCCAATACATTCAATATACACATTTTATATAAAAATTGAACCTACTACTCCCATATTTGTCTATATGGCCGCCCCCTCCCACCCCAACATAAACTATGGTAACTCATAGTTATTTTTTTTTCCTACCAACATGATTACTAGACAAAAATCCACAAAAGATGGAGTAGTAAAAATTTTTGAGGCTTGACTAAAGTCTTGTCCCCCCCCCCCCCTAGCCATAATCGGCCTACCCCAAGACCAAGACTAAAGACCAAAACCTTGACTACTTTGAAGATTTAACTATAAATACATGCATTTACACCTCATTTGCTTACTCTTAACCAACAAAGAAAGGAAAAGAGCTATCACCACTCACTCACTCATATACCATTCGAACCACAAGGAGAAGGAGGAAGCAAGGGTATTAATTTTACACAAGTTCAAGTATTTTAGGGCTCATTGGTAGTATAAAAGGGTTTAAGAGATTTGGTTTGGTTTAAGCTAGAATTTTCATCCTTCCATCCTACTTATCAATTCAAGTAAGCCACCAAACTAATGTTCATAACTTTACACTACTTACTTATGAGTTATTTCAATTCCTAGCATCACATTGCATGGTTACATATGTGTTGAATCACCTTGGTACATGTTTGTGATTTTCTTAAACATATTAAGTGACAACTAGCTAGTATGTTTAAACTCTCATTTTTATGAATATTTACGCTACATGACACTCTTGGCAAGTATGTGGTAGAGTTAGAAGGATTTTGTAGTGATTGAAAGTGGTTTGGTATAATTTGGGAACTAGAAAATACATTCTTAAAACACTTTTATACAAGGCTATCCTATTTTGTAAAATCTGGAACAATAGTAAGTTGGACGAATGATTTGACTAAAAATATAGAAAATACACTTTAGTACGAGAACGTGGTCGCTTGAATGGGTTAAAACGGATATATAACGAAGAAACTACGCTATTTACAAGTTTGGTATCTAAAATTAATTTTCTGAAGAATAGGATGCTGTTAAGGGTTTTTCAAAGGGTGAAAATGGACATTAGAATCTAGCTAGATATTCCGAGGCACTAAAAATATGTTAGTACACTTAAATACGAAACCGTGGATATAAAGAACGTAGGAAGCGGAGCTAAAACGACCAAGATACGTTGATTAGAAATACGACGAAATCTAACTAAAACTAACAGCTCAAACTGCTAGAAATTTCCTAAGTGTCGAAACTGTTTTCCCATGTGACCATGTTTAAGCCCGTTTTTCTCATAGATAGGGTCCGTTATGGAAAAATAACACCAGACAATTAAATACGGTTCACATGGTCTAGATTCCAAAAAGTCCAATCGTTCGTCAAACGGATTTATAACGAATAACTTATGACCTCTCAAACTTCCCCGAAAATTGTCCAGAAACTATGAAAACAGCCTGACCACCCAACTTTAAGGCCATATAAATATGGGATCAGGATCCGAATGGGCTGAGATTCATTGTTAGCCTTTGTAGACATTGCTACATACTTCTTAAATCCACTGAGTTAGGTCGATAACACTTATTAACCACTGTTTTACGACTAGCTTTACTAGGCCACTTAGTCATTTTCAGGAATCCAACAAAGTATTTATTTTTTACGTAAAACTTTATTTTTCTCAAAAATCATTTAGAAGACTATCGTAGAATGTTGTTAAAGCGTATCGGTGATTTTTTCTTAAATACTTATTAGTAAGATGACCCTACCTAAAGTACGATACAAACTAATTACGCGTTATATCTAAGGTATTTTATACTTAATAATCTAACGAGTTGTCATAACTATATTTTTGACATTAAACGTTGCAGCAAACATGTACGAGTGATATAATAGCATATGAACTTGCTTGCACGACCTTGTTTTCAAACCTAAGACATGGTACTTATTTAGGTTGCGGTTAGAGTTACCGGACCACTATTAACAACTTACCATATTACTAATCGAGATTTGATAACTAAGGTGAGTTTCATAGCCCCGGTTTTTACATTGTCTGTATCTTATTTTAAAACCCTCAGGGTGGGAATACACTGCTTATTTTTCGGACACAAGTACTAAAACAGTTACATTGCCTAAGTTACCGTTATGCCGTTAAAGTCCCCATGAATCATGAACCGTTAATTACTTGTAAGCGTGGATGCTATGAATAGATCTATTTGGGTTAACACCCCCGTCCGAGTTGGTCGCGCCAACCTGTCAAACGGACGCATATCATTCGGATTATTTCCGAGTGTCTGGCAAACACTTAGTTGGGGCATTGATTATTATTATGCTTGATTGCATACCATTCCGTTGAGCTTCGGGGTCATGAGCTTAGGGCACTGTATATTATTTTTGGCTATGACGTTATATTTGTTGTGATTGTCATGCTTCTGAAATCTTGTGGTCCGCACCTTACTTGTTTACTTAAACCTATGAATTCACCAACAATTATGTTGACTTTTAGCGTGTATTCTCAGGTAACTAGACAGTAATAATCAATTTATGTATGGAGCATACTAGAGTCACCTTTTGGACCGCACATCATGATGAAGATTTCTTTGCATTACTTAGCGTTTGGTTATGTATTAAAATCTTACATTTGATGCTGAACTCTGAACTTAATGCTTTTGTAAACGTTTATGTTTAAATCAAACGCTTGTTTTTAAAATGACTCACTTAGAGGTCATTCTTTATTTCCTTGTACTTTGTTATCCAAGAACATCACGCCCTCGGAATTCCATTCCGCTGCAATCCAAATTTGGGGGTGTGACAGAATAGAACATACCATCATTTAAGATTAAAAGAAATGGTACATTATTACAACTTTGTTTTTATAGCCAATGGCGACAATAAAATATAAGACTTAGTTTTTCAAAAGATAAAATCTTGTAATATGACGACAACAACGATGTCATGTGAAGACTTCTAATGGTCTTTATGAAAACACTTATTGACAATCACCTGAAATGCCTGAGAGAAAACGGGTCAACTATGAAAATAGTTGGTGAGTACATACGTTTTATATAAAATGAAAACTTTTAAGAGAGAGTCTAAGTTTTTGGTCTTTGAGAATAGTCCACAAGGAAAAGGCGTTGTCAATCCATTCAGTTGCAAGTCTCGCCCATACAACGCTTGTAACCTATGTGTTCACAACCCATTGCATAAAAAGTAGTATGTCTGGTAGTCAAGTACACGCGGTCATAGAAGTTCACAATATAGCACCACGTATATAATAATGTATGCCAGGCAAAGCCCCTAAAATAAATAATATGCGTCCCGTAACATAATGAACGAGAGGTTGGCTAACCTCTAATAGCGCTATTCATACTACCTATTGATAGGAGACTAACAATGTGAATGTACGAACAATACATCATACAACTATTATATACAATTAAAAACACTCCGAACATGGGAGACTTTGCACACTCCACCAATAAGGCGAGACTTTTGGTCAAGAACGCTCCACCGACACGGCGAGACTTTGCACGCTCCACCCATAAGGAGAGACTTTAGGTTATAGTACGTACGGTTCATTAAGTTCAAAACAAGTCATAAGTTCGTGATTAAATTCAAGTGTTTGATTCAAGTTCAAAAGTTAAAGTTAACAGAGTTAATAAAACAGTAATCAATTTGGTTTAAGTATAATTCATGCATCCACCCCAAAGCGATTAAAATAGTTAGAAAAAGGGGTTCATGAATACTCACCTCATACAATAAGTAATGCGTTACAAGTGTGCACGGAAAACGATGCGTGATGCTCTAACCGCAACCTAAAGTGATAATGTGTTTTAGGTAGTGCAATAATGTCGTGTATGCAATTTATAAAATGTTATATCACCCATACATGTTTGTTTGTAAGTTTAGTTGTAAAAATAACATCACTTTGAAAATCCTTAGAAATAGTCAAAATAATACATTTTTGGATCTTTAGCAAGAATGTATCGTAACTACGATACGAATGTTTCAGTAATATATATATTGAAAAGTCTCCGACTCGACTAAAGTATGTGACTAAAACACTACAACTTTTATTTATGATATTTTATCCAAAACCGCACCTAAAGTGGCTAAAATCCATTTCTAAAAATAAAATTAGGTTACTATTCACTATTAGAAAAGCTGTCAAAATATTATTTTTCGTCGGTAACTTCGTTAAGTCATAACTTCTTCGTTATAGCTCGGTTTTCAAAGTTCTACCTATCCCCGCGAAGGTATTTAAGTATACTAACACATTTTAAGGTCTCGGGGACTTGGTTTATCTTTTAAATCTCGATTTTACTAACTCGAAAGTCGATACAGCAACTATTAAATTTTCTGAAAAATAGTTATCGATAATATATATTAGAAAACTCGTATATTATTCGTTACAAATCCGTTTTAATCCATTTAAACGACCACGTTTTCGTTACAAAATATATTATCCATTTCTTTGACTAAATCCTTGTAAAAATAACTTCATTTTATATAAGTTAGAAATTTGGGCAGCGCTTCCGCGTATATTTTTAAATAATCCATTTTTCTAACTAAAAACTCTCAAATCAACTCTAAATCTATCCTAATCTCTTCCACCAATTCTTCAACAATTTATATAGTTCAAAAATAAAAACATAACGAAATCTCACAAACATGTATATAGGTGATATAGGTGATGAAAGGAGTTTAAATAAATATTTAAACTTAGTAAATGCATAAATAAGCATAAGGAATGTATAAAATACATAAGTAAAAGTATAAACATAGTTTTTAATCTTATTTGATTATGAAAGGGTTTTTGGAAATATTTAGAACAGTAGAACCCCTAACGGTTACTCCAAATCGATTTGTAGTTAATATATAACCCGTAAATGATCGAAATTTGCTTGAAACTAACGAAATCGGATCTTTTTCTTCTTCCTCTTCTTATTGCCGAAACTTAGAGAGCTTTTGGGAGAGTTTTTCTAGTTTATTTTTGCAAGTAAAAAGTGTAGGTTAAAGCTTTCTTTTCATAGTGCAAATAAGGGCATCTTGGTAATTTAATGAAAGGGGTATTTTGGTAATTTCAAGATTTTTGGTCAAAAGTAAAAAATACGGTGGATGGGGGTTAGGGTGGCCCCAATTTTGGGGTATGGAGGTGAATGGTGCATTAAATGTTTGTGTTTTATGGTTTAAAAATATCTAGATATTTATATTTATTAGTTTAGATATTTTAATTTGGGTACTGAGTTAGCTAGAAAAAAATTTTAGCGGAACAAAATAAAATATAATAAAGTCATAAAAATTATAAAATTGTATTTTGTATATGTATCGGGTGTTTAAATAATTATCGTTTCACAATTACGTAAATTATCGTAATTATATATATATATATATATATATATATATATATATATATATATATATATATATATATATATATATATATTATATATATATATAATAATAAATCAATTAAAAAATACAAGGTAAAATAATATTTGAATTTTTGTAACATAATATTGAGTGTAAAAATATATTGGGACCATCGTTGAGAGTATCGGGTATATTGTTCATACTCAAAAGTTGTGATTAGAGAAAACTACGATAATGAATAGTAACTTTTTCGGGGATGAATAGTAAAATTTTAAAGTTAAAACTATGACCTAAAAATACGTGTTGTCACAGTACCCACCCGTTAAAGGAATTCAGTCCCTGAATTCAACTCGTTCGTTCTACAAACGTACGTTCTACAAACGTACGTTCTTGTGATCAGATTTGATGAGGCAAACCTTCCCAATCTCGAGCGTAGCCCTCAAAAGTCCTTTTGGTAGTCGATTCCAATTTAATCTCACAACTCATCAAACAAGAACTGTCATGAGATTAAACTGAATCGACTTGGGTAACAACTTGACTCTTTGCTTGATTTTCGCAACTCATCAAACAAGAACTGTCATTTGATCAAGCTAGGAAGCAAGTTTAGACTTTTAGGTTGTCGATTCCAATTTAATCTCACAACTCATCAAACAAGAACTGTCATGGGATTAAACTGAATTGGCTTGGGTAACAACTTGACTCTTAGCTTGATTTTCGCAACTCATCAAACAAGAACTGTTACTAGAACAAGGTAGGAAGCAAGTTGTCAGAAAGAAAGGATTCAACATCCTGGAAGGAGGTATTTTGAAAGATTAACTCGATCTTGAAATTGCTTACACCAATCAAATCAACAAAAAAAATGTACCTAGGGTCGATGTCGTTAGGTCTCAAATTAATCAATGTTGTGAAATTGGACAGATGGTGTACGATACAACGACAGTCATGACATAGAAATCGTAACATGATGGGAACAAGGACGTGCTTAATCTAACGAGTCGTTAGGTAGCAAAGAGAAAGCATATACATAAATGCATATATAAGGTACGGTAACACAAACGCGAATATACGAACATGCTATGCATACCCACCCGACCAATGCAATTTCAGGTGACCAGACTCTTAAGACTCGACTAAACATGATCGAAGACTACTACTCTTATCATTGCCTGATTCTTCCTGAATTAGACATAGGTGATCAGGGTATGTATAATTTATGGTTAACGATGCAATGCTAGGACTAGTCAACTCGTATGATGTTCGATGTTTAATAAAACTTTATTCTGGTTATAGTTGCGATTTTTATTTTTGAAAAATCGGCATTCTCTATAATCTTAGGCTCTGACACCAATCTGTCACACCCCGCTAAAGCGGAAACACGAGGTGTAACTGGAAAGGAACACAAGCATAAGAGAATATATGACAACCCGCTATTTTACAGGTCAATACTATTCAATAAACTCAAACTAATTATTTTGACATTTACTTGAGAACGATTTACGTATAACTTTTTAGTTAAATAAACATAAAATTTAGAATACCTTTCATGTGCACTATGAATTTAGGCTATATTTAGTCCACAACATCACAATACCTTGCTCCTACTCCGGTTTGAAATTTTTAATCACTAAGACAATCCCCTTTTATTTACTTACGTTTATTAAGCTAATAAATGCTTCCCGCAATTTAAATAAACACCAATGTACCCGACACTCCCAACAATTACTTCTCATGCTTTCTCATACTCCCTAAATTATTACGAAAGTGCCAAAAATTATTTTATACATTCTTCAATTCTTTTACAAAAATTACTTAAATATACGTATTTACCGTTAACTACCAAACTATTACCCAATACATATTTTTAATACCCAGTACATTCAATATACACATTTTATATAAAAATAGAACCTACTACTCCTATATTTGTCTACATGGTTACTAGACAAAAATCCACAAAAGATGGTGTAGTAAAAATTTTTATGGCTTGACTAAAGTCGTGTCCCCCCCCTCCTAGCCATAATCGGCCTACCCCAAGACCAAGACCAAATACCAAAACCTTGACTACTTTGAAGATTTAACTATAAATACATGCATTTACACCTCATTTGCTTACACTTAACCAACAAAGAAAGGAAAAGAGCTATCACCACTCACTCACTCATATACCATTCGAACCACATGGAGAAGTAGGAAGCATGGGTATTAATTTTACACAAGTTCAAGTATTTTAGGGCTCATTGGTAGTATAAAAGGGTTTAAGAGATTTGGTTTGGTTTAAGCTAGAATTTTCATCCTTCCATCCTACTTATCACTTCAAGTAAGCCACCAAACTAATGTTCATAACTTTACACTACTTACTTATGAGTTATTTCAATTCCTAGCATGACATTGCATGGTTACATATGTGTTGAATCACCTTGGTACATGTTTGTGATTTTCTTAAACATATTAAGTGACAACTAGCTACTATGTTTAAACTCTCATTTTTATGAATACTTAAGCTACATGACACTCTTGGCAAGTATGTGGTAGAGTTAGAAGGATTTTGTAGTGATTGAAAGTGGTTTGGTATAATTTGGGAACTAGAAAATACATTCTTGAAACACTTTTATACAAGGTTGTCCTATTTTGTAAAATCTGGAAAAATCAGTAAGTTAGACAAATGATTTGTGTAAAAATATAGAAAATACACTCTAGTACGAGAACGTGTTCGCTTGAATGGGTTAAAACGGATATCTAACGAAGAAACTACGTCATTTACAAGTTAGGTATCTAAAAATTAATTTTCTGAAGAATAGGATGCTGTTAAGGGTTTTTTAAAGGGTGAAAACGGACATTAGAAGCTAGCTAGATATTCTGAGGGACTAAAATATGTTAGTACACTTAAATACGAAACCATGGATATAAAGAACTTAAGAAGCAGAGCTAAAACGACCAAGATACGTTGATTAGAAATACGACGAAATCTAACTAAAACTAACAGCCCAAACTGCTAGAAATTTCCTAAGTGTCGAAACTGTTTTCCCATGTGACCATGTTTAAGCCCGTTTTTCTTATAGATAGGGTCCGTTATGGAAAAATAACACCAGTCAATAAAATAAGGTTCACATGGTCTAGATTCCAAAAAGTCCAACCGTTCGTCTAACAGATTTATAACGAATAACTTATGACCTCTCAAACTTCCCCGAAAATTGTTCAGAAACTATGAAAACAGCCTGACCACCCAACTTTAATGCCATATAAATGTGGGATCGGGATCCGAATGGGCTGAGATTCAGTGTTAGCCTTTGTAGACATTGTGGTATGTGTTAAATCACATACCTTTTCTTTATCAAAAACAGACTTAAAAGACAAAAAACCGAACGTAAATGCCAAATATATGCTTGTTTTTGTGTTTGTGTATGTGCAGGTAAAGGATATAAGAAAATGACAAAAAGAAAGACAAAACTGACGGAAACGAGCACGAGAATGAAAAGAGTGAGAAAAGCCGAGGCCGGGGATGTGATTCTATAGTTTTTTTTAGCTAAAAAACCCAAAACCTCAAAATCTAAGCCTTGATGAAAAATCATTTTCACAAAAAACCAAAATCATATTTTCAGTCCTAGTCCTTATCGATTTGCATTGTTAGTCCCTAAAGATAACTAGGTTAAATCCTTTAAAATAAAACACATCATATTTAATCCACTCCATAAAAAACCTCAGCCCAATCCATAGCCAGCCCACACCATCTTATTATAACCCGGATCTCATAAAAAACCCGACCCCTTCCCTTATTTACCCAAAAGTTAAACAATTACACCTTAGGTTGTCGGTCGGGTTGTGACACTTACGTGTTAACATAGTTTAACCTTTGCATGTCTTGCTATGTGTATTCTATCCCTATAATGCTGCTCCTATTCTTTTATATATTATGTTGCACGAAGCTAACCCTTGATGTAGGAAAAGCCTTTGTAAAATTTGATCCATGGATCCGCTAGATACTAAGGTAAATAAACAAGGGGATTAAGTCACCATAGGGGAGCATTGAGCTAAGGGAGCCCAGGAGTATTTGAATACATAGCACGGAGTCTTTCTAATGGTGGTGATAGAAGACTTCACTGGGATGATGCAAGCTCGCCTTTCTGGGGAGAAAGGAAAGTAGTGCAATAAGGGGGAGTAGGGAGTGAATTCAAGGGAGCGCTCGAGGCAACTACCTTTTTGATTCGACAAAAGGGGGAGAAGGGAGTGTAAACAGGTAACTTTTACATTTTACTATGTGTTACGGTTTACATATTTGTTATCATCAAAAAGGGGGAGATTGTTAGTGCGAATATTACGATATTTAAACTAAACGGTTTCTTCGGTTTTAATAATGACAAACATGTAACTTGTAATACATAACGTAAAATGTGCAAGTTACTTGTAAACACAAATCATCAATGCATACTTACATCAACACCTCTCGACGTTTCAAGTATGCTTCAACGAAGTCGTAGATTTCTATCCGACGTAAATCACTCAAGGTATGGACAAACAAATCTACTACTTGACAAATGATCAAAGGATTATATTTTTCTAAACTTCACATTTTCAATGTGACAAAACATTTTTTCAAAAATATATTTTACAAATTATTTTTGAATTAAAAAGAAATTTTTTATTTTGAAAAACAAGTTTAAAAATCCCAACAGTCAATTTCCCCCCCAAAACAGCTCCAAACAT
This sequence comes from Artemisia tridentata subsp. tridentata, assembly GCA_021014915.2. Taxonomy (NCBI): domain Eukaryota; kingdom Viridiplantae; phylum Streptophyta; class Magnoliopsida; order Asterales; family Asteraceae; genus Artemisia; species Artemisia tridentata. The sequence continues at coordinate 244,221,546 of CP139504.1, forward strand.
TCCCAAATAAACCTTCCTCACTAAAAACAAACAGAGGAGCGTCCACGGTACCACTAAAGTACCGACGACTCCACTAAATTTAGTGGAGCCGTGCCTCTGTTACGGCTAGTTTTCCCCTTGCCTAGAAATAGTGGACCATTTTACACTTCCAACTTGATTTTTTTAGTCAGTTTTCTCTGGTCTAATCCCTCCTCACTTAGAATACTTTCTTTGATCATTTAGAGAGTCTTAGTTTGTTTAAGAGTGATCCTTTCATCCCACCAAGAGATCCTCTTCAAGTGCAAGAGAAGAACACAAGGTATCCAAGTAGATACAAAGTGTTGTCATTCCTCTTCAAGTGCCAGAGAAGAACACAAGGTATCCAAGTAGATACTAAGTGTTGTCATTCCTCTTCAAGTGCAAGAGAAAAACACAAGGTATCCAAGTTGATACCAAGTGTTATAGTTGTAGGTAGAAGCACTTGTAACATTTGTTACACTCTTGATTGTATCATAGCATACATCAAGATCATTTTTCTTTTAAGAGTTTGTGAGGGAAGATCATTGTGATCTTATAGAGATATTGAATATCTCTAGTAGCCATTGGGCTAGTGTGTTGATCAAATTGATCAAAGGTAAATAGGGTAGATTGAGTCAAGTGAGGGTTGATCATTTTGATTTTGTCGAGATCTTGGAGATCTCTTAAAGCTTGTGGGCTTGTGTGATTGATCAAGAAGATCAAGGGTAGATTGTGTTAGGAATCGATCGAATACACTATAAGGTGGTTAAACCTTTGTGACTTTGTGTATATAATATATTGAGTTAATATGATTAAGTATGCGGAATCTACTTAATCACACTTAGAAGGTTATTTGTATTATGGAAATGGAAAGTAATGCTTTAGTAACGAACAATGAACATGCAATGTTAACACCAAACGATTCAATATTATTCAAGATAATACGAGTGATCTTTTCTTTATCACTAGGGTTACAACCTTGAATCTTATGTTCTTATGACTTGTGATATTGTTGTGTTTGTTCTATGTTCTTAACAGATATGAAAGTTAGTTACAATTAGAAGTCACACTTGACTACTAAGCTAAGATCTTCTTTTATAGTCCAAGAAGATCTTTACAATATTGTTAAGTCTTGTCAAGACATATCGAGCTACTTGCTAGCTTATGTGTGTCAGTAACTAAGATACAACATGTATCTATGTTTACAACTTGTTATGTGAATATAACATAATGACTGAGCACATGGGATAAGATATTATCTACCGTGTATTATTGACTTTAGTATACTTATCCATCCAGTCAACCAGACTTAATATCTCCAGCAAGCAGACTTAACATTCGAAGAGTAGACTTAATTCTGTTACTCACCAGAATTAATCGCTAGACTTAACCACCAGACTTAACCTTAACGACCAGACTTAAACAGCAGACAACCAGCAGACTTAGCTAGGTACTCACCAGACTTAACTCTACTGCTACCAGATTTAATCACTTAAGAGAATTTCCCGATATTTAAACTTCAGAATATTTAATTCCCAACTATCCTCCCCTAAACATGTGAATCCATTTCAACATGTTTTCTGAATTAAATAAGGAATTGTGAAGATCTTTCAAACACTTCATAGTCAGACCCTTGGACTGAACTTTCTTCTATTCTAAAAGATTAATATCTAACTCAGTAACTCATCTGCTTTCTGATCTTTGACTTCAATAATATCAGTACACATCTTCAGGCTTCAAACATTGTCCTAAAAGATGGTGCAATTTCCTTGGATGGAGGAATTATAAGAGGCAATGGTGATGTGTATCTTGGATGCTTGTTTCAACACGTGAAATCATCTATCAGCATGCCTTTGCAAGTGATGAACAAACGTAGTGAACTAAAATTGAAACTTTTCTTCGTTTGACCTAGATAGAACTTTCTCCTTTGGAATGCTTCATCCCTTCTGAATATATATAATACTCCAGAATCAGCTCTGTTCTTGTCATTTTCAACCTCTATGTCATCATCTTGTATGCTCTTGTCTTTTCCTCCCTTTCATTGGTTAATCTTCCTTCTTTGGATTTATTTCCTCCCTTGAGACATTTCCTCCCCTGAGATGCAAATAAAATTTCCTCCCCTGTTTGGAAGATCTCTCACAATGTACCAAATTATTTCTCCCCATCATATGAGCTATCAATTAGAACTTGTTATCAGACAATGTTGTACATGTAGCCATCAATTCCTTAAGAGTTTAATTTGCTGCCCTCATCACTTCTAGGTGTGTTAACTCCTATGATAGGTGATTCATGGGGCATTGACTCATTATCCATCAATGGATGGTTTTACTGAGTCCTTTTGAAAATCCTTTTTAAGAAACTTTTGACTTAGCAGTATGTTCATGATTTTATTATTAAAACTCATACTGCTTTCAACCATTTTGAAGGGATTAAGTGTAAAACAGACACTTAATCAAGATTTCGGTTTAAAGCAACCTCTGGTTGTGTGAGAACCAATGTTTTTCAGTTATAAATAACTGCCTGTGTAAAGATAAACCTATTCAAAAGGCTTTCTTGACAGGGTTTCCAGCTCATAGCAATTGTTGCCTTTAACACAAGTGTTAGATTCACTTTCACTAGCTGTTCTTTCTATCAGATGTCCTTAGACTTGCTCATTATACTTAAAAGTATAAAATGATAGAAAGTGAGTTGTATCAGTTACTTTCTGATCAACTAAGTCATCAATTCAATGTTAAATTTCATAATCAGGTTTCAAGAAAGAAGTTTTAAGGAGGTTTGAAATTCCCAAACTTTTTCTATCATGAACCTATTATGTTAGCAACTAGTATCTCCATTCTGCTGCTCACACATTTCACTTGAAACTTCTTTTGTGCTCAAATATTCATACCTGAAATAGTTAGTCTAAAACCAAAAGAACAATGTACAAAGTACTTGTCTTGTATTAGAATAATCATAGGACTAACTGTATGAATAACACAATTTAAATTTGTACAAACAGCACAAACTTTTGTAATAGCAGTATTAACTGACAAAGCTAGCAGCACAAACAAAAATTTATATACAAAAACACATCTGATTGAAAATTTTAAGGATTAAGCATTCCAATACTTGCTACCAAGTATTGAAACCTTCCAACATCAAAAGCTTTTGTTAGCAGATCTGCAAAGTTGTGTTCTAAAGCAATTTTAAGAACTTGAATTAATCTTTTCTCATTGCAGTCTCTTATACAGTGATGTCTAATTTCAATGTGTTTTGTTTTAGAATGTTGTACTGGATTTTTAATAATGCAAATTGTACTACTATTATCAATATGAATGACAGTGTTCATAAAATTGTACCCATAGTCAAGAAGTTGGTTTTGAAGCCATAGGACTTGAGCACAGCAACTTGAAGCAGCTACATATTCAGCTTCAGTTGTTGAAGTAGCCATAATGGTTTGCTTCTTACACTGCCATGAGATAAGTCTACACCCAAGGAATTGACATCCTCCAATTGTTGACTTTCTGTCCAAGCTAGCATCAGCATAATCACTATCCGAAAATGCTACCAAGTCAAAAGGAGATTCCCTTGAATACCATAACCCAACCTAGGTTTACCCTTGAGATATCTAAAAATCCTCTTGACTGCTATTAAATGAGAAACCTTTAGAGTTACTTGAAATCTTGCACAAGCACAAACAGAGAACATGATATCAGGTCTTGATGATGTAAGATACATCAAAGAACCTATCATAGATCTGTAAGTGTGTACATCTACATTGTCTCCATCTAAGTCTTTTAGAAGTGGCTTCTCAGAGTCAATTGGTGTGCTTGCCACTTTTGAATCAGCAAAGTTGAACTTCCTAAGTATCTCAGCAACATATTTATCTTGACTAATAAATATGCCTTCATATGACTGTTTAACTTGCAAACCCAAAAAGAATGTAAGTTCCCCCATGGAACTCATCTGAAACTTATCATGCATAAGCTTCTCAAACTCCAAACACATCTCTTTCCTTGTAGACCTAAAGATAATGTCATCCACATACACCTGTACTAACAGAAGATCCTTCTTGTGCTGTTTGATAAATAGTGTCTGATCAATTTTTTCTCTTTGAAATCCATTCTCTATTAAGTAAGAAGCAAATATTTCATACCATGCTCTAGGTGCCTGATGAAGGCCATAAAGAGCTTTTACTACTCTGTACAATTTGTCTGGATGGTCAGGATCAATGAACCCTGGAGGTTGTGAGACATACACCTCTTCTTCAATAGTGCCATACAAAAATGCACTCTTGACATCCATTTGGTAAACTGTGAAGCCTAAAAATGAAGCATAAGCCAAGAAAAGCCTAATTGCCTCAAGTCTTGCTACTGGAGCAAAAACCTCATCATAGTCTATCCCTTCTTGTTGTGTGTACCCTTGGGCTACTAATATAGCCTTATTCCTAATCACTATTCCCCTTTCATCCCTTTTATTCTTGAAAACCCATCTAGTGCCAATTACCTTTGCATTCTTAGGTAAATCAACTAGCACCCAAACTTTCTGAATTTTGAACTGAAAAAGCTCCTCTTGCATAGCTTCTACCCAGCTAGAATCATCTAAGGCTTTCAGAATGTTCTTTGGTTCAGCTTGTGAGAGAAAACATACAAACAAGCAAGAGTTTGAAAACTCATGCTGTTTTGAAGCATAAAGGGCATCAAGAAGCCCTTGTTGGTCTGAAGACATCAGTTGTTGCCTTGTCTTCACACCTGATTGTACATCTCCAATCACATTTTCTAGGGAGTGGACTTTGTGAATCCTTGTGTGTGGTGTAAGTGGAACATGATAGTTTGGTGGGAGATTGCTCAAATCCATCTCATCTTCTGTTAATTCTGCTTCTTTTGTTAATTCTGCTTCTTCAGTTAAGTCTGTTTCAGCAGTTAATTCTGGTTCTTCAGTTAAGTCTGTTTCACCAGCAGAACTATTTTCTTGATCATTTGTTCCATCTTCCTTGTATTCATCTTCAACATCTTCTTTAGCTTTACCAAAAGAAGATTCACCAATTGTTGAAGTTGATTCCACACTTGTACTTGACCATATTGGCATCCAAACATGATCTTGATTTGTCTCCTTTTCTAACCTTGTCTCATCTGTTGCTTGTGAACCTGAAAAATCATTAGTTTCTGCAACAACAGACACATAATTCATTGATTTGGTTAGAGTCTCAAGATCAAATAGCCATTTTGGTCCTTGACCTTCTACATTGGATTTATTCTCCAAAAACTCCACATGTAGGTTTTCCTCTATAATCCTGGTTCTTGTGTTGTATACTCTAAATGCTTTGCTATTAAGAGAATATCCAACAAAGAATCCTTCATCTGCTTTACCATCGAATTTTCCTAAATGGTCTAAGGTAATCAGAATTGTCACATGATAACCAAAAAGTCTAAGAAATTTTATTGCAGGAGTTCTACCTCTAAAAATTTCATATGATGTCTTATTGTGAGGTTGTACAACTAAAACTCTATTTTGAACATAGCAAGCAGTGTTGACTGCTTCTGCCCAAAAAGTTATAGCTAGCTTAGAGTCAGCTAACAAAGTTCTAGCAGCTTCTATCAATGTTCTATTCTTTCTCTCAACAACACCATTCTGTTGTGGAGTTCTAGCAACACTAAATTCTCTCCTAATACCTTTTTCTTTGCAGAAATCATCCATAACTCTATTCTTAAACTCTGTCCCATTATCACATCTAATGACTTTCACTTTCTAGTCTACTTGGTTTTCTATCTGTGTAATGAATGTCTTAAGAATGCTAGAAGTTTCATCCTTAGAACCTAAAAAGAAAACCCATGTAAATCTGCTATAGTCATCAGTTATAACAAGACAATATCTCTTATGCATGATACTACTTACTGAAACAGGTCCAAATAAGTCCATATGAAGCATAAACAAAGATTGATTGATAGAGTTAAAAATTTTGGGCTTACAAGTGGCTTTGTGTTGTTTGCCTTTAAGACAAGCAATGCATGTTTGATCATTTTCAAATCTTTTGTGAGGTAAACCTCTTACCAAACTATTCTTAACAATTTTATTTATGGTTTTAAAATTAATATGACCAAGCCTTCTATGCCATTTCATTGATTCATCCAATGTGGCCTTTGCTACAAGACAAGTTAAATCCTTTCTAGGAACAATGTTCTTCATGTCAACACTGTACATATTGCCCTTTCTAAGAATTTTAAGAAGTACTTGACTTTCATCAGGCATCTTAAAATCAGGAGAAAGCACAAGACATTCAGTGTCACAGAAAAGAACTTTGTTCTTTTTGTCACACATCTGTGAGACACTAAAAAGACTATACTTAAGCTCTTGTACATAGTACACATCTTCAAAATCTAAATTTTCAGTTTTAATTGTACCTTTACCGGAAATTTTGCCACCAACACCTCCTCCAAAGGTAACATAGCCTCCATCTATTGATTGGAAATCTGAGAGATAAGACTTGTTGCCTGTCATGTGCCTTGAACATCCACTATCTGAGTATCCTTGATCCTCTTGATGATCAATTGAATGTTCCTGCACAGTAATAAGAAGTATTAGTTTCCTTTGGGGACCCAAGCCATTACTGACTTGGATCTGCCTCTTGCATCAATGTAATTTAATCTTTTAAGAACAGTTAATGCAACATTGGTTTTAAGAATCCAACATGCTGAGGCCTTAACAGCATTTGCCCTGTTTCCCTTAGCAGCAGAATTAACTACTTGCCTAGCAGAATTAACTGCTGGCCTAGCAGAATTAACTGCTTGCTTTGTAGTTGAACCCTTAATTTTCCAAACTTGTTTTTGGACCACTGCTTTTGTTTGAATGGGCCTTTGAACAGTCTTTGGTGCATGTTTGTAAAATGTTTTTGCACCCTTAGCTGTTGATTTTGGGCAAACAGTCAGAAATGGTCTAGCAGAATTAACTTGTTTTAAGCCAGACTTAACTGAAACTGTTTTGGGTTTAGTTCTGTTAACATTAGAACTAGAGTGAAAGTGAGATTGAGGAGTTTGCCTTTTGAAATTCACCCTATTGTTTTCATACCCAGATACCCATTTATTACAGAAAGCTGTAAGGTGATCAAAACTACCACATGTATAACAAGCTTTGTTGTAAAAAGCAAAGTCATCACCTAGTTGGTGAGACTTGAGGTTATTCCAACTCCTTTGGTTACCTCTGGGCTTGTTAGTGGATCTATATTATTCACAATATTTTGCTGGTTGCCTAACATGTTTAATGTTTGATTTAGGCTTAACAGTATCCTTTTTGACCACTTTAGGAACCTTTGTTCCTGCTTTCTTAACTTTTTCAGGTTTAGACATAACCTGTTCATCATCACTATCAGTTGTACATTCCTCAACAACTATAGCATCTGCTTTCCTATCAGAGGACACCTTGTCCTCAGAAAGTGAAGTTTTAGGTAAACTCTCACTTACTTTTTCCAACTTAGAACCCTCAGCAGACTTAGAACCATATTCCATTATTGGTTCTTGAAACTCAGCAAATCCTGTGTGTGCTAGGTCAATACCAGGAGGTGAAGGAACACCTCTATATGGTGGAGGGACAGAATTGTATCCTACACCAGACTTAGCTTTATTAATTACTTGAGCTTCCCAAATTTTATTTACTCCATCTGAGGCATGAGCTAAAGCATATACTGTTATCTTAACATTTACAGTTGTATTTTTAGCTTTAGCTAATGATTCATTTTGCCTACGAATTATTTCATCTCTGAACTCCATGCCTCTTTTTAGAGCATTCATGTCATCAGAAAACTTAGATTCATTTCCTTGAAAATGTAAAAGTTGTTTTTCAAGAATAGCTATACCTCTTTTATGATTACCTAAATTAGCTAATGCATCATATAACTGTTCTAGTTGATCATCAAACCTTTTTTTAAGATCTTCATAAGCTTTAAGAGCAGAGCATGATTCAGTACATTTAATTATGGAATTTACCTCTGAATCAGAAAAGGCCATTAGAGCAGTCTCAGTGGCCACCAGTGCAGCATTTGTTAGTGCTTCCTCTTCATCAGCCATGAAGCTCCAATCATAGTTAATCCCATATATGGCTAGCATAGCCTTTGGCTCTTCCACTGTGATCTCCTTTCTCTTCTCTTGCTTATACCATGTGTTCCTATTATCCTGCTTCCTTGGGTTTCTAAACTCTCTAGCAAAATGTCCCATCCTATGACAGTTGAAACACTCTACTTTCTTTTTATCAAACCCAGCAGCTTCAGTACCATTGATGGTAATCTGCTTTCCAGTTCTCTGCCAGAACTTCTTAGCCCTCATGCTAAGTAAAGCAACTTGCCACTTGATGTCCATTTCCTCCAAATCATCATCATCTACCTGCTCAAGGTCTTCATGATTTAGAGTGGATTCACTATTTTGACTAGACAAAAACACATAGAATGTTGGATCTCCAAGAACAGCAGCATTCTTTTGTGAACTAGTAAAAGGACCACCATAGTTAGCATTAGAAACACTTTCATCTTCATCTACCTCTTCTGACTTACTAATACTAGGAGATGAAAAGAGTGCCACATTCCCAGAACTAGTACTATAGTTCCCAGACTTTTTCAGACTTTGTTCAATAATTTTGAAGTTGTTGTACAAATCATTGAGTTTCATGGTTTCTATGTCTGGTTTGTTCATCCAGACAATCACATGAGTACCAAACTCAATAGGTAGACTTCTCAAAAACTTCATGTTGAGATCTTCCTTTGCTATCTCAACACCCAATACACCTAGCTGACTGACAAGCTTGTGTAATCTAGAAAACAACTTATCAAGTGATTCATTGCTATTTGAACTGAAATTTTCAAATTGTTGTTTCAGCAATGTCTTCTGTGTTTTCTTGGTGGTTTCATTACCACCAAACCATGCACAAATCTCTTCAAAAAGAGTTTTGGCATCAGGATACTTGCTAAAAGATAGCATTTGCTCACCAGGAATGGTCATAAGCAACAAGTTCCTTGCCTTTTGATCATTCCTCTTCTGTATCCTCTCATCACCAGTAGTTGGTCCAATATTTCTTATTCTATCAGTTTTGCCTTCAAGAATGACATCTGTATAACCTAGTGTAAAAGAATCACCATACAAAATGATATCCCAAAGAGCATAATCTTGAACCATAAAATATTGCTCAATTCTCAACCTCCATAACTCAAACTCATTCTGTTTGATCATGGGCAACTTTGCAGCAACATTTGTAGCAGTATCTTGTGCATCCATTTTACTTCTTCTTCTTCTTCTAAATCAACTATATCAACCTTGCTCTGATACCACTTGTTAGGAATCGATCGAATACACTGTAAGGTGGTTAAACCTTTGTGACTTTGTGTATATGATATATTGAGTTAATATGATTAAGTATGCGGAATCTACTTAATCACACTTAGAAGGTTATTTGTATTATGGAAATGGAAAGTAATGCTTTAGTAACGAACAATGAACATGCAATGTTAACACCAAACGATTCAATATTATTCAAGATAATACGAGTGATCTTTTCTTTATCAATAGGGTTACAACCTTGAATCTTATATTCTTATGACTTGTGATATTGTTGTGTTTGTTCTATGTTCTTAACAGATATGAAAGTTAGTTACAATTAGAAGTCACACTTGACTACTAAGCTAAGATCTTCTTTTATAGTCCAAGAAGATCTTTACAATATTGTTAAGTCTTGTCAAGACATATCGAGCTACTTGCTAGCTTATGTGTGTCAGTAACTAAGATACAACATGTATCTATGTTTACAACTTGTTCTGTGAATATAACATAATGACTGAGCACATGGGATAAGATATTATCTACCGTGTATTATTGACTTTAGTATACTTATCCATCCAGTCAACCAGACTTAATATCTCCAGCAAGCAGACTTAACATTCGAAGAGCAGACTTAATTCTGTTACTCACCAGAATTAATCGCTAGACTTAACCACCAGACTTAACCTCAACGACCAGACTTAACCAGCAGACTTAACTAGGTACTCACCAGACTTAACTCTACTGCTACCAGATTTAATCACTTAAGAGAATTTCCCGATACTTAAACTTCAGAATATTTAATTCCCAACAATCCTCCCCTAAACATGTGAATCCATTTCAATATGTTTTCTGAATTAAATAAGGAATTGTGAAGATCTTTCAAACACTTCATAGTCAGACCCTTGGACTGAACTTTCTTCTATTCTGAAAGATTAATATCTAACTCAGTAACTCATCTGCTTTCTGATCTTTGACTTCAACAATATCAGTACACATCTTCAGGCTTCAAACATTGTCCTAAAAGATGGTGCAATTTCCTTGGATGGGGGAATTATAAGAGGCAATGGTGCTGTGTATCTTGGATGCTTGTTTCAACAAGTGAAATCATCTATCAGCATGCCTTTGCAAGTGATAAACAAACGTAGTGAACTGAAATTGAAACTTTTCTTCGTTTGACCTAGATAGAACTTTCTCCTTTGGAATGCTTCATCCCTTCTGAATATATATATATACTCCAGAATCAGCTCTGTTCTTGTCATTTTCAACCTCTATGTCATCATCTTGTATGCTCTTGTCTTTTCCTCCCTTTCATTGGTTAATCTTCCTTCTTTGGATTTATTTCCTCCCCTGAGACATTTCCTCCCCTGAGATGCAAATAACATTTCCTCCCCTGTTTGGAAGATCTCTCACAATGTACCAAAATATTTCTCCCCATCATCTGAGCTATCAATTAGAACTTGTTATCAGACAATGTTGTACATGTAGCCATCAATTCCTTAAGAGTTTAATTTGCTGCCCTCATCACTTCTAGGTGTGTTAACTCCTATGAGAGGTGATTCATGGGGCATTGACTCATTATCCATCAATGGATGGTTTTACTGAGTCCTTTTGAAAATCCTTTTTAAGAAACTTTTGACTTAGCAGTATGTTCATGATTTTATTATTAAAACTCATACTGCTTTCAACCATTTTGAAGGGATTAAGTGTGAAACAGACACTTAATCAAGATTTTGGTTTAAAGCAACCTCTGGTTGTGTGAGAACCAATGTTTTTCAGTTATAAATAACTGCCTGTGTAAAGATAAACTAAGAATATTATACTTAATAATATAAATAGTTTTTCTCAAATAAAAATAAATAACAATACCAAAGTAGTAACTTAATATGTCATTAACCTCACACATACAACTAGTATTAGAATAAATGGAACACATTCCTTAAATTTTTATTTTCTTTTTAAAAGGAGTGATTGTGAAGGTCAAGAAAGATTTCGAGTACATATCAATTCATTATTCAAATTATGATTGATATTATTATCGAATCTAATTGACAAGTTCTCGAGTGTGAAAATTCGAGTCATTATTTGTCTAGCTTCAAGATAACATCAAAATATGATGAAATATACTATCTTGAATCTACACAATCAATCACATTCGATTGTTATGAAAATAATGACATCCTCTCAAGACAAAAATAATATGCATCGGATCATAACTCAAACTTGTGTTGGAGATGCCATATTGAGTCTTCTTGTCCAATGGTTGTGTTCCAAACTTTAAACTAATATGTTTAAAAGATGCATAAAATACACAACTAAGTAGGATTGACAACTTGGATGTTTCATCCGAAATATACAAGTAATTTACATTGCAATGCAATTAGTAAATGTGTCATTTCTGAAAAACCAAACACGAGCAAACAAACAACATATGTAAACTTTGCTCATGAACAACTCAACACTCAAAGTCACATGTCTAGTAAAAGTGTCACACATAATATGTTATTAACTATTATGTAAGTCATTAATCTTTGAGAATATCACATGTATTTCTCTTATCAAAAGATTGACAAAAGATAACTTATATCTTATGCATCTTATTTTCTTTGTAACATGAATGGTTACGTTACAAGAGAATACATTGCATCCTGTTAACAAATATAGGATATTAGAGTTGAATAATAACCTAATACAACATGTATCATTGCATAAACAAGTAAAATTGGTCATACACTAAAATACTTATTTCACTAAGCATTCGTAAGAGTGATAAGTTTTGATGAAGCGAAAAGTGTACCGCTTTTAGGGGGTCATTTAAGCCCTAAATCGTATTTATTTGATCAAATATTGCCCTAAATCATTCCTTTTGTCATTTTAGGTACTTTTGAGAAGAAATCTGGAAAAGGAAGCATTTTGGACGTTTTTGGAGCATAAAAGTGAAGAAAACGGCAAAGTCTCAAAATTATGCTGGAAAGTACCTTTGACGGCGTCAGGGATTGGCCCAGACGGCATCATGGCTTGGCAAAAAAGGTGGATATGAAAATTACTCATGATAAGCCAGAGAATTTTGCATGAAAAATCTGACGGCGTCACCCTTTGAAGTGATCAAGGCCATCACGGTTTAAATTAGAGAGGGACGGCGACAAGCCCATTTCTGACGGCGTCAAGCCTTGATAAGCCAGAGCGGATTTTGGAGCACTAAAGAGGGACGGCGTCAGGAAGGCCATCCGGGAACCTTAAAAGCGGCGAGGTGACGGCGTCAGGATCTATAACGTGACGCCGTCAGACCTTAAACTCTATATATAGTTTTGCAATTTTTTGTCATTAGTGTGGAACTTATTGTGTGTAACTTTGGAGGAGAAACCCTAAGACGAATTTCTGCCATTTTTAAGGGTTTTCATACCCTTGGATCTCCCATGTTTAATTGAAGATAAGTGATTATTTAATCATTCAATATGTCTATGTGTTGTTTGATTACATCTTGTTCTTGTCTTTTGATTAACATGCTAGGCTAGATTTATCTCGTGTTTGCTTAGATCTAATGAAACCTAGCTATTGATTATTGGTTATTAGTGTGTTATTAGTTGTATTGGATGATTGTTCATCGATGTTAGGCTTAAGAAAACTGGCTAACTTCCTATTCGGTAACTTGCTTGAACGTCTTAAGAAACATGAACCAATGCGTACTAAGGTTTTTATGGTTGTATTTAATGCATGAGCGAATTCTAGTGATCCCATGTTAGGAGCTTCCTAGCCGGCTCGACATAGGAGTGAAGTAGGAGCTCATAGAGTTGGGGAAGTACGTACGCCACCCCACGATTGGTATTAAGGAATACACCCGTCATCCACGCGATTAATACACACTAATCAACCGGTGAAAGATAGTTAGGGAGTAAGGAAATCTAAGGAAACACATTTCTCTCCACATAAGTTTCACAACTCTTTTCATTTTCAGTTATTTTATTTTATTTGCAATCGTAGTTATTTGGGTTAGTTGACTAGCAACTAATTCCGCCCACTCCTTCAAACCCGAGATTTTACTTGCTTTCATAAAAATATAAAAACATAAAAAGAATCTTCCCTCACCCTTAGACCTACTAAAGTAGTTTTTCATACCTAACGAACACTATTCCCTGTGGAGAACGATCAATCCCCCGTACTTACTACTACACTATACTACATCGGTCAGGTACACTGCCTGGTGGGGTTGTAAGCCTCTTGAGATCCCTCGAGAGGTAAAACCTGTTGTAAGGCTGCAAAACCACGCATCAAGTTTTTGGCGCCGCTGCCGGGGAATAGTTATTGTTTAGGTTGAATTTTTATTTTTATAGGTCTACTCACTAGATTCCTTTCTAGTGAGATTTTTATTTTCTTTTTCTAGGTTTTCTTTAGTCTATCTTTTTTCTTCGTTTCTTTGTTCGTAACCATTACCATCCGACATCATGGAAGGTGGTAATATCCTTGATCCCAACAACCCACCACCACAACAACATCCACCTCCTAGAGCCCGTACCTTAGGAGACTACTCTCGTCCTAGCCACCATGGCTATCGAAACACCATTGAGCTCACTCAAGGAGCCAATGTCACACCCTTGCGATCCGACACCATCCGGTTGGTGCAAAGCGGATGCGCATTCCATGGACTTCGTTCTGAAGATCCTAATCAACATCTCAAGGACTTTCTCAAAATTGTTGATTCCATAGACCTTGATGTGTCCACTCGAGAGACGACCCGACTGCGTCTCTTTCAATTCTCTTTGCGGGACCAAGCTAGTCAATGGCTAGAACGTCTACCCGCAGGATCCATCACCTCTTGGGATGACCTCACCACTCGCTTCCTTGCTCAGTTTTTCCCACCGGGAAGAACTACCAAGCTAAGAAATGATATCTTGATGTTCCAATAACGTCAAGGCGAAACCCTCTACGAGGCATGGACTCGATTCAAGGACTTACTCCAAAAAGTCCCTCACCATGGCATAGAACTTTGGCTCCAAGTCCAAATCTTCTATGACCATATCAATCTTTCCACGAGGCAAACCATTGACCAATCGGCCGGTGGTAAGCTACGTGATCTAAGTGCGGAAGAATCATGGGCTCTCCTAGAAGATCTTGTTCTTTATGACAACGAAAGTTGGAGTGATCCCCGTGATTTGAATAAAACGGTCAAGGCAATATCTTTGCCTTCAAACAATTCAAGCACTTCCGACCGTAGGATCATAGAACTTGAAGACCAAGTCAAGTTTCTTATGAAATCCTACGAGGCTCCTAAACCTTCAAGCCAAGTGAACAAAATCACTTCTTCATGTGAATTATGTAGTGGTCCCCACGACACTCGTGATTGCATGGAACTCCCCGAACAAGCTTTTGCGGACTACGCATCCTCGCGTACCGACGAAGCGGGAGACAAGTGGTACACTTTCAAACCCGAGCAAAACCCCTACAGTGATACATACAACCCCTCATGGAAAAATCACCCAAACCTTAGGTGGAAACAAAACCAAAACACACAACAAACCAATTCTTCCAACCCACATAATCGTTTCCAATCAAGCGGTTCCAACTCGAACCGTACTTTCAACAACAATCCTTCCAGCAATGGTAGTACCAATAACTTTGAAGGATTGATATCTCAATTTATGGCATCTCAAGAAGCTCGTTTGGCCAAGTTTGAAGCCGATTTCAAACAAAAACAAAGCGAGATGACCAATAAGATTGACACTTTGTTGAAAGCCCTCAATGACCGAGAAATGGGAGCACTCCCTAGCAACACAGTCAAGAACCCGAAACTAAACGTCAACGCCATCTCTTCGGTTTCGTCTCCTAGTTCTTGTCCACAATATTATTCGGTCAGTTCCATGAGCTCGTGTTTCAAACAAACCCAAGTCGTTCAAAATGACCAAGAAGTTATGACATCCAAATTGGTCAACAACATAGTTGAAACAACTCCCACTCAAAACCTTGACAATGAATTCAAGGAGCTCCACCTTGAAAGTCTGGTTGTTGATGTGTTGGATGAGAAGAAGCTCAAGTTAGGCGAAAAAGGGACCGCCTTCGTTCAAAACAAGCTACCTAAGAAGTTAGATGATCCGGGCTTATTTGTTCTACCTTGCAAGATCGGTAATTCGGAGGCTTATGACACATTAGCCGATCTTGGATCAAGCCTTAACCTACTTCCGTTACCTCTCTACACCTCTTTAAAACTAGGAAAACTTGAAGAAACCGAGGTGATAATAGGTTTAGCGGATGGGAGTGTTGCTTACCCAGTTGGAGTAGTCAAGGACGTGTTAGTGCACATAGGAAAACTAACCATTTTAGCCGATTTTCACGTCCTTAATATGGTTAGCGACCCTACATGCCCCTTGTTGATAGGTAGAGGATTTTTGGCGACCGCTAGTGCTATGATTGATTGTAAGGAATCTAAGATAGCGGTAGGAGAAGGTGATACTTGGTCAGTCTATGATGTTAAGAAACATGCCTATGATACTAGTGGGGAACCAACACCCCATTGGTTAGAATTAAATAGGAGACCATCTAGATATGGACCTTGGATCGATAGAGACTTCATAGGACCCCAACGCCCATTTTACCTAGAAGAGGACTTTGTGAACCGAACACATGCGGTAGAACAACTCTTGGCTAGGGACACCGAATTGGATCCATTTGAAGACCCTCTAGTTTTTAGGAAGATGATTGATTTCCTAGGAGTTTTGCCAATTAACCTAGGGATGAATAAGTGGATTCGTGAGGACGATGATCATAAGTGGGATTGGGACAAACCACCCAAAGATGGAGATGGGTCATGGCATATTAAGATGACATTGTATGACCCGGATGGAGAGAAGTTTGAAAGGATATATTGTACTAAGCGGACCAATAGGAAACTTCAATCCAAGCTTAACCCTAAAGACGTCCTCGATGACGAGCTCACTTACATAGGGTAGAAGGACTTTGAGTCTAGCTACAAGACTCGTTAATAAAGAAAAGCGCTTCTTGGGAGGCAACCCAAGCTTTATTTGCTTTGTGTGTTTATTTATTTGTTTGTTTGATTTTATTTGCTTCCGTATGTGTGTTTAATTTTTATTCTTATTGATTCATGTTCAAAAGTAAATTGTGAAAATGCTTTATCTTGTTTTTAACTTCGTCTTAACTACATATAAAGGTATTTTGCAAAAGATAAGTGTAAGGGGAATCCAAATCAGTTTATAAGAACAAATGAACATGAATCATAATAATAATAAATTAACATACATATTAGTATTTGTTTGAGTCAAATGCTTGTATCGAGTCATAATGATATTTTGCAGGATTTCCAGGAAGTAGGGTATAGGTTTTTCCAGAAATTTTTCGGAAACTTAACATGAGAATTCTGTCAGATCATTTCTGACGGCGTCAGGAGTTACAACCTGACGGCGTCAAGTTTTAATCTTCTGAAATTTTTGAAAGTTTTGTTTTCATAAAAAGTTTTTTTATTAAATCTCTAACTTATAATCTCCAGGAATCTGCAAAATTATCATTCCACAAGCATTATATCCTTATATATAGAATTTATCCCGCCGATGTTATGCAGGTTTTCGTGTTTGTTTTCTCAGGTTTAACAGGTAATTTTGGACAAGGAAATGTTTGTTGGATCAAGCTTTTGGCGATGCATTAGTCGTAAAGCTTCTACATTCTCTTGGAAGAAGATCTAACCGTGTTACCACATTATCCACCGAGCGAATCAGGGGAGTATTTGATTTCATTCTTTTACCTTATTACTTCTACATCTTGTTATTTGAACATTGGGGACAATGTTCATCTTAAGTGTAAGGGGGGTAAAAATACGATACTTTAGAGAATACAATTACGCTTGATTTTTGTTTGTTTAATAGTAAATGTGTAATAAAACTGAGAGAAATACCTGTTAGGGCAATTTTAGTGCCAAATTTAAATTTTTTTACAACATATAGGAGTGAAACTTTGATCTTAATAAGCGTCTCATGGATAGGAGTTATATGACTAGCACAAAAACCGTACCACTAAAAAATTTTCCACCCCCAAATATGTGAGGTTCGCCCCTAGAATTGGTAGGAAAAGCATTTATGCTATGATGTGTGTACCGGTAGCACTTAGATTCTAGAACTTGCGTTAGGACCATTCCGAGGCCACAAGTGAGACTACATTCGTGTAGTTAGATTTACTACATGATAAGAGGCATTAGGATTAACCCATTGTTTTACACCTGTGTTTTTGTTATAATTACATTGGCTACATTGGTCAAGTAATTCTCCCACACCCTTTGCGTTGTACTCATTTTTAGTACACGATACCCTAGTACACCCCTCAGAGCCTATCTTTTCGTTTCGACCTTTAAGCATTTTACTTAAAGGAAGAATTTGTTTACACCCCACTTAAATGTACACCCAAATCGCCTTAGCCTACCTTGTATGCACTCATTTTTAGTGCATTATTGTGACAACATTTGTTTAAACCCCAAGTTAATTATCTAGTTGATTACATGGTTGCTAAGTCGAGTCATATCCTTGTACATATTGTTTTGGGACGATTGGGACTCATGGGTAAAGTACTAGTGTAATGGAGTAATGGGAAAGAACATCATTTATTACCCCCATATGTGTTAAATATTTTAAAAGTACTCCAAGTTTTTCAATTATCTTAATTCGAGTCATTAGAATAGTATTTGTAAAGTTATGTAAAAGTTCAAGTGTAAGGGGAATGCAACCCCTATGATGTATTATTTTGGATGGTAGGGCAAGAGTGTATGAAAAAAAAATAAAAAAAAATCAAGAAAAATACAAAAAAAATGAGAAAAAGAAAAGTAGAAAAAACATACGGACTACCATCCCGTTTCATTTTATGTTTATTTTATGTTTTTGTTATTTTGTTTTTAGCTTAAGATTGAGTCGAGTCTTGGCTTAGCAACATTGTATAGTATATGTAATTAATCAAGATCTTTAACTCGCCACCAGTAAAATATCCTTTATCCAACAAAACCGTGTTTATCATATCCCTACACCTCATGTTATAACCCATGTAAAAGCCCTCTTTGATAGTTTATCTTAGGTGCTTACGCCTAGTGGAGAAGGGTTTTGATCCTTGCCCAAGCCTATGGTAATCTATTTGCTATGACAGGTAGTGAGAGATATTATCCGTTTTCATTTATGAGATTTATTTTGATGACACTTGAGAGATGTGAGTATCTAAACACTACTTGTGAGGTGCTAGTTTGTAATCTCCGTGCTTATTATGATTAAAGTGGAACGACTATTTGTTGTAATTACTTTTATATTAGTGTTAAATGACCCCTAACTTGTATTTTGATTAGAATAAAAGCGCATTTGCTTGAGGACAAGCAAATCTCAAGTGTAAGGGTATTTGATGAAGCGAAAAGTGTACCGCTTTTAGGGGGTCATTTAAGCCCTAAATCGTATTTATTTGATCAAATATTGCCCTAAATCGTTCCTTTTGTCATTTTAGGTACTTTTGAGAAGAAATCTGGAAAAGGAAGCATTTTGGACGTTTTTGGAGCATAAAAGTGAAGAAAACGGCAAAGTCTCAAAATTATGCTGGAAAGTACCTTTGACGGCGTCAGGGATTGGCCCAGACGGCGTCATGGCTTGGCAAAAAAGGTGGATATGAAAATTACTCATGATAAGCCAAAGAATTTTGCATGAAAAATCTGACGGCGTCACCCTTTGAAGTGATCAAGGCCATCACGGTTTAAATTAGAGAGGGACGGCGTCAAGCCCATTTCTGACGGCGTCAAGCCTTGATAAGCCAGAGCGGATTTTGGAGCACTAAAGAGGGACGGCGTCAGGAAGGCCATCCGGGAACCCTAAAAGCGGCGAGGTGACGGCGTCAGGATCTATAACGTGACGCCGTCAGACCTTAAACTCTATATATAGTTTTGCAATTTTTTGTCATTAATGTGGAACTTATTGTGTGTAACTTTGGAGGAGAAACCCTAAGACGAATTTCTGCCATTTTTAAGGGTTTTCATACCCTTGGATCTCCCATGTTTAATTGAAGATAAGTGATTATTTAATCATTCAATATGTCTATGTGTTGTTTGATTACATCTTGTTCTTGTCTTTTGATTAACATGCTAGGCTAGATTTATCTTGTGTTTGCTTAGATCTAATGAAACCTAGCTATTGATTATTGGTTATTAGTGTGTTATTAGTTGTATTGGATGATTGTTCATCGATGTTAGGCTTAAGAAAAATGGCTAACTTCCTATTCGGTAACTTGCTTGAACGTCTTAAGAAACATGAACCAATGCGTACTAAGGTTTTTATGGTTGTATTTAATGCATGAGCGAATTCTAGCGATCCCATGTTAGGAGCTTCCTAGCCGGCTCGACATAGGAGTGAAGTAGGAGCTCATAGAGTTGGGGAAGTACGTACGCCACCCCACGATTGGTATTAAGGAATACACCCGTCATCCACGCGATTAATACACACTAATCAACCGGTGAAAGATAGTTAGGGAGTAAGGAAATCTAAGGAAACACATTTCTCTCCACATAAGTTTCACAACTCTTTTCATTTTCAGTTATTTTATTTTATTTGCAATCGTAGTTATTTGGGTTAGTTGACTAGCAACTAATTCCGCCCACTCCTTCAAACCCGAGATTTTACTTGCTTTCATAAAAATATAAAAACATAAAAAGAATCTTCCCTCACCCTTAGACCTACTAAAGTAGTTTTTCATACCTAACGAACACTATTCCCTGTGGAGAACGATCAATCCCCCGTACTTACTACTACACTATACTACATCGGTCAGGTACACTGCCTGGTGGGGTTGTAAGCCTCTTGAGATCCCTCGAGAGGTAAAACCTGTTGTAAGGCTGCAAAACCACGCATTCGTAAGAGTGACAAGTTTCCTCTTAGAAAAGCATATTTGTTGAAATATACAATATGTCCCATTTCAAATATAATACTCACAAGATCTATTGAGGTAAATAACCTTTACTAGATTCTTTTTTCAAGATATGCAAAGGAGCATTCTTGAAACACACATGATGTAGTAGATTCTACATTGTATCACATTAGTGTGTCTCTTGGTTCTAGGAAACCAAATCATGTTAAAATAACATGCAACAACTCAACAAACAAAGATGTTGTCCAAGAGATCATAAAATACACCATCTCCATCAAATAACCTCTAAATCTCAAACACAAAATTAAAACATTTCGCTTGCCTTTGTTAGGAGTTGTGTAAGACATGTCATTCTCTTAACCGACTTTCAAAGTATGGTTAGTTAAGTCATATTTGGCCATGTATTAGCGAAATAAGCTAATATCATCTTTGCTATACTTCAATAGGAAAATATAGGAATTTGAATTTTTCTAACATGAGAATGACTACTGGAGAACCTATCGCACTAGAAATTCAATTTGACCTAACGGTTGAATTGCTTCCAGGAGAGAAGTTGGGTTCGTGGTATAACCTGTAAAAATGGTCGTGTTTAGCCTGAATTGAGCACCACTAGTGATAGTCTCATACTCATTCTCTAACTTGAAAAATTTTCATTCCTACATTTGACTAGAGATAGTTTACATCGGTGAACTTTATCTCCCGTTTGGATTTCATTTTAAACAAGTAGTAATTAGGATCTGCCTTAGCAAACCTAGATTGCTTGCATCCCACATACGTGTTTCAAAATGATAACATGTTCTCATAAGATATGATTAAATGTCCTAATGATCTTAAATGCTAAATGATTATCATGTTTTGCATGATGTTTGTATTTATTCCTTATGTGCATTCTACATGATTTGCTTGTAAAGTTTGCACCCACACTATGTCCCGTTGACACATTAGGAATTAGGTATGCCTATCACTATGAACCCTTAGAAGTCATAGAGTCATACACTAGTGTCAAAACCTATAAGTCAAAGTAGTCGCGAAGTTATCCTAATTCCCTAGTCATCACTTCGCCTTCTTCCAAGTAATACACCCTTTTGTCATGGGAAGGTTAGATACAAACCTAGTAGAACTCGGAGTAGGATTGACAACTTAAATATTTCATCTGAAATATTCAAGTAAGTTTAACTTGCGATCGCAATTGTTAAATGTCATATCCGAAACATCATACTCAAGCCTTTTAACAACATATGTTAAAATGCTCATCCAAATGCTAAAAGCTAACATCAACCCTCGGGTGACAAAGGACTCACGAGTTACTATATAAGTGATTAGTAGTTCATTTCATCCTCGTGTGATTATACACTTCTTAAGATCCCAAACCCTGCTGCGAATCAGCACCATAGGCCTAGCTTTACGTCTTTCAAAACCCCGTGAAACACTCGCGTGCGAAGCACATCGAAATCCGTAAATCAACCAAATCTCTCAACCGAGAATCCCCTAACCATTTTCGTCTAGGTCTAGGAATGATGGAACATATTCCATAAATATTATGACTATTTAAATATTTCACTGGAAATATTAAAGTCATCCCTCGTACCCCTCTTATGACTACTTGAATATTTCACTGGAAATATTGTAGTCATCTCGTGTGTCTCGTCTCATGACTCTTTAAATATTTCACTGGATATACTGAGTCATTCTTTAAATCCCTCTTATGACTACCTGAATATTTCACTGGAAATATTGTAGTCATCTCGTGCGTCTCGTCTCATGACTCTTTAAATATTTCACTGGAAATATTGAGTCATTCTTTAAATCCCTCTCATGACTATCTAAATATTTCACTGGAAATATTAAGTCATCCCTCACGTTCCTTGCATGATCACTTAAATATTTCATTGGAAATATTGAGATCATCTCTTCTATCTCATGACTTATAGATATTTCACTGGAAATGTCAAGTCATTCCCTCTATCTTGTCCCATGATTTTTAGATATTTCACTGGAAATATCAAGTCATTCCTTGTGTCTCATCTCATGACTTCTAAATATTTCACTGGAAATATTAAGTCATCTCTCACATTCCTCGTATGATCACTTGAATATTTCACTAGAAATATTGAGATCATCTCTTCTATTTCGTGTCATGACTTTTAGATATTTCACTAGAAATGTCAAGTCATATCTTGTGTCTCATCTAATGACTTTTTAAATATTTCATTGGAAATATTAAGTCATCCTTCACATCACTCTAATGACTACCTATGTATTTCCTCGGAAATATAAAAGTCATCTCTTCTCGTCCAGTACCGTTCAAAGAATTTATTAGGTATAAATTCTCTCCTCGTGTCGAAAAATCTCACTAAATCAGCGAGATTTATTTGTAAAATCCTCTTAAACTCTAATGACGACTTAAATATTTCATCAGAAATATTTAAAGTATATTTAATTTGCGAAATGCAATTAAATGTCATTTTTCGCTCTCGATTAACGTTCATCGAATCCCGTTGAATTCATTCATAAAATAATTTATTCGGTATAAATTCCTTTAATCTAAGGTCCAGAAAAATCACAACATATGTGAAATTTCTTTGTTCAAAAATCTAATTCTGGGTCAAAACTGACCACAGCAGATCATGGCACCCTTAAATAGGGGACGGTACCGCTAAATTTAACGGTACCGTAGGACCGTTGTCTGCTAAGACAGTTTATTTCGTCTTCAATTCTCACCAACACTATCAAAACCCACTCGATGTAGTCTTGAACCAGAACCGTCTCCTATCATAATAGATTCTGTCTATCCTTTGATTCCTTAGATTTTTCTCCTTTCACTTCCGCATGGTACTGAACACACCATATGTATGGTTACTTCCGTATCCATTATCTTCCCAACTTATCTACACCTTACAACCTTAGTTCTACACTACCAATGCTTCCATATCCCACTCACCTTCCACACACTTCAAGTGAAGAACCGCTAGGATAAGTTGAGATAACCCCACTAGAACCTTATCACTAACCTCACAACCCTGAAGATTTTATCTTTTTAACCCTTAGGATATCTCCACGTGATCATATGCCTCATCATATGAATGTTCTATGAATATTCACAATGATTGAGAAGAGCTACGTGACTTTAAAGGTGAAGTTTATCATATGCTATCTACCACTTGTCATGACGTTACTAAGCTCATCGCTTCCGTCAACGTTTGTTTTCCTCTTTATCTCTTACATCTTGTCCGGATGGTCATAGATTAAGGGGGAGCGAAAACACACTCATATAGTCTTTCACCACACACTCTCAAGAACACACAAATGTGGTTCTTATTCCCTAGGAAACTTTCCTTTAGCTGCCCAGAACGAGGCTGCACAGGAAAATTCATGGCTTCCAGGTCACGGTACCGTTAAATAGGTCACGGTACCGTTAAATTTAACAGTACCGTGTAGTATTTAGTGGTACCGTACCTATGTTTGAAGAATTTTCACTGTTTCCTCTGGATCCCTGCATCCCTAACCTCAATCCTGCAAAATTTTGCAAACTCACATACACCCTAAGATTCCCTCACTACACCATAGGACTCTACCACCAACTTTAATTCGAATCCTACAACCCTTGCCTATATAAGGCATCACCATTGCAAGCTTATCTTGCATCTCATCTTCAAACCTTACATTAACATCATTCCTCATCACACTCAACCCTTATAACTAAACTTCACTCTTGACAGTGATATTTAGTTTCAAAACCCTCAACCCTTATATCAATCCCACTCAAACCTTTTAGCTACACTTCACTCTTAACAGTGATAGTTAGTCTAAAGAACCTTCAACCCATCGATCATCACACTCAAACCTTACAACTATTCCTCACTTTGGATAAGTGATAGTTAGTTCACCAACCTCCAATCCTCACAATCACACGAAACCCTTCATACACCAAATTATCTCTAACACACACCTAGGATCATCCAAACTAGAAATCTAGAACTTCGTTACCTCAACCCCGTTAGAGATATCCACCCCCAATCCTGTTAGGATCACATGCACGATTTTTTTTTCTTTTGAAATATATCATGCATCTCATTGTCAGTTCAAACGATAAATTAATCTAAACCATCTCAACACCAATCATCTTAGGTAGATGATTATGTTGTTCAAAAGGTTTGTTAGAACTTGCCTTCCTAATGACAACTTGGAAGAAGTCATTTTGTGTGTCAGTCAACAAACGAATCTCGTTCTTGTTAGTGTGATTGATTGAACAATTACACCTTAGGTTGTCGGTCGGGTTGTGACACTTACGTGTTAACATAGTTTAACCCTTGCATGTCTTGCTATGTGTATTCTATCCCTATAATGCTGCTCCTATTCTTTTATATATTATGTTGCACGAAGCTAACCCTTGATGTAGGAAAAGCCTTTGTAAAATTTGATCCATGGATCCGCTAGATACTAAGGTAAATAAACAAGGGGATTAAGTCACCATAGGGGAGCATTAAGCTAGGGGGAGCCCGGGAGTATTTGAATACATAGCACGGAGTCTTTCTAATGGTGGTGATAGAATACTTCACTTGGATGATGCAAGCTCGCCTTTCTGGGGAGAAAGGAAAGTAGTGCAATAAGGGGGAGTAGGGAGTGAATTCAAGGGAGCGCTCGAGGCAACTACCTTTTTGATTCGACAAAAGGGGGAGAAGAGAGTGTAAACAGGTAACTTTTACATTTTACTATGTGTTACGGTTTACTTATTTGTCATCATCAAAAAGGGGGAGATTGTTAGTGCAAATATTACGATATTTAAACTAAACGGTTTCTTCGGTTTTAATAATGAAAAACATGTAACTTGTAATACATAACATAAAATGTGCAAGTTACTTGTAAACACAAATCATCAATGCATACTTACATCAACACCACCCGACGTCTCTAGTATGCTTCAAAAAATTCGTAGATTTCCATCCCGACGTAAATCACTCAAGGTATGGACAAACAAATCTACTACTTGACAAATGATCAAAGGATTATATTTTTCTAAACTTCACATTTTTAATTTGACAAAACATTTTTTCAAAAATATATTTTACAAATTATTTTTGAATTAAAAAGAAATGTTTTATTTTGAAAAATAAGTTTAAAAATCCCAACAGTCAATTTTCCCCCCAAAATAGCTCCAAACATTCCCAAATAAACCTTTCCCACTAAAAACAAACGGAGGAGCGTCCACGGTACCACTAAAGTACCGACGGCTCCACTAAATTTAGTGGAGCCTTCTGACAATTAGTGGAGCCGTGCCTCTGTAACGGCTAGTTTTCCCCTTGCCTATAAATAGTGGACCATTTTACACTTCCAACTTGATTTTTCCAGTCAGTTTTCTCTGGTCTAATCCCTCCTCACTTAGAATACTTTCTTTGATCATTTAGAGAGTCTTAGTTTGTTTAAGAGTGATCCTTTCATCCCACCAAGAGATCCTCTTCATTCCTCTTCAAGTGCAAGAGAAGAACACAAGGTATCCAAGTAGATACAAAGTGTTGTCATTCCTCTTCAAGTTCAAGAGAAGAACACAAGGTATCCAAGTAGATACAAAGTGTTATAGTTGTAGGTAGAAGCACTTGTAACATTTGTTACACTCTTTATTGTATCATAGCATACATCAAGATCATTTTTCTTTTGAGAGTTTGTGAGGGAAGATCATTGTAATCTTATAGAGATATTGAATATCTCTAGTAGCCATTGGGCTAGTGTGTTGATCAAGTTGATCAAAGGTAAATAGGGTAGATTGAGTCAAGTGAGGGTTGATCATTGTGATCTTATTGAGATCTTGGAGATCTCTTGAAGCTTGTGGGCTTGTGTAATTGATCAAGAAGATCAAGGGTAGATTGGGTAGACTGAGTCAAGTGGGAGTAGATCATTGTGATCTTGTTGAGATCTTGGAGATCTCTTGAAGCCATTGGGCTTGTGTATTGATCAAGTGGATCAAGGGTAGATCGTGGTAGATTGGTGCTACCTAAGATTAGCACTCGACATTTAGCTTAGTGTCGGAAATTGGATAAACGACGTGTATGGTTTTCTCCGCCTGAAGGGAGCTTGTTGATTAGTGAAGTAACTCTCGAGTTGGGTACTCGGGGAGTGGAGTAGGGCGAAGAGGAGCTTCGTGACCGAACCACTATAAATCACCGTGTCCGGTTTGCGCCTTCTTACTTATCTCTTTACATTCATTTCATTTTTTATCGCTTTATATTTATATTTGCATGGCGTTTATGTTTGTGTGGCTAGTTACTTATGTTATGTTGATTAAGTATGTGTCATGGTTTGATTGTGCTTGTGTTGTAGTTTACTACATTTATCTCTAGATGTTATATGACCATAGTTGACAAATTTCATATTACATCACACTTGATCGGGTGTTTGATACAAAAAGTTTTTAAGTTTTTAAATGGAAACGTATTCACCCCCCCTTCTACGGTTTCCACAATGGCAATTTTCAAGAATCCTATTGGTTGAAGCTATGTGGCAGTCGATCCTAGGGCTGAGATGATAGAAGGATGTCGACATGATTGAATTAAGGGCTGGGATTTGATTGAAGAAACCCTAGAAGCATCCTGGATCTCCTATAAATAGTGGCTTCTTCACCTAGCTTAGAAAGTTTTTTAGTTTTTGCTCTTATTTTCAGCTTTTAGCTTATTTTCTGCTTATTTCTTGCCCTTCAATTAAGCTTTGTAATAGTTTTTTAGTTATTAATAAAAAGGTTCAGTTTATATCATTGCTTTGTTTCCTTTACTTTTGTGTTAAAATGTTCTATAATGGTTAAAATAAGCTAAAATAAGCTCTTAATAAGAACTTTACTTAATTTACTGTTTAGAAATCAAATAAGCTCTTCCATAGCTTACTTTGAGCTTTTATAATCATAGCTTGAATTGGATTACATTGTGTTTCAAATTTCCTTTACTTAAAGTGCAATAAGCACTTGGATGATATGCCGGATTGGGAAAGGCTTATAGGACCATAACAACTTGTTTTTAACAAGATGGAGCTTGTAGATCAGCTCTTGGAGCCTTTATGAGTCCTTGTTTTGAGCAAAGGACAATGTGAGTTCAAATTGACCTATTTTGCTTATTAAATTGCTTATTATTGATTTCTGCTTATTATTATGCTTATTTGTATTTATTTGTCTTATATATGCTTAATTGAAGTAGATTTAATGATTTGTTGGGTTATTTCATAGTGTTTGATTGAATTGTCCTTAATTGTGATTTTGAGGTCAAAATATCCAATAAGCTTAGCTTATTGGATAAGGACTTATTTCATATTAATTTGTGTTCATAATCATTCATAAGCACTTAATATGGTTCTGTTTTTAAGAAAATGTGGATTCTGAATCTTGAATAAGCTTTAAAATCAGATTAAGGCTCTTAAAGGGGTGTTTGGCATAAGGTTTTAAAACAGTCAAAAATAAGTTTTCATGAGTTTAAGCCATTTGTCTAATTTGAAATAGCTCTTATTCAGTCAATTAAGCTGAATTTAAGTTGATTTAAGCTTTATTAGGTAGATTTGTAGGTTTTAGTTTAGTTTTCAAAATTTTAATGCATAAAACATTTTTGAATAGCTTGTTTTGAGAAATCAGTGATAAGCCCTTTTTAGTGTAGTTTAAGAGTTTAAATAAGTGATATGAGTTGGTTTTAATGTGTTGGTTAAAGTTTAAATGGTATTGAATCCTTTTGTTCACTTTTACCAATATGTCTTAATCATTTCTAAAAAGTCTAAATCAGATCTGAATAGGGTATTTTATTGCTCAGTTTTAGTGCTTATTTGTTGATCATAGAGTCTGAAATTCATTTTTCTAGTTATATGCTTGTTGCTTGATGCTGTTTCATGGATTTTAGTTAAATTCTAAGCTTATTGAGTGCTTATTGTTGACTTAAAAACCATACATCAGATCTGATCTATTACCTAAATTTCTATCATTGTTCTGAGCAGCCTCCTGTTTAGCTTATTTTTACACACTAGATAAGCTCAAAATGATCTGAAATTCATTTTACAAGCTTATTGGTTGATGAGCTTGATCTGTTTTTGGTTTTTATTGGCTAGCTTATTGGTTAAGAGGCTTATTGCATAGCTTAAATTTGCCTTACCAGTCTGTTTGATTATGCAGACTACCCTATTAGCTTAATTTGGATATGAGCTTATATGAGTGTTAGAATTGCCTATTTAGGTTAAATTTGCTTCTTAGGTTTGCTTTTAGATTGATTAGTAGCTTTTTAGGATTTCACACAAGCTTTTGGAAGCTTGTGTGATATCACCAGTTAGTAGTAAGCTAATTTAAGCCCTTATTAACTGTTTTTCTTATCAACCCTTTTTCTAGCTTATTTCTTATTTAGAGAAGCTTATTTAGTTTAGGTCGATTTATTAGTTCAGATATTAGGTCTTTAGTAGCCTTTTCGGGTTTCACATAAGCTTTTATAAGCTTATATGAAATAACCAGTTAAGCATTTTAGCTTTTAAGTCATTGTTAAGTTGTCTGCTGAATTAGCTTCTTTATCTGCTTATTCTTTAAGTTGTAAAAATTTTGTCTTCACAAAAGTTTCTCATTTTCAGCTTATAAATAAGTTCCAAAAGAAAATTTTGAAAAAAAAAGGAGAAAGGGAAGCCAAGGGTGAGCCTGAGGCTCGAACCCTCGACCTCAACCTTTCTCAACCCTCAACACACACACCCCATAACCATCTGCGCCCTTGGGACTTCTCTGCCCAAGGTTGCAGAGGTTATTCTTTTAACCAACCTTTTTAAGTTTTAGCTTATTTACTTATTTGCCTATTAACTGCTTATTTTAATAAGCTGTGATGTTGTTCTTATTTTTCCTAGGATTTATATAATCTTAAGAAGTTTTCTGGATATTTTCATAATCTTTCACTTTAATTTAGCATTTTTTATATTTTTTTTATCCGAAAAGTGTTTTTAATTCATAAAAAATAAATAAAATAAAAATAAAAAAATACAAATCTTTTTTCTAAAATTCTTTTTTTTCATTTAAGACTTTTAGGAACCAAATTTGCACATCTAGAGTAGATTTTTGAGATTTAGGTTTTCTTAGTCCGTTTTAAGTCCCGTAAAAGCCCGTTTTTTCGTTTTAATTACGTTTTTGATTATTTTTGCTTTGCTTATTCATTTTATATGCTTTTTAGTTTATGTTTCATAATTTTAGATATAATCCCAAAATTCCTGACTTAATCGAATCATTCGATCACAAACGAAATTCACCGTTCCATTCACACTTCATTCGGAACCTCATGACCCGAGAAAAATCAATACTTCCGGTTTTATATTTTGTTTGAAATTCTTAGACCTCTCGGTTTATTCAATCTTGGTTAGAGATAGAATTCACCCTTTGGTCGGGTTTTTACTACACTAATATATATATATATATATATATATATATATATATATATATATATATATATATACATATATATATATATATATATATATATATATATATATATAGTGGGACTTTCATTTCAGAACCATCTTATCTGCGAGAACTGACAGAACCACCAAAAACATACATGCACGCCTTTTAAAATACATGCAAATCATCAATAATCGTAAGTATCCACCTATGTTCTTCAATATCATCATGAACTCATCCTCTTTTTTCACAAAAACCTTACACACGGCCGCAATATTGTCATTGCACGCCTTATAAGAACATACATGCACACCTTCAAAGAAAAATTTTGTATTTCCAATTTCTTATCAAATTCTTTAGAACAACCATGTTTTTTTTTAAAACATATATGTTGTTTTTAGAACATATGTGCAAAAATATAATTTTTGAAGGCGTGCATGAATGTTTTTGGGGGTTCTGTCAGTTCTCGCAGATAAGATGGTTCTCGCAAGAAAGTGCCCCTATATATATATATATATATATATATATATATATATATATATATATATATATATATATATTATATATATATATTATATATATATATATATAATATATATTTTGGGTAAAAGGGGATTACCCTGGTAAAATATATTAATCACAAAACTGTTTAAGTACAATGGAATGTGGCAAAAGTACCACATTAACCTCAAGCACAACGCTTGAACAACCACAACCTACTAAACGCTTGTGACATGCCACAAAGCGAATAAAACTAATACCATACAATTACAATAGCACCAATGGGAAACCACCAACGAATAGAAGATGAATCACCACAATTGTCCACACGCCTCTTCGAAGGAGTTTGATGAATCAAGTAAGACTGCCTCCTTAAAAACCTTTCCAAGTAAAAACCCAGAGGGAAAACCTTGGCAAAGGGAAAAAAGAGTACAGCTCTCACTTGGAACTCCAACGAACAATACCCCAAGCCCCACACGCTTTCCAAGGAGCAAACATCCACAAGCAAAGGCCAACGAACCATACAAATGGACGACATCAAGAATGCATAAGAGAGGGGGGCAACTTCCATACGCGAACAAAATCCATAACATTCGCCGTCTTCTTAAACCTGCACATATATATATATATATATATATATATATATATATATATATATATATATTATATATATATATATATATATATATATATATATATATATATGTATATATATATATATACTTGTGCACACATCAAGTTTTTGGCGCCGCTGCCGGGGAAGTTGTGAAGTGAATATCGAGTTACGTTTGCAGATTAGTGATTTGAAGATCCTTCCTCGTGAAGTTACCACCTTATTTTGTAAATATTTTATTTTCTTATATTATTATAAAAACCAAAAAAATTAAAAAATCACGAATACTTTTCCTAAAAGTATTCATAATACCAAAAGAATTAAAAAACCAACAAAATTAATCGTGAAATCAGTTGTTACGTCGGCTCACCTCTAAATTAAAACCTATAAGAGGGGTTTAAGGAGGATTGACATTAAATTGTCGATCCGAAAGAAACGGGTTTTTAATTAGCTTATTGCGGACCTTTGTTTTTCCGCCACTTTGCGAGTAATTTTAGAGAGCTACCTAGCACCGATTGATTGATCGATTTACAAAAATATTTGTTTTTTCAATTTTTTAGAAATATAAAAAGCCAAAAACATTTTCTTTTTCAAAATTTATTTTTCTTTTTTTATTTTGTGTTTTTAGTGTATGCCCACTCGTTCTAAATCGAACTTAATTGATAAATCTTTTACAATACCGACTCAACGTTATCATCGACGCAACAAATGAGTAAACGTACCCGAGATACGTACTCTTGTTGATATTCCCATTACCGAAATGGCGGATATGTGAACTATGTCGGAGTTGCTCCAAGCACCCACCGAGGGTTACGGAGATGCAATTGTTTTACCACCAATTTTATCCGAAAATTTTGAGTTAAGACCCGGTTTAATTCAACTTGTAACTTCAAACCAATTTCATGGTTACGAGAGGGACGATCCTCACGCTCACATCCGATGGTTTAATACGTTAACTTCAGTTCTGAGATATAAGGATGTTCCTCATAACGTAATTAAGTTGATATTATTCCCATTTTCTCTTGAGGGGGCAGCCCGGATTTGGCTTGAAAAAGAACCCGCTCGGTCAATTACTACATGGGAAGACCTCGTCTCCAAATTCGTGAATCATTTCTTTCCTCCTTCCAAAACAACAAATCTTAAGAATGATATCACAAATTTTCAGCAACGTTTCGACGAGAATTTTGGTTAGGCATGGGAACGATTCAAGGATCTCCAACATAAATGCCCACATCACGGTTTCTCTGAATTACACCAAACTGACACATTCTATAATGCTTTAACGCAAACCGATCAAGATTCACTAAATTCAGCCGCCGGTGGCAATATCTTGAATCGAACTCCAAGAGATATATTGACTATCATCGAGGACAAATCAAAAGTGCCTAATTCACGAAACAAACCGGTTGTTTCCAAAGTGAGTACCAATATTTCTAGCACGGATGCTAAGATCGACAAACTCACGGATGTTATCCACGCTTTGATTCAAAACCAAAAACCGGAGCCCGTAAAAAACGTTCCCGAAAGTTGTTTTCTATGTGGTGGTCCCCATCCTTATTATGATTGTCAAGCCACCAATGGCAATGTTTTCAATGCTACCGCAACAGCAGCAAATTACAATCAAGGATTTCGTCCTCAAGGAGAAACTAATTATCAAATGGGACCACCCGGATTTTCTCAATCTAACAATCAAAATAGGTTCAATCAAAACCAAGGAAGAGGGCAAAATGTGCAAAACCAATTTCAAGCCCCGATCAATCAATACCCGACCCAAGGGGTCAATTTTAATCAAGGGTATCAAGCTCCTAATTACCAAGCCCCGATTGTTCCCTCTAATGATCTTACAAATTAGATTAATGCAAATGAGGCTAACATGAGGGCAATGCAAAATCAAATAACAACTTTGAAAAATGATTTTTCTAAACAAGGTAATGAGCTTAAGAATGAACTTAGGACTACAAATAGCAAAATTGATCAATCTCAAACCAAAATTGAGAACATGTTTGATAGTCTCATCAGTCAATTCCATCAAGCTTCAACTTCACATTCTTTTCCTAGCAAAACCATTGCTAACCCAAAAGGTGGCACGAGTGCTATCACCACCCGAAGAGATGTTGCTTATGAAAGACCCACAGTTCCTCCTACTTCTTCTTCTCCTAAAGTAGCGGACCGTGAGACCGAGGTGAAAAAGGACACGGTGCTTCTTACTAATAAGGGAAGCAACAAAGACGTCCAACCTCCGGTTTTCCCAGTTTTTAAGCCAGAAGTTGCTCCCGTTAAGTCTAATCCTAACTCGTCAATTCCTTATCCGTCAAGACTTAACGATCAAAAGCTCCGCGAACAAGCCAACAATCAAATGGAAAAGTTCTTTCAAATCTTTTAAGATTTGCACTTTGACATTAGCTTCGCGGATGCTCTTATTCTTATGCCTAAATTTGCTTCGATAATTATGAGTTTGCTGAGTAACAAGGAGAAATTATTTGAATTGGCTAAAACCCCGTTGAATGAATGTTGTTCGGCGGATCTTCTCAAAAAGCTTCCTGAAAAGCTTGAAGACCCCGACAAGTTTCTTATTCTATGTGAGTTTCCGAGAATGGCTGAATGCTTAGCCTTGGCCGATCTTGGCGCTAACATCAATCTTATGCCTCTTTCTGTATGGAAAAAGCTTTCCCTTCCCAAACTCACCCCTACTAGAACGAAACTCGAGCTAGCAGACCGATCGATTACTCGTCCTATCGGAGTCGCCAAAGATGTCTTTGTGAAAGTAGGAAAGTTCCATTTTCCGGCTGACATCGTGGTCGTAGATTTTGATGCCGACCCTCGGGTTCCATTCATTCTAAGAAGATCCTTCTTGAGGACGGGCCTTGCTTTGATTGACGTTTATGGGCAAGAAATAACCCTTCGAGTTAATGATGAAGCCGTGCCTTTTAATCTTGATCAAACTTTAAGATACTCCTCTAATTATGATGATAAATCGGTCAATCAAATCTATATCATAGATATTGCTTCTGAGGAGTATGTTCAAGAAGTTCTTGGATTTTCGAAAAATTCTCCGAGTGGCAGTCCCACTCCGACTTCGGAACCTATCCTTTCCGAATCTTCTCCTTCCCTCACTCTGTTTGAGGGAAGTGATTTTCTCTTGGAAGAGGTCGATGCTTTTCTTGCTTCTGATGATTTAATTTCACCGAAAATTGATGATACCTACTTTGATCCAGAGGGAGACATTCTTCTCCTCGAGAAGTTACTTAATGATGTTCCAACACCTTCTCTCCCTCCGAAGGAAATTCAAATTGAAGAAATAAAAGAAATTAAGCCATCTAATCCTCTAGAGCTCGAGCTCAAGTATTTACCTCCTCATCTCGAATATGCATTTTTAGAAGATACTGACAAATTTCCCGTCATTATTGCTAAAGATTTAAAAGATGAGGAGAAGACCCAACTTTTAGAAGTGCTTAAGAATCATAAGAGTGCCATCGCTTGGCAAATTTCTGACATTAAGGGTATTGACCCTCGTTTTTGTACTCATAAGATTTTAATGGAAGATGACTTCAAACCCGCGGTGCAACAGCAAAGAAGGGTAAACCTGAAAATTCATGAGGTTATCAAAAAAAGAAGTTCTCAAACTCCTTGATACCGGAATGATTTACCCTATTTTCGATAGCCCGTGGGTTAGTCCCGTTCATTGTGTACCCAAGAAAGGGGGTATGACCGTCGTCACAAATGAAGATAATGAGTTGATTCCCACACGTCTCGTCATCGGATGGAGAGTGTGTATTGATTATCGTAAGCTTAATGATGCGACTCGTAAAGACCATTTTTCGCTTCTTTTTATGGACCAAGTGCTTGAGCGTTTAGCGGGAAATGAGTATTATAGTTTTCTCGATGGCTTTTCCGGATATTTTCAAATCCCAATTGACCCACAAGACCAAGAAAAGACCAACTTCACTTGCCCTTATGGTACGTTTTCCTATTGACGTATTCCCTTCAGCTTATGCAATGCTCCAGGCATGTTCCAAAGGTGCATGATGGCCATTTTTCATGATATGATCGAGAAAACAATGGAAGTTTTTATGGATGATTTTTCGGTTTATGTAAATTCTTTCACATCTTGCCTCTCCCATTTAGACAAAATGCTAAAAAGGTGTGAAGACACCAATTTTGTTCTAAATTAGGAGAAGTGCCACTTCATGGTTAAAGAGGGCATTGTCCTCGGCCATAAGATTTCCAACGCCGGGATTGAGGTCGATCGAGCTAAAGTCGATGTTATCGCTAAGCTACCTCATCCCACCACCGTCAAAGGAATTCGAAGTTTCCTTGGTCATGCCGATTTTTACCGTCGATTTATTCAAGATTTTTCTAAAATTGCCCGGCCTCTGACCCGCCTTCTTGAAAAAGATACTCCGTTTTTCTTCTCTAAAGAATGCATCGAAGCATTTGAAATTCTTAAGAAGAAATTAACGGAAGCATCGATTTTAGTTGCCCCCGATTGGGACTTGCCCTTTGAACTTATGTGTGATGCTAGTGATTTTGCTATTGGGGCTGTCCTGGGGCAACGTAAGACTAAATATTTTCAGCCGATACACTATGCGAGTAAGACGATGACCGATGCCCAATCTCATTATACCACCACTGAAAAAGTGTTATTAGCCGTCGTCTATGCTTTTGAGAAATTTAGACCTTATCTCGTCTTATCAAAGACCATAGTGTATACGGATCATTCGGCTCTCAAATATCTCCTTCCTAAGCAAGATGCTAAGCCGAGATTGCTTCGGTGGATCCTCCTTCAACAAGAATTTGATGTCATTATTCGTGATAAAAAAGAAGCGGAGAATCTCGCCGCCGACCATTTGTCTAGATTAGAGAACCCTCACCAATGTGAGTTCAAATTTACCTATTTTGCTTATTAAATTGCTTATTATTGATTTCTGCTTATTATTATGCTTATTTGTATTTATTTGTCTTATATATGCTTAATTGAAGTAGATTTAATGATTTGTTGGGTTATATCATAGTGTTTGATTGAATTGTCCTTAATTGTGATTTTGAGGTCAAAATATCCAATAAGCTTAGCTTATTGGATAAGCACTTATTTCATATTAATTTGTGTTCATAATCATTCATAAGCACTTAATATGGTTCTGTTTTTAAGAAAATGTGGATTCTCAATCTTGAATAAGCTTTAAAATCAGATTAAGGCTCTTAAAGGGGTGTTTGGCATAAGGTTTTAAAACAGTCAAAAATAAGTTTTCATGAGTTTAAGCCATTTGTCCAATTTAAAATAGCTCTTATTCAGTCAATTAAGCTGAATTTAAGTTGATTTAAGCTTTATTAGGTAGATTTGTAGGTTTTAGTTTAATTTTCAAAATTTTAAGGCATAAAACTTTTTTAAATAGCTTGTTTTGAGAAATCAGTGATAAGCCTTTTTAGTGTAGTTTAAGAGTTTAAATAAGTGATATGAGTTGGTTTTAATGTGTTGGTTAAAGTTTAATTGGTATTGAATCCTTTTGTTCACTTTTACCAATCTGTCTTAATCATTTCTAAAAAGTCTAAATCAGATCTGAATAGGGTATTTTATTGCTCAGTTTTAGTGCTTATTTGTTGATCATAGAGTCTGAAATTCATTTTTCTAGTTATATGCTTGTTGCTTGATGCTGTTTCATGGATTTTAGTTAAATTCTAAGCTTATTGAGTGCTTATTGTTGACTTAAAAACCATACATCAGATCTGATCTATTACCTAAATTTCTATCATTGTTCTGAGCAGCCTCCTGTTTAGCTTATTTTTAAGCACTAGATAAGCTCAAAATGATCTAAAATTCATTTTACAAGCTTATTGGTTGATGAGCTTGATCTGTTTTTGGTTTTTATTGGCTAGCTTATTGGTTAAGAGGCTTATTGCATAGCTTAAATTTGCCTTACCAGTCTGTTTGGTTATGCAGACTACCCTATTAGCTTAATTTGGATATGAGCTTATATGAGTATTAGAATTGCTTATTTAGGTTAAATTTGCTTCTTAGGTTTGCTTTTAGATTGATTAGTAGCTTTTTAGGATTTCACATAAGCTTTTAGAAGCTTGTGTGATATCACCAGTTAGTAGTAAGCTAATTTAAGCCCTTATTAACTGTTTTTCTTATCAGCCCTTTTTCTAGCTTATTTCTTATTTAGAGAAGCTCATTTAGTTTAGGTCTATTTATTAGTTCAGATTTTAGGTCTTTATTAGCCTTTTAGGGTTTCACATAAGCTTTTATAAGCTTATGTGAAATAACCAGTTGAGCATTTTAGCTTTTAAGTCATTGTTAAGCTGTCTGCTGAATTAGCTTCTTTATCTGCTTATTCTTTAAGTTGTAAAAATTTTGTCTTCACAAAAGTTTCTCATTTTCAGCTTATAAATAAGTTCCAAAAGAAAATTTTGAAAAAAAAAAAAAAAAGGAGAAAGGGAAGCCAAGGGTGAGCCTGAGGCTCGAACCCTCGACCTCAACCTTTCTCAACCCTCAACACACACACCCCATAACCATCTGCGCCCTTGGGACTTCTCTGCCCAAGGTTGCAGAGGTTATTCTTTTAAC
Organism: Artemisia tridentata subsp. tridentata; assembly: GCA_021014915.2. Taxonomy (NCBI): domain Eukaryota; kingdom Viridiplantae; phylum Streptophyta; class Magnoliopsida; order Asterales; family Asteraceae; genus Artemisia; species Artemisia tridentata. The sequence continues at coordinate 244,258,763 of CP139504.1, forward strand.
CAACCTTTTTAAGTTTTAGCTTATTTATTTATTTGCTTATTAACTGCTTATTTTATTAAGTTGTGATCTTCTTCTTATTTTTCCTTGGATTTATATAACTTTAAGAAGTTTTCTGGAAATTTTCATAATTTTTCACTTTAATTAAGTATTTTTTTTAATATATATTTTTATTCCAAAAGTGTTTTTAATTCATAAAAAATAAAATAAAAGTAAAAAAAAATACAAATATTTTTTTCTAAAATTCTTTTTTATCATTTAGGACTTTTAGGAACAAAATTTGCACATCTAGAGTAGATTTTTGAGATTTAGGTTTTCTTAGCCCGTTTTAATTCTCGTAAAAGCCCGTTTTTTCGTTTTAATTGCGTTTTTAATTATTTTTGCTTTGCTTATTCATTTTATATGCTTTCTATTTACTTTTTAGTTTATGTTTCTTAATTTTAGATATAATCCCAAAATTCCTCACTTAATCAAATCATTCGATCACAAACGAAATTCACCGTTCCATTCACACTTCATTCGGAACCTCACGACCCGGGAAAAATCAATACTTCCGGTTTTATATTTTGTTTGAAATTCACTGTTTTACGACTAGCTTTATTAGGCAACTTAGTCATTTTCAGGAATCTAATAAAGTATTTATTTTTTATATAAAACTTTATTTTTCTCAAAAATCACTTAGAAGACTATCGTAGAACGTTGTTAAAGCGTATCGGTGATTTTTTCTGAAATACTTATTAGTAAGATGACCCTACCTAAAGTACAATATAAACTAATTACGCGTTATATCTAAGGTATTTTATACTTAATAATCTAACGAGTTGTCATAACTCTATTTTTGACGTTAAACGTTGCAGAAAACATGTACGAGTGATATAATAGCATATGAACTTGCATGCACGACCTTGTGTTCAAACCTAAGACATGGTACTTATTTAGGTTGCGGTTAGAGTTACCGGACCACTATTCACAACTTACCATATTACTAATCGAGATTTGATAACTAAGGTGAGTTTCATAGCCCCGGTTTTTACATTGTTTGTATCTTATTTTAAAACCCTCGGGGTGGGAATACATTGCTTATTTTTCGGGCACAAGTACTAAAACAGTTACATTGCCTAAGTTACCGTTATGCCGTTAAAGTCCCCATGAATCATGAACCGTTAATTACTTGTAAGCGCGGATGCTATGAATAGATCTATTTGGGTTAACACCCCCATCCGAGTTGGTCGTGCCAACCTGTCAAACGGAAGCATATCATTCGGATTATTTCTGAGTGTCTGGCAAACACTTAGTTGGGGCATTGATTATTATTATGCTTGATTGCATACCATTCCGTTGAGTTTTAGGGTCATGAGCTTAGGGCACTGTATATTATTTTTGGCTATGACGTTATTTTTGTTGTGATTATCATGCTTCTGAAATCTTGTGGTCCGCACCTTACTTGTTTACTAAAACATATGAACTTACCAACAATTATGTTTACTTTTTAGCGTGTATTCTCAGGTAACTAGACGGTAATAATCACTTTATATATGGAGCATACTAGAATCACCTTTTGGACCGCACATCGTGATGAAGATTTCTCTGCATTACTTAGCGTTTGGTTATGTATTAAAATCTTACATTTGATGGTGAGCTCTGAGCTTAATGCTTTTGTAAACGTTTATGTTTAAATCAAACGCTTGTTTTTAAAATGTCTCACTCAGAGGTCATTCTTTATTTCCTTGTACTTTGTTATCCAAGAACCTCACGCCCTCGGAATTCCATTCCGCTGCAATCCAAATTTGGGGGTGTGACAGAATAGAACATACCATCATTTAAGATTAAAAGAAATGGTACATTATTACAACTTTGTTTTTATAGCCAATGGCGACAATAAAATATAAGACTTAGTTTACCAAAAGACAAAATCTTGTAATATGACGACAACAACGATGACATGTGAAGACTTCTAATGGTCTTTATGAAAACACTTATTGACAATCACCTGAAATGCATGAGAGAAAACGGGTCAACTATGAAAAAAGTTGGTGAGTACATATGTTTTATACAATATAAAAACTTTTAAGAGAGAGAGTCTAAGTTTTTGGTCTTTGAGAATAGTCCACAAGGCAAAGGCGTTGTCAATCCATTCAGTTGCAAGTCCCGCCCATAAAAGGCTTGTAACCTATGTGTTCATAACCCATTGCATAAAAAGTAGTATGTCTAGTAGTCAAGTACACGCGGTCATAGAAGTTCACAATATAGCACCACGTATATAATAATGTATGCCAGGCAAAGCCCCTAAAATAAATAATATGTGTCCCGTAACATAGTGAACGAGTGGTTGGCCGACCTCTAATAGCGCTATCCATACTACCTATTAATAGGAGACTAACAATGCGAATGTACGAACAGTACATCATACAACTATTATATACAATTAAAAACGCCCCGAACATGGGAGACTTTGCACGCTCCACCAATAAGGCAAGACTTTAGGTCAAGAACGCTCCACCGACACGGCAAGACTTTGCACGCTCCCCCATAAGGCGAGACTTTAGGTTATAGTACGTACAGTTCATTAAGTTCAAAACAATTCATAAGTTCGTGATTAAATTCAAGTGTTTGATTCAAGTTCAAAAGTTAAAGTTAACAGAGTTAATAAAATAGTAATCAATTTGGTTCAAGTATAATTCATGCATCCACCCCAAAGCGATTAAAATAGTTAGAAAAAAGGGTTCATGAATACTCACCTCAAACAATAAGTAATGCGTTACAAGTGTGCACGGAAAACGATGCGTGATGCTCTAACCGCAACCTAAAGTGATAATGTGTTTTAGGTAGTGCAATAATGTCGTGTATGCAATTTATAAAATGTTATATCACCCGTACATGTTTGTTTGTAAGTTTAGTTGTAAAAATAACGTCACTTTGGAAATCCTTAGAAATAGTCAAAATAATACATTTTTGGATCTTTAACAAGTATGTATCATAACTACGATACGAATGTATCAGTAATATATATATTGAAAAGTCTCCGACTCGACTAAAGTATGTGACCAAAACACTACAACTTTTATTTATGACATTTTATCCAAAACTGCTCCTAAAGTGGCTAAAATCCATTTCTAAAAATAAAATGAGTTTACTATTAAAAGCTGTCAAAATATTAATTTTCGTCGGTAACATAGTTAAGTCATAACTTCTTCGTTATAGCTCGGTTTTCAAAGTTCTACCTATCCCCGCGAAGGTATTTAAGTATACTAACACATTTTAAGGTCTCGAGGACTTGGTTTATTTTTTAAAGCTCGGTTTTACTAACTCAAAAATCCATAGAACAACTATCAAATTTTCTGAAAAATAGTTATCGATAATATATATTAGAAAACTCGTATATTATTCGTTACAAATCCGTTTTAATCCATTTAAATAACCACGTTTTCGTTACAAAATATATTTTCCATTTCTTTGACTAAATCCTTGTAAAAATAACTTCATTTTATATAAGTTAGAAATTTAGGCAGCGCTTCCGTGTATATTTTTAAATAATCCATTTTTCTAACTAAAAACCCTAAAATCAACTCTAAATCTATCCTAATCTCTTCCACCAATTCTTCAACAATTTATATAGTTCAAAAATAAAAACATAACGAAATCTCACAAACATGTATATAGGTGATATAGGTAATGAAAGGAGTTTAAATAAATATTTAAACTTAGTAAATGCATAAATAAGCATAAGGAATGTATAAAATACAAAAGTAAAAGTATAAACATTGTTTTTAATCTTACTTGATTATGAAAGGGTTTTTGGAAAGATTTAGAACAATAGAACCCGCAACGGTTACTCCAAATCGATTTGTAGTTAATATATAACTCGTAAATGATCAAAATTTGCTTGAAACTAACGAAATCAGATCTTTTTCTTCTTCCTCTTCTTATTACAGAAACTTAGAGAGATTTTGAGAGAGTTTTTCTAGTTTATTTTTGCAAGTAAAAAGTGTAGGTTAAAGCTTTCTTTTTATAGTGCAAATAAGGGCATCTAGGTAATTTAATGAAAGGGGTATTTTGGCAATTTCTAGATTTTTGGTCAAAAGTCAAAAATAGGGTGGCCGGATTTTTGGGATATGGAGGGGAATGGTGCATTAAATGTTTGTGTTTTATGGTTTAAAAATATCTTAGATGTTTATATTTATTAGTTTAGATATTTTAATTTGGGTACTGAGTTAGCTAGAAAAAAATTTTAGCGGAACAAAATGAAATATAATAAAGTCATAAAAATTAAAAAATTGTATTTTGTATAAGCATCAGGTGTTTAAATAATTATCGTTTCACAATTACGTAAATTATCGTAATTATATATATAGATATATATAATATATATATATATATATATATATATATATATATATATATATATATATATATATATAATAAATGAATTAAAATATACAAGGTAAAATAATATTTGAATTTTTGTAACATACTATTGAGTGTAAAAATATATTGGGACCATCGTTGAGAGTATCGGGTATATTGTTCATACGCAAAAATTGTGATTAGAGAAAACTAAGATAATGAATAGTAACTTTTCCGGGGATGAATAGTAGAATTTTAAAGTTAAAACTATGACCTAAAAATACGAGTTGTCACAATACCCACCCGTTAAAGGAATTCAGTCCCTGAATTTAGCTCGTTCGTTCTATAGACGTACGTTCTCGTGATCAGATTTGATGAGGCAAACCTTCCCAATCTCGAGCGTGGCCCTCAAAAGACCTTTTGGTAGTCGATTCCAATTTAATCTCACAACTTACCAGACAAGAACTGTCATGAGATTAAACTGAATCGACTTAGGTAACAACTTGACTCTTAGCTTGATTTTCGCAACTCATCAAAAAAATTGTCATTTGATCAAGCTAGGAAGCAAGTTTAGACTTTTAGGTTGTCGATTCCAATTTAATCTCACAGCTCATCAAACAAGAACTGTCACGAGATTAAACTAAATCGGCTTGGGTAACAACTTGACTCTTAGCTTGATTTCCGCAACTCATCAAACAAGAACTGTCACTAGAACAAGCTAGGAAGCAAGTTGTCAGAAAGAAAGTATTCAACATCCTGGAAGGAGGTCTTTTGAAAGATTAACTCGATCTTGAAATTGCTTACACCAATCAAATCAACAAAAAAATGTAACTAGGGTCGATGTCGTTAGGTCTCAGATTAATCAATGTCGTGAAATTTGACAGATGATGTACGGTACAACTATAGTTGTGACATAGAAATCGTAACATGACGGGAACAAGGACGTGCTTAGTCTAACGAGTCGTTAGGTAGCAAAGAGAAAGCATATACATAAATTCATATATAAGGTATGGTAACATAAATGCGAATATACGAACATGCTATGCATACCCACCCGACCAATGCAATTTTAGGTGACCAGACTCTTAAGACTCGACTAAAGATGATCGAAGACTACTACTCTTATCATTGCATGATCCTTCCTGAATTAGACATAGGTGATCAGGCTATGTATAATTTAGGATTAACGATGCAACTCTAGGACTAGTCGACTCGTATGATGTTCGATGTTTAATAAAATTTTATTCTGGTTATAGTTGCGATTTTTATTTTTGAAAAATCGGCATTCTCTATAACCTTAGGCTCAGATACCAATCTGTCACACCCCACTAAAGCGGAAACATGAGGTGTAACTGGAAAGGAACACAAGCATAAGAGAATAGAACATACCATCATTTAAGATTAAAAGAAAGGGTACATTATTACAACTTTGTTTTTATAGCCAATGGAGACAATAAAACATAAGACTTAGTTTTCCAAAAGATAAAATCTCGTAATATGACGACAACAATGATGACATGTAAAGACTTCTAATGGTCTTAATGAAAACACTTATTGACAATCACCTGAAATGCATGAGAGAAAACGGATCAACTATGAAAATAGTTGGTGAGTACACACGTTATAATATGGAAACTTTTAAGAGAGAGAGTCTAAGTTTTTGGTCTATTCAGTTGCAAGTCCCGCCCATACAAGGCTTGTAACCTATGTGTTTACAACCTATTGCATAAAAAGTAGTATGTCTGTTAGTCAAGTACAAGCGGTGATAGAAGTTCACAATATAGCACCACGTATATAATAATGTATGCCAGGCAAAGCCCCTAAAATAAATAATATGCGTCCCGTAACATATTGAACGAGAGGTTGGCCGATCTCTAATAGCGCTATCCATACTACCTATTGATAGGAGACTAACAATGCGAATGTACGAACAATATATCATACAACTATTATATATAATTAAAAAAACTCCAAACATGGGATACTTTGCACACTCCACCAATAAGGCGAGACTTTAGGTCAAGAACGCTCCACCGACACGGCGAGACTTTGCATGCTCCACACATAAGGCGAGACTTTAGGTTATAGTACATACGGTTCATTAAGTTCAAAACAAGTCATAAGTTCGTGAATTCAAGAGTTTGATTCAAGTTCAAAAGTTAAAGTTAGCAAAGTTAATAAAATAGTAATCAATTTGGTTCAAGTATAATTCATGCATCCACCCCAAAGCGATTAAAATAGTTAGAAAAAGGGGTTCATGAACACTCACCTCAAACAATAAGTAATGCGTTTCAAGTGTGCACGGAAAATGATGCGCGATGCTCTAACCGCAAACTAAAGTGATAATGTGTTTTAGGTAGTGCAATAATGTCGTGTATGCAATTTATAAAATGTTATATCACCCGTACATGTTTGTTTGTAAGTTTAGTTGTAAAAATAACGTCACTTTGGAAATCCTTAGAAATAGTCAAAATAATACATTTTTGGATCTTTAGCAAGTATGTATTGTAACTACGATACGAATGTTTCAGTAATATATATATTGAAAAGTCTCCGACTCGACTAAAGTATGTGACCAAAACACTACAACTTTCATTTATGACATTTTATCCAAAACCGCATTTAAAGTGGCTAAAATCCATTTCTAAAAATAAAATGAGGTTACTATTCCCTATTAGAAAAGCTGTCAAAATATTATTTTTCGTCGGTAACTTCGTTAAGTCATAACTTATTCGTTGTAGCTCGGTTTTCAAAGTTTTACCTATCCCCGCGAAGGTATATAAGTATACTAACACATTTTAAGGTCTCGGGGACTTGGTTTATCTTTTAAAGCTCGGTTTTACTAACTCAAAAATCCATACAGCAACTATTAAATTTTTTGAAAAATAGTTATCGATAATATATATTAGAAAAGTCATATATTATTCGTTACAAATCCGTTTTAATCTATTTAAACGACCACATTTTTGTTAAAAAATATATTTTCCATTTATTTGACTAAATCCTTGTTAAAATAACTTCATTTTATATAAGTTGGAAATTTGGGCAGCACTTCTACGTATATTTTTAAATAATCCATTTTTCTAACTAAAAACCCTCAAATCAATTCCAAATCTATCCTAATCTTTTCCACCAATTCTTCATCAATTTATATAGTTCCAAAATAAAAACATAATGAAATCTCACAAACAAGTATATAGGTGATTGATGAGTGCCTATTTACTCATCATTTTATACCCATATAAGACACAAAAATGACTAAAAACACCCAAATAGACCAAATATTGTTGCAAATATTCTTGGTTTGTGTTTTTATGTGTTTCAGGTACAAAAGGATTGAAAACAAGGAAAAAGCGGACAAAACCGAGCTTGGATGGGAAAAAGAGCAAAACTGAACATTGCCGGATCGACTCGACACCTTTTGAGCATTTAATGAAGAAAAGAAAAATCAAAGTGAAACCCAGGATGAGGCATTTGGATGAGCATGGATAAACGAACCTGACACCAGAAATCCTATTTTCACAAATTACCCTAAACCTAAACCTAAAACCTAAAAATAACCAAACCATTTAACTAAAATCCATATCCCTTATCCCCGTTTTTTAGTTAAAAACCAGTCAACACAAAAGTCAAAACCACTCACCATCCCAAACCATTTGCCCGCCAAACCCTGACAAAACCACCATCCCACCATGTCCTCTCCCATGTTTCCTGCAACCATGTCCCCCCATGCCTTTTCTCAGCTACACGCTATCCCCCCCCCTCACTTAGCTAGTACTTGTTCACGTGATACGTCCAAGCTGGAAATCCACTCAGTCCCCATTTTCCCGCCATTTTTCTATTAGACGATTGAGATTGAACCAAGCCATTCCAACGGCTGGGAAATGTTCAGAGACACGTGGGAAGCTTTTTGAGTGATATATAAGCACCTCCTCAGCACACATTGAAGAATTAATTTGGTAGTAGATAATTAAGTAGATTTTAGTTAAAAATAGAGTTAGTGTAATTTAGTTGTTTAAGTCAAATTTAGATAAGCTTTTAGACATTTAGCTTAATTTCAGCTTGTTGTAATCTTTAAAATTCAGTTTTAATTTAATTTTATCAACCTTGTATGAACTCAGTTGTAATTTAAGTTCTTTGATAATTCAGCCGATTCGAATTTATTGTTATTTACTCTTCATAAGCTCTCCTTTCTGCTTGAATAAGCTGGTACAAGCTCATTTCAGCTTATTGTAAGTTCCCCATTTGCTAATTCAGTGTTATTTCAAAATTTCCAAAAAGTCAAACAAAGTCAAAGTTACTATTCCTCAGCTTATTTTGGAGCTTATTTGCTTTTTCTATATTTAATTGTTTTATTTAATGTTATTGGAAGCTAATTAGACCCATTGTTATTGCTTAAACTAGTTTCAGCCTTAAATGGTTTAAAAGGCCATAAAACAGTTAGTTTACCATAGTGCTTATTACTGCTTATTTCTATTTAAAAAGTTGTTTATTAGGACTATATTAAGTTAGTTAGTTAATGTTAGTATAGAAACTGAGCTTATTTCATCCTATTCTAGTGTTAATCTCAACCTCAGTCACTTAAAGGGGTGTTTGGCTGTTAGGGTCAAACGGGTTAAAATGGGTAGAAACTGTTCATGTGCCACTTTTGAATTTTCAATCTAGCTTAATTTGATGGAAATAAGGTGTTTTTAGTTAGTTAGAGTTTATTGGATAGCTTTCATGGATTTAAGTAGGGTTGTTTAGAATTAAGGCTTAAAACTGAGTAGATAAGCTCAAAATAGCAATAACCTATTTTGAGCTTTTCTTGAGCAATTTCTTGGTTCCATGTTGTCCATTTAGTCAATGCTTAGTTACGAGTTTAGTGCCTTATGCCCTTGTTCAATAGTTAGCCAAAATCAGCCCACTAGTTAAGTAGACTGCATATTTTTTGATTTTCCCATTTTGCAGCCCCTTTTATGTATTTTTAATTTGTTCAATTTCAGTTGTTATAAGCTCAAATTTTGCACAGAGTTAGTTGGCTAGCTTATCTAGCTTTTACTATTTTTTTTAGAATTTTAAGATTTTTCTTGGAGTGCTTTTTCATGGCTTAAAAACTGCTCATTTTGCCCTGCTCCATAGTATATCAGCAGACCTAGTGCTTATTTGCTTTGATTCAGTGCTTATTGGCCTTTCTAGTCAGCTTATTTTGATTCCCATAGTTCATATAGGTTATTCCTAGTCTAGTTTAGCTTATTTCAGTTTCTAAGTAGCTTAATAATAGCTTATTCATGCCTTAGCTTATTTCCATATTTCTTCACTGATAAGCTATTCTGCTTATTTCTGGCTTATTCAGTGAGTATTAAAAATATTCTCTTTTCAAAAGTTAAATATTTTTTATAAGTTTCAAAAAGAAAAAAATAATAAAAAATAAAAAAATTTAATCAAATCTCTTATAATCGGCCACCTTAATCTGCTTTTTCTGTGCTTATTTCAAGTTTTTATAAAAATAGCTTATTTTCGTGTGCTTATTAAGCTTTTAAAGAAAACCAAAAAAAAAATAAAAAAAAAAAGAGGCAAAACCATGGTTCGAACCCTGGTCTCCAGCCTAGCAAAGCCTCACAACACGTTTCACGAACCGAATCACAAATTCGATTCAATCCTTCGTTGGAAAAAACGACTCGGGTTTACATATTTCCTTTGTAAATCTTGGAGAAAAATACGTGTTGATTCCTGCGAATTAAATTTTGGCGCCGTTACCGAGGAAGGCTTGAAGCGAATTTTTAATTCTCGTTTGTCGATGCGTGTTTTGAAGACCCTTCTCTCGAGAAGTTATCGTTTTCTCTCGTAAATATTTTCTTATAAAAAACCCAAAAAGATTTTCATTTCAAAATTTATTTTCCTTTTTTCCCCTTTGTGTTTTTCAAAATGATTTTAAAATATAAAAATCCAAAAATAATCTTCTCATTCCTTTTACTCGTTTAATTCTTTTATGTCTTCATCTTACCATTATGGTTGTGAATGGTGTGGAGGTCCTCCGAACGGTGGAAATTGCCCCGGTTGTAGCATTGTAAATTCGGGAAACGGGTTTGTCTATGATCAAAATCCCTACAATGAAACAACAAATTTCTTTAACCAACCTCCACACCATGAGATGGAAACATATTCTTTTGAATATTGTGGAAGTTTTCCTCATCCGGAATTTGATTGTCGAACGGGAGACATGCTTGTCTATGAGCACGACCCTTATAACAATCAGACACATTCCGGATTTGACCAACCTTCACAATACACAACCCCTCATCACCTTCTTCAGAGCGAGTTAACTAGAGCTGAATTGATTACTAAAATGATCATTGCTCAATATCAACTCAACACGAACTTTCAAACTGAAATTAACGGTCTTAAGGAGATGATTCCTAGAAAGCAAAATCCTCCTATTGACTTATATTACTCAGAAGATAGTGATGAGGAGGAAGAAGAGAACTCAGAGATCAATCCACTTGTTGAAAACCCTTCAGATACCTTTTTAATGGGGGACAAGGAAGTCGAAATCAATCCTCTTGAGGAAATTGATGACCTTGTTCCAATCCCAATGGTATCCGAGGAACCTTGCGATCTTCCTGATCCTACTTCCCACACATTCGATATGACTATCACAAATCCTTTGTTTGATTTTGATTCTGAATTTACTCTAATTTCAGACAATCAAATTTTTGGAAGTGATGAGTCAGATACGGAGACAATAATGGACGAGGTGCAAATTTCTAGCACACAAAGTACAACACATGTCCCACCTCCGTATATCCTTCCAGAGCCCAAGCTCAAAGACGTTCTTCATAAGAGTGATTATCTTCTCGAGGAGTTCACCGATGAACTCACTCACATTGATCCCATCCCACCGGGGGATGAAGATAAAAACTTCAATTTTGAATCAGATCTGAGAGAATTGGAAGTTTTGATAAGTCATGATCAGTCAACTAATTGTGTCTCTAGTCTGGGGGAGTTCGCCGATGAACTCTCTCACATCATATCTCCGCCAGAGTATGATTACTCTAAAGACTCGGAGGGAGACGTGATCTATAGTGAGCAGTTGCTTATTAAAGACACAATCCCAAATCTCCATCCTGAGGTGCTTTTAGATCATGGCTTTAAAAACTTAAATGACAAATCTGATAATGATGACGATTATATCATAATTGTTATCGGGATCTTTCTACCTTTCTTCACCTATAAGGTAGCTTGTCCTTTCCTTCACTCGTTCGGGAGTGAAGACACCATTTTTGACCCCGGCATCTCAATTTATCATTCTTTTGAGCCGGATGTATCTCATCGGAGTGGAACTTTCAAGAACTTCAATTTTTATCCAAACATTTCGAATGAAAGTCCGATGGAGATTTTCTCTTCCACATGCTTCCCCAAGAACAAATGAATTCGGGGTCGAGTCAAGCTAGTGACTCGGTTAACAAAAACATTAGCACCACATGGGTGACAACCCATGTTTCTGACTTCTTTCTATTTTCTGACACTAAGTGTGGGGGGATTCCTCTACTGTGCTTTGTTTTGTGTGTTGTTTGCTCTTATTTGCAGGTTTCCCTTAGATCGTGATAATTGATGCGCCTGTTTTCAATCCAGCCGCCCGATATCCGATCTTTTTGCTAACGATTATCTAGGGATATCTTTTTAATCTTGTTTGTGAAAATAGAGAATTCTTTCACACACTTGGCTATTAGTATTACCTTTTTACGTTCTAAGTGTCGGCATAATAGCCGGTACTTTGAATATTGAGGGCAATATTCAATTCTAAGTGTGGGGGGGAATTCTCGCGATTTTTGTCACATGTGTACCTTCTAGTGCCCTAGTACCCCCGTTTTGGCCAAAATTTTAAAATTTTTTCGTTTTTAAATAAGAAATTGCATGAAAAAGAAGTGCTTTGCACCAAAAAAAGAAAAAAAAAAGTGTTTAGTCTTGATTAGGTTAGAACAAAGGGAATCCCGACTCTGCCAGAGTGTTGATCTGGCTGCTTCCTTAACGGTTAGACTAAGGTTTTACGATTTGTGCAAATGAAAATGCTAAGCGTAGAGTAGTTGGTTCTCTTTAGAGCTTATACAAGTAATATATGACTTTTTCTCCCAGAAGCTCTTAATCTGACTAAAGTACGTGCTGTTTTCAAACGTTTGAACGTTAAAATCATTTTGTTATGCAAAACAAATTTTTATACAATTTTGATATAGAGTCCGAGTTCAACTTTTTATTTTAATTTTTGAGAAAGCATATATGTATATATATTTAAAAAAAAATTGAAAAATGAAAAAAAAAAAAAAAAAAAGAAAATGGAATGATATTGCAAAATAAGAAAATGGAATGATATTGCAAAATGCAATAAGTTTTGATGTTGCAAAAATAAAGAAGTATGTGTTGTATAAATGTAGGAAAATTGCTTTCTCTTAAATTTAAATCGGAAGTTGAACTTGGATTCGTCAATTTTGTCATAAAGGTTAAACGGTAATTTAGTAGATTGTTGATTTCAAAGACCCCGAAAGCTCCGGTACTATTCTCTGTGAGGTGTCAAAAGCCTGGTCACCTAAAACCAACTGGTTTGGGATGTGCCGAGAAGAAAGCCGCTACATGGAAAAGGCCCTTTTCGATCCTTAGATTTTCGAGGTTCCCGGTAAATTAGTATTTGACTTAAACAAATGACAACCATAATAAATGTCGATTTTTGCGGTCAAAATTTTGAAAATGAGCACAGTCACCTAACTTGAATAAATTGTGGGAGTGAAAAGTTAAGTTTCGGCTTACATAGATTATTAGTATAAGTAGTGTTAGCATTTTACAAAAACATTTGCACATTGAGTTTAAGCTTAGTTGGGGGTATAAAAAAGAGGATGACGATTACAATTCCTTGGAGACACCCATTTTGTGTGAATCCCGTTCCATGATACCATTTTTGAAAATCAAGCATGTCATTTATTTTTATTTTAGTTTAAATTTCTTGCATTGAATAAAAAGTCGAAACGGGGTATGCTTAGTATTCTTTTGATCCTTTCATTACTTTATATGATCGGATTGCTAGGGACTAGCAATTGATAGTGTGGGGGGATGATGAGTGCCTATTTACTCATCATTTTATACCCATATAAGACACAAAAATGACCAAAAACACCCAAATAGACCAAATATTGTTGCAAATATTCTTGGTTTGTGTTTTTATGTGTTTCAGGTACAAAAGGATTGAAAACAAGGCAAAAGCGGACAAAACCGAGCTTCGATGGGAAAAAGAGCAAAAATGGACATTGCCGGATCGACTCGACACCTTTTGAGCATTTAATGAAGAAAAGAAAAGTCAAAGTCAAACCCGGGATGAGGCATTTGGATGAGCATGGAAAAACAAACCCGACACCAAAAATCCTATTTTCACAAATTAACCTAAACCTAATTTACCCTAAACCTAAACCTAAAACCTAAAAATAACCAAACCATTTAACTAAAATCCATATCCCTTATCCCCGTTTTTTAGTTAAAAACCAGTCAACACAAAAGTCAAAACCACTCAACATCCCAAACCATTTTCCCGCCAAACCCTGACGAAACTACCATCCCACCATGTCCTCTCCCATGTTTCCTGCCAACCATGTCCCCCCATGCCTTTTCTCAGCTACACGCTATCCCCCCCCCCTCACTTAGCTAGTACTTGTTCACGTGATACGTCCAAGCTGGAAATCCACTCAGTCCCCATTTTCCCGCCATTTTTCTATTAGACGATTGAGATTGAACCAAGCCATTCCAACGGCTGGGAAATGTTCAGAGACACGTGGGAAGCTTTTTGAGTGATATATAAGCACCCCATCATCACACATTGAAGAATTAATTAGGTAGTAGATAATTAAGTAGATTTTAGTTAAATATAGAGTTAGTGTAATTTAGTTGTTTAAGTCAAATTTGGATAAGCTTTTAGACATTTAGCTTAATTTCAGCTTGTTGTAATCTTTAAAATTCAGTTTTAATTTAATTTTAACAACCTTGTATGAACTCAGTTGTGATTTAAGTTCTTTGATAATTCAGCCAATTCGAATTTATTGTTTTTTACTCTTCATAAGCTCTCCTTTCTGCTTGAATAAGCTGGTACAAGCTCATTTCAGCTTATTGTAAGTTCCCCATTTGCTAATTCAGTGTTATTTCAAAATTTCCAAAAAGTCAAACAAAGTCAAAGTTACTGTTCCTCAGCTTATTTTGGAGCTTATTTGCTTTTTCTATATTTAATTGTTTTATTTAATGTTATTAGAAGCTAATTAGACCCATTGTTATTGCTTAAACTAGTTTCAGCCTTAAATGGTTTAAAAGGCCATAAAACAGTTAGTTTACCATAGTGCTTATTACTGCTTATTTCTATTTAAAAAGTTGTTTATTAGGACTATATTAAGTTAGTTAGTTAATGTTAGTATAGAAACTGAGCTTATTTCATCCTATTCTAGTGTTAATCTCAACCTCAGTCACTTAAAGGGGTGTTTGGCTGTTAGGGTCAAACGGGTTAAAATGGGTAGAAACTGTTCATGTGCCACTTTTGAATCTTCAATCTAGCTTAATTTGATGGAAATAAAGTGTTTTTAAGTTAGTTAGAGTTTATTGGATAGCTTTCATGGATTTAAGTAGGGTTGTTTAGAATTAAGGCTTAAAACTGAGTAGATAAGCTCAAAATAGCAATAAGCTATTTTGAGCTTTTCTTGTGCAATTTCTTGGTTCCATGTTGTCCATTTAGTCAATGCTTAGTTACGAGTTTAGTGCCTTATGCCCTTGTTCAATAGTTAGCCAAAATCAGCCCACTAGTTAAGTAGACTGTATATTTTTTTGATTTTCCCATTTTGCAGCCCCTTTTATGTATTTTTAATTTGTTCAATTTCAGTTGTTATAAGCTCAAATTTTGTACAGAGTTAGTTGGCTAGCTTATCTAGCTTTTACTATTTTTTTTAGAATTTTAAGATTTTTCTTGGAATGCTTTTTCATGGCTTAAAAACTGCTCATTTTGCCCTGCTCCATAGTATATCAGCAGACCTAGTGCTTATTTGCTTTGATTCAGTGCTTATTGGCCTTTCTAGTCAGCTTATTTTGATTCCCATAGTTCATATAGGTTATTCCTAGTCTAGTTTAGCTTATTTCAGTTTCTAAGTAGCTTAATAATAGCTTATTCATGCCTTAGCTTATTTCCATATTTCTTCACTGATAAGCTATTCTGTTTATTTCTGGCTTATTCAGTGAGTATTAAAAATATTCTCTTTTCAAAAGTTAAATTATTTTTTATAAGTTTCAAAAAGAAAAATAAAAAATAAAAAATTTAATCAAGTCTCTTATAAGCGGCCACCTTAATCTGCTTTTTCTGTGCTTATTTCAAGTTTTCATAAATTGTTGTTTTTACAAAAATAGCTTATTTTCGTGTGCTTATTAAGCTTTTAAAGAAAAATAAATAAAATAAAAAAAAAAATAAAAAAAAAGGCAAAACCAGGGTTCGAACCCTGGTCTCCAGCCTAGCAAAGCCTCACAACACGTTTCACGAACCGAATCACAAACTCCATTCAATCCTTCGTTGGAAAAAATTACTCGGGTTTACATATTTCCTTTGTAAATCTTGGAGAAAAATACGTGTTGATTCCTGTGAATCAGTGATATAGGTGATGAAAGGAGTTTAAATAAGTATTTAAACTTATTAAATGCATAAATAAGCATAAGGAATGTATAAAATACATAAGTAAAATTATAAACATAGTTTTTAATCTTACTTGATTATGAAGAGTTTTTGGAAAGATTTTGAACAGTAGAACCCACAAAGGTTACTCTAAATCGATTTGTAGTTAATATATAACCCGTAAATGATCAAAATTTGCTTGAAACTAACGAAATCGGATCTTTTTCTTCTTCCTTTTCTTATTGCCAAAACTTAGAGAGATTTTGGGAGAGTTTTTCTAGTTTATTTTTGCAAGTAAAAAGTGTAGGTTAAAGCTTTCTTTTTATGGTGCAAATAAGGGCATTTTGGTAATTTAATGAAAGGGGTGTTTTGGTAATTTCAAGATTTTTGGTCAAAAGTCAAAAATGAGGGGTGGGGGTTAGGGTGGCCCCATTTTTGGGGTATGGGGAGAATGGTGCATTAAATGTTTGTGTTTTATGGTTTAAAAATATCTTGATATTTATATTTATTAGTTTAGATATTTTAATTTGTGTACTGAGTTAGCTAGAAATAAATTTTAGCGAAACAAAAAGAAATATAATAAAGTCATAAAAATTAGGGTTAATTCTACATATAGGTAACGAACTTTTCAAAATTTCCTATGTTAGGTATTTGACTCTCAAAAATACTATGTTAGGTAATGAAACTTGTTTTAACTTTCAATGTTAGGTAATATGACCGCTTAAACTTTGCACTGTTAGTCCTTTTCTCCGTTATCTCCTAACGAGAGAGAAATGGTTTACACCGTTAGTCCTATGGGTTAACTCTATAGCACGTTAGTCCTTTTCTCCGTTATCTCCTAACGAGATAGAAATGGTTTACACCATTAGTCCTATGGGTTAACTCTATTTGCACCGTTAGTCATTTTTAACGTTTTCGTCCGCTTTTTTACGTTTTTGTCCGTTTTTTTTTACGTTTACGTCCGGTTTTTTACGTTTTGGCCCGTTTTTTACGTTTTGGTCCCATTTTTTTACGTTTTCGTCCGCTTTTTTACGTTTTGGTCTGTTTTTTACGTTTTGGTCTGATTTTTTTTTACGTTTTGGTCTGGTTTTTTACGTTTTCGTCTGGTTTTTTACGTTTTGGTCCCATTTTTTTACGTTTTTGTCCGGTTTTTTACGTTTTCGTCCCCTTTTTTTTTTACGTTTTTGTCCCGTTTTTTTTACGTTTTCGTCCAGTTTTTTTACGTTTTCATCCTTTTTTTTACGTTTTCGACCGGTTTTTTACGTTTTCGTCCGGTTTTTTTACGTTTTGGTCCCGGTTTTTTACGTTTTCGTTCGATTTTTTTTACGTTTTGTCCGGTTTTTTTTACGTTTTCGCCCGTTTTTTACTTTTCGTCCATTTTTTTACGTTTTCGTCCGCTTTTTTACGTTTTCGTCCGTTGTTTACGTTTTCGTCCGGTTTTTTATTTTGATTTTTGTCTGTTTTTTACGTTTTTCGTTTTCGTGCGGTTTTTTACGTTTTCGTCCGTTTTTTTTACGTTTTCGTCCGGTTTTTTACGTTTTGTCCCATTTTTTACGTTTTCGTCCTTTTTTACGTTTTCGCCGCTTTTTTACTTTTCGTCCATTTTTTTACGTTTTCGTCCGTTTTTTTACGTTTTCTTTTCGGGTTTTTTAACGTTTTCGTCTGTTTTTTAGTTTTACACCGGTTGTGTTTAAGTAATATATAATTCTTTTATCATTTTATATTTAGTTGAAACTGGGCGATTTAAACGTTTATAAAACAGGACTTTAAACGTTTAAAAACGGCGTAAAGTAATAATAACGTCAAAATCGTATATAATAGCATACGTAAAACCGGCGAAAACGTAAAAACAGACAAAACGTAAAAAACGCAGAAAACGTAAAAACGGCGAAAACGTTAAAAAAAGCGGACGAAACGTAAAAAATGACAAAACGTAAAAAACGGACGAAAACGTAAAAAAGCGACGAAAACGTAAAAATGGACGAAAACGTAAAAAAGCGGCGAAAACGTAAAAAACGGACGAAAACGTAAAAAATCGAACGAAAACGTAAAAAACCGGACAAAACGTAAAAAAAAACGGACGAAAACGTAAAAAACATGGACGAAAACGTAAAAAAAAAGGAAAAACGTAAAAAACGGACGAAAACGTAAAAAAAACGGACGAAAACGTAAAAAACCGGACGAAAACGTAAAAAAAGGGACGAAAACGTAAAAAACGGACGAAAAACGTAAAAAAAATCGACGAAAACGTAAAAAACGGACGAAAACGTAAAAAAACGGACGAAAACGTAAAAAAAACCGGACGAAAAAACGTAAAAAAATGGGACTGAAAACGTAAAAAAGACGAAAACTAAAAAAAATGCGAACGAAAAACGTAAAAAAAAAAACGGGAACGAAAAACGTAAAAAAACACGACGAAAACGTAAAAAACGACGAAAAAGTAAAAAAGGAGAAAACGTAAAAAACTGGACGAAACGTAAAAAAGGGACGAAAATGTAAAAAACCTACGAAAACGTAAAAATTGGGACCAAAACGTAAAAAACCAGACGAAAACGTAAAAAACGGGACCAAAACGTAAAAAAATACGACCAAAACGTAAAAAAACGGACCAAAACGTAAAAAACCGGACGAAAACATAAAAAACCGGACGAAAACGTAAAAAAATCGGACCAAAACATAAAAAACGGAACAAGACGTAAAAAAACCGGACGAAAGCGTAAAAAACCGGACGTAAACGTAAAAAAATCGGACGAAAACGTAAAAAAGCGGACGAAAACGTTAAAAAGGACTAACGGTGCAAATAGAGTTAACCCATAGGACTAACGGTGTAAACCATTTCTATCTCGTTAAGAGATAACGGAGAAAAGGACTAACGGTGCAAATAGAGTTAACCCATAGGACTAATGGTGTAAACCATTTCTATCTCGTTAGGAGATAGCGGAGAAAAGGACTAACGGTGCAAAGCTTAAGAGGTCATATTACCTAACATTGAAAGTTAAAACAAGTTTCATTACCTAACATAGTATTTTTGAGAGTCAAATACCTAACATAGGAAATTTTGAAAAGTTCGTTACCTATATGTAGAATTAACCCTAAAAATTATAAAATTGTATTTTGTATAAGTATCGGGTGTTTAATAATTATCGTTTCACAATTACGTAAATTATCGTAATTATATATATATATATATATATATATATATATATAATAAATGAATTAAAGAATACAAGGTAAAATAATATTTGAATTTTTGTAACATAATAGTGAGTGTAAAAATATACTGGGACCATCGTTGGGAGTATCGGGTATATTGTTCATACGCAAAAATTGTGATTAGAGAAAACTACGATAATGAATAGTAACTTTTTCAAGGATGGATAGTAAAATTTTAAAGTTAAAATTATGACCTAAAAATACGAGTTGTCACAGTACCCACCCATTAAATAAATTCAGTCCCTGAATTCAGCTCGTTCATTCTACAGACATACGTTCTCGTGATCAGATTTGATGAGGCAAACCTTTCCAATCTCGAGCGTAGCCCTCAAAAGACCTTTAGGTAGTCGATTCCAATTTAATCTCACAACTCATCAAACAAGAACTGTCATGAGATTAAACTGAATCGACCAGGGTAACAACTTGACTCTTAGCTTGATTCTCGCAACTCATGAAACAAGAACTGTCACTAGATCAAGTTAGGAAGCAAGTTTAGAATTTTAGGTTTTTAATTCCAATTTAATCTCACAACTCATCAAACAAGAACTGTCATGAGATTAAACTGAATCAGCTTGGGTAACAACTTGACTCTTAGCTTGATTTTCGCAACTCATCAAACAAGAACTGTCACTAGATCAAGGTAGGAAGCAAGTTGTCAGAAAGAAAGGATTCAACATCCTGGAAGGAGGTTTTTTGAAAGATTAACTCGATCATGAAATTGCTTACACCAATCAAGTCAACAAAAAAAATGTAACTAGGGCCGACGTCGTTAGGTCTCAGATTAATCAATGTCGTGAACTTGGACAACTGATGTATGATACAACGACAGTCGTAATATAGAAATCGTAACAAGACGGGAACAAGGACGTGCTTAGTCTAACGAGTCGTAAGGTAGCAAAGAGAAAGCATATACATAAATGCATATATAAGGTACGGTAACACAAACGCGAATATATGAACATGCTATGCATACCCACCCGACCAATGCAATTTCAAGTGACCAGACTCTTAAGACTTGACTAAACATGATCCAAGACTACTATTCTTATCATTGCATGATTCTTCCTGAATTAGACATAGGTGAACATGCTATGTATAATTTAGGATTAACGATGCAACACTAGGACTAGTCGACTCGTATGATGTTCGATGTTTAATAAAATTTTATTCTGGTTATAGTTGCGATTTTTATTTTTGAAAAATCAGCATTCTCAATAACCTTAGGCTCCGATACCAATCTGTCACACCCCGCTAAAGCGGAAACACGAGGTGTAACTGGAAAGGAACACAAGCATATGAGAATAGAACATACCATCATTTAAGATTAAAAGAAAGGGTACATTATTACAACTTGGTTTTTATAACCAATGGCGATAATAAAACATAAGACTTAGTTTTTCAAAAGATAAAATCTTCGAATATGACGACAACAACGATGACATGTGAAGATTTCTAATGGTCTTTATGAAAACACTTATTGACAATCACTTGAAATGCATGAGAGAAAATGGGTCAACTATGAAAATAGTTGGTGAGTACACATGTTTTATATAATGTGAAAACTTTTAAGAGAGAGAGTCTAAGTTTTTGGTCTTTGTTAGCTTTAAAGTTTTGTTATAGTCGGGAATTGCAATAGCATTTAAGTACAAGTGCTAGTTTAGACAATAGGGCTAAGTTAGACTTGTATGATTGTAATAAATACCTTCCTAGTCACAACTAGGAAGGTGGGATTCTCATTTTACTTGGAGGTGTGTGTGTTTTCTTTACTATCTTATATATCGGACATCTTATCGCATTTGAAAAAAAAAAAAAAAAAAAAAAAAAAAAAAAAAAGATGAGTTTTTTGGCGGGAAAATTTGAGTAAAATTTAAATTTGAGGAATGACTTAACGGTCAATTTTTACGCGAGATTTAAATTCTGGTACAAGAGTGAAAGTTTTGGCCCAAAATTCAAATTTTTAGGCCAAAATTCGAATTTTTTGGGAAATTTTTGGCGTAAAAAATTTTTAAACTCAAAATTTTCCAGCATCATTAGAATGTCATTTTATTTCATATTTCACACCAAAATCACAAATGATATTACTGGCTTACACCTTCAACATCACCACGTATAGCCGAAAAGATCCTGATCAAGATTCACAATCAAATTACAATGGCTAAATTATCAGCTGTGACTACAAGGATGATTCATTATTACTTATTTGAAGTTGAAGTAGAATATCACGGGTACGTGTACTTAGTATCTTGAAGATATCGGGGTTGGTTGGATGCATGATTCTTCGAGATCCTTGCTCGATCTTAAACGGCTCACATGTCTAACTCACACCAAGTGGATGACAACTCATACCAAGTTGATGTCTAACTCATACCTACCCCACATGTCTTTGTTTAGTTACCTGTATATATTGTGTTTGTTGTAATAGAGATAGTATGCATTCCTAAACAAACAAAATAATACACAATGTATTAGTTGATAGGAACATCCTCTCATTGAATCATCAAGCATAGCTTGGATCAATGAGAGTCAATTTGTCACCCTAAGGGGATACCATACCGAAAGTATCCCCTTTAAGAAGTTGAAGATGTTATCATGTAGTCTAGTGGGTTTTGAGTAATCTTTGTAACAATTGTTCATTATTAATGGAATATGCTCTTGTATTACTCAATATCATGGACCAACATTGTCTAACTTTTTCTCTAAGTTTTCTGATCCTATAAATAGAGAGCCTAAGGTTATTGTTTTATTACCTCTTGTGCACACAATACTTAAAAGGCTTTTGTTTTCTCTCCTTGTTCTAAAACTCGGCCGAATACCCTCTTGTTTAAGGGATTCGATTTTTGGTTTTGCTAAAAACGTTTTGTGTTTAATTTACTAGCATAACATTTACTTGGTATTAGTACGTGTGTACAAGAACGTGATTCAATCACATTATTGATTGAATCTTGGATTGAATTACAAAACGGTAAGGGGTAATTCTTTAATCCAATTATAAACCCTAATTAAGGTTTTTGGTGATTCAATTGAAGATTGATTCTTGTTTGGCTAGAATCATAAGGTACGCATACTAAGATTGATTCTTGTTTGGCTAGAATCATAAGGTACGCATACTATTTATGTTTGGTTAATTAGTTTACATATTATATGATCCTACTTGCTTCTACTATTACTTTGATGTTATTGTTTAATTATGATTGTCATGTATTAAAATTCCAACAGTGGCATTAAGAGCCTTGGATAATGCGTAATTAATTACCAAAACGCATAAAAAATGAATCTTGAATTGTGTTTTATATTGTTAGTCGATTTTTTAGGGTTATAAAAAATCAAACCCTAATTTTTTTGGGGGTGTCGATAACTCTAATTAATTTTAGGGTTTGGGTTTTCATTTTAATTTGATTAGAAACCCTAGATTAACATGTTTATGTGTTAGTATGCGATCTTGTGGCAACTTGATAATTGTTATGTAGAATACATGAAAATGTGCATGTTTGGCATGGATTTATTTTTGTGATAATTTAAATTGTTTAAATTTGCTATCTGAATTAATGGTTAAGTTTTACGCATGTAATTTAATTGATAGATGTCAAATTGGGGAAGACTCCAATATATTAAGTAATCAATTACGTGCAATATGATATATATTTGCTATGACTAACGCAATCGATATGTCGATGCATGTGACTCACTTACCTTTGTAAGTGATAGTCTTAGTTGAATATATACAATATAAACCTAGAATTGATTATTAATAGGTTTTATCGAATTAAGTTTGCATGTGGCTACATGTTTTTTACATAATTAATATTTATGTAATGTAAGTTTATTTAGTTGTTTTATGTTTTATTTGTATTACTTGTTTTTTGTTTATTTATTGTAAAGACATGTTTATAAACGAAAAAGGGTCATTTTGAATAGAAAAACAATATGGACTAAATAATGGTGAAACAATGAATTGTTTTTGAAGAGTTAAATTTTCAAGTGTTTAATTGATTGTTGAGTTTTGAACCAATAGTACGAACGGCTCACCTAATTGTGACAAACTATAAGAGGGGTATAAGTAGAAACGGGTTTTTAATAAGCTTCGCACTGACCTTTGTTTCAACGCTCCTTTGTGAGTCAAATTGGAGCTACCAAGTACGACTATTTTATGTACAAAATCACCTTAAGGGTGAATTAGCTTTAATTCCATGCGCCACTTTGTGGTAATTATCCAAAACACTAAGTCTTTAGACTTATGCAAAAGTACGATATAATGGATGATAATTAAAGGTATATTATTTAATTGGTGAACCCAATACCTCAATTAAAAACGTTTATAAATTTGTTCTTAATGAATTGGTAAATAAAAAAGTTTTATTAAACTTATGATACGAAGATGTATGCATGCTTCTTCGTACATATTTTGATTATAAACATAAAAAACTAGTACCCTTAAAATTAAGTTGATGCCATCTAATTAAAATAACACTTGAAGTGGTGATTTACGTCATGTGAGAGCTTGGAATAGATTGCAATGGAAAGGTAAATTCATACTTTCATTTCTAGCAGATCAACTGATTTAATGGAATGTTAGGAATATAAATATTCATCTGAAGACTCGGTCACCTCGAGTACTCATTAGCATTTAATAGCTCGTAGGAATATTAGTACTATTAGTAATAGTTAAGTTATTTTAGTATTTGTGGAGTGGGTCGGGTCTTTACCAATTGTCAGCTCGCTCCACAGCCCACACGGGGCACTTATATTTGTAACTATAAATACCCCTCTCCACCTAGGGAGAGGGTTGGAACTTCTCATACTTTCAATACAATATTCTCTTCACTGTCTCTCACTAAGTTCCCAACTCACTTTCTCTCTCTAAATTTCTTAAGTTATTCGGCCAAATCCATACGATTTATGTGTTTAAGTGTTATGAATATGCTACAATTGGTATCAAGAGCCATAGTTAGGTTCTAGCTTTTGCATATTCTCGAATTTGTGGTGAGATTTTGGAGTGTTTGTGTTATTTGTGTGGTTCGTATAGTCTTGTCAAGAAAAACATTGGTTTGGCTTTGTTTGTGGTTCAAATCAATAAAACTTAGTACTTTTGTGTTCATATAGCTCCATAGTTTAGTTTCTTGGTATTCTACGGGTGATTTAGTGTGTTTCGTGGAAGATCTAAGGAGTTTCTTGACTGCCGTTTACTACTCGGACGCATATTCTTGGCAGCGGTTTGGGTATCGACAAATGGTTCTTATCTGCGGTTTGTGTTATTAGGGAAATTGTTGGTAGCGGTTTGCCAAGAACTTTGACAGCGGTTTGGAGCTTAACCAAAACGGGAAAGACGACAAAAAGGGACGGAAAGTGACGTTTTTGTCCTCTTATCATTGCGGTTTGTGGTTTTTGTCTTGTTGCGGTTTGTCGTTTTGTCTAGCGGTTTGACTTTAGGTGCTGCGGTTTGACTCACTGCGGTTTAGGTCTTCGCGGTTTGAAATTCAGCGGTTTGGTGATTCGGCGGTTTGTCAAGGTTGAGTTTAACCATTGCGGTTTGTCTAGTATTCCTGCGGTTTGGTATTCTGGTTCAGCGGTTTGATCTTTGCGGTTTGTCTAGTATTCCTACGGTTTGATCCTTGCGGTTTGTCTAGTATTGCTGCGGTTTGAATCTTGCGGTTTGGTATTCTGGTTCTGCGGTTGGATCTTTGCGGTTTGCCTAGTATTCCTGCGGTTTGAATCTTGCGGTTTGATCTTTGCGGTTTGTCTAGTATTCTTGCAGTTTGAGTCTTGCGGTTTGGTACTCTTGTGCAGCGGTTTGACCATAGCGGTTTGTCGTGTGTGATTGCGGTTTGGGTACTGCGGTTTGATACTAAAGTAATACTATTAACTGTGATTTGACTCAAGTTATCAAATAACGGTTTATTCTTGATTTTGTAAAATCCCGCGAAAGAACTTATTTCTCGGTTTAAATCAAAGAATTATAAAATCCCGTTCACTTTAACATCATGACGAGCACAGCTTCTGATGATATTCAAGCTGCTGGGTCTGACACCCGTCCTCCTATGCTTGATAGGACAGACTATGAGTCGTGGGCACAACGAATTCGACTCTACTGCTTGGGAAAAGAGAATGGAGTTAACATTCTCAAATCAATTGATGAAGGACCATTTCAGATGGGAACCACAAGAGATGCTGTAACTACTGGTGAGGATGGAACGGTAACGTTTGGAATCGATAGGCCACGCACGTACAATGATCTGAATGAGGAAGAAAGGAAGAGGTACGATGCAGACATTAGGGCCTCCAACATTGTCATTCAAGGCTTGCCCAAAGATGTTTACAAACTCATCAATTTCAACACTGAAGCAAAAGCAGTTTGGGATAATGTCAAGATGCTTCTAGCTGGATCAGAACTTACAAAAGAAGATCGTGAGTCACAGCTATATGATGAGTTTGAGCATTTCAAGATGAACCCGGGTGAAAACATCACTGATTACTATGTGAGATTTCACAAGCTGGTGAACGACATGAGAATTATCAGAATGACAATGCCAAACATCCAACTCAACTCAAAGTTTGTAAACAACGTGACACCAGAATGGGAAAAATTTGTTACTGCAGTAAAACTCAACAAGGGATTGAGGGATACAAATTATGAACAGTTGTATGCCTACCTGCAACAACATGAAAAACATGCTGCTTATGCTCGTTTGTTGAGAGAAAAACTCAATCCAACAGCACCAAGTGACCCACTTGCACTTGTTGCAAATGTTCAACCTATCAGCCAATCTCCATCTGAGCATACTTATCATCATCCCTATTCATCATCATCTGCCATGAATCCACAACTGGACTCAGGTTACTCTCACACCGACAAAATGATTGATAACCTCACCAATCAAGTGTCCTTACTTGTTCAACAATTTAAAGCAACACTCCCTCAAACTAACAATCAACTCAGAACCTCATCAAACCCACGCAATCAGGCAACTATGGAGGATGGAAGAATTGTGGTTCAGAATGTTCAGGGGAGGCAGAACTTGAATCAAAGGAACATGGGTCGAGGTAATGTGCAGATCAGAGTAGGGAATGCAAATCAGGGGCAGGGGAAGCAACCCAAGTGTTATAACTGTGGTGGACTTGGACACATTGCCAGAAACTGTAATCAACCAAAACGCCCACAGAACTCTGACTATTTCAAGGAAAAGATGTTGATGCAAGCTCAATAGAATGGAGCTGTGTTGGACGAAGAAGAATTGTTGTTTCTTGCTGGCGATGGGGGAAATACTTTTGATGCCGATGTGGACGAGCAGCCAGTTCAGGACCTTGCACTTAATGATCCCAACATTTTCAAAGCTGATGATTGTGATGCTTTTGACTCTGATGTGGATGATGAACCAACTGCTCAAACAATCTTCATGGCTAATCTGACATCTATTGTCTCATCACCTCAACAAGCTGGTCCCTCCAATGCATCTGTCATTTCTGAGGTACTAAAGCTTTATGACACATATAACGTGGTTGATAAACAAAAGATTCCCAACGAAGTACAACAGAAAGATGTGGTTGATTCAGATACTGTTGACATGGGAAATAGTAATATTATTCCATATGAACAATATGTGAATCACAACAACGTGTCTGATGTACAAGGTGGTGCATCTTCTGTTGAAAATATTGCTTGTGTTGTAGATAATGCTTGTGTGGTAGATAATGCTTGTGAGTGGCATGAAAACACTGAGTTTGTCCCTGATGACACCTTGACCACTAGACTAAACATATATAAAGATCAGGTGGCAATTTATGAACAACGTGCTAAATTTGAACTAACTGAACGTGAGCAGAAAATGGATAGTCAAATGCGTACACTTATAACTGAGCGTAATTTAAGGGAGGAAACGTTAAAACAAGAGTTGATTTCTTTGCAAAAACAGCTGGACCAGACTGTTAAACAAAAACAGGAGGCCCAAGAGCACGTTAATACACTAAAACAAGATTTCAAGGAAAAAGAAACACAACTCTTAAATGATTTCTCAAGAATTAAAACCTTAAAGAATAAGCTTGAAAACAAGTTGTACACACAAGACCAAACCAGACAGACTGCCCAAATGATTCAGAAGCACAAAAAGTTGTGTGATAAGCATAGTGAAAGTAATGTAGGTGAACCTAAATTAGCTCTCCTTAGGAATGCTAAAGTAGCCCAACCTGCCTTATATGATGCCAATGTGATGATTATGCCTAGTCATGCCCCACCTGATGTTTCATCTTTAAAAGAGAGTAATGAGATAGAAGTGAGAAATAGAGAAAGAATGAATGAGAAAATGAAGGATCCCAAATGCATAGCCAATCGAATAATAGTCAAACCCCATGATTATTATGAGGAGAATCGATTGACTGTGTTTGCACCTCAAAAGAAGTTAACGCCTGAACAAATATTTTGGTCTTTAGATATAGAAAAGAGAAAGGCCGATGAGCTTGAAGCCAAAACTCCATCCCTTAGGAAAATTGCAGCTGCGACGGTGTATCCTCCCAATACACCTAGGCATTTGGTTCCTTTGACTCTTCCTACTAAATGTAAAACCTTAATTAGCATATATGTACTTTGTCAACTATTTGCTGATTTTGATAAAACATGTAAGAAGAGAATTACACCAACCGGAATTATTGAGGGGGAAAGGGGTTTTGAACAAACAAAAAGGTGTTACTTAACTGAGGTCATTCCATTCTTTAAATTACTCAAGGAACAGTTTGAAGGAATGCAAAACACCCTTAAAACTGAAGTAAATGAAATGAAAGCATTGTTTAAAGATATGGAAAATAAGGTAGCTCAATATGCGATAGAACTTAAGAGCCGTGAGATCGAGAGAAAGAACATTCTCATCACCAATGAGAATTTGATTGATAGATGTATTGCACAGGATATATTTTATACTGCCACTGATTCTGCTTTAACTGCCTGTCAATTTCATGAGTATTCTATTGCATTGAATGTTACCCAGAATCGTGTTGTTGAGCTTGAGGGGGAGAATTTGAAACTGCAAGAGAAAATTCAAAATGATGACCATGATAACATGGTCAAGCGTTTTTCAAAACTAGAAGTTGATCATCTTAATTTACAATTAAAATATCAACACTTAGAAGAAAAATGTAAAATATCAAATGCCAAGACATCTCTGGATGCTCCTGAATTTGATACATATTTTGAATTGAGTAAACATGATGAAAAAATTCAAGCTCACACTAACACGATTCGACTGTTGAGGGCTCAAATTGCCCAATTAAAGTCAAATAAGGATGAAGCAATTGGCACCAATAAACCATCGTCTTTGGATTCTCAGAATTTTCACTATCAGGACACTATCAATAAGTTACACTATGAAAATGAGTGTTTTCGAGCTGAAAATTCAAAAATCAAACAACCTTACAAAGAGTTATATGACTCAATTAAAGTCACATGAAAAAGTCATAATGAAAAAATAACTTCTTTGTTAAATGAGATTGAGAATCTTAAGACTCAGGTGAAAGGGAAAATGCCAATTGGCACTTGTGATAATGTTGCTCCAAAGGTTTCTGTTGTTAGGAAGTATGATGTTGATGTTGTGCCTATTCCAATTCCCCTTAGGAACAATAGGTCTGCCCATCAAATTTATCTCAATCACCTTAAGGATAGCCTGGATACACTTCGTGAGATTGTAGAGAAGGATAGGATAGAAAAACCACTTGATAAAGCAGTTATGGATGCCTACTTCCTCACTAAAAGGTCTTAGGAATTTTTAGAGCACGTCATTGGCACTGGCCCTAAGATTGATAACAAAAAGGATAGATTTGTTGCATCATCATCTACGACTAAAAACAAGCACGTAACCTTTGATCTACCACTGAGAACATCAGAACCCAGCACATCAAAGTCAGGAAAGCAAATGACAGTAAAACAAACTAATGTTCCCATCATTACTTCTACAGGAGTAAAATGTAACACCAAAGCTAGCGGGTCAAAGCCTAGAGGCAATGCAAGGAAAGATAGGACTGCGCCAGCTAAGAGTGGTCACGAGAAGAAAGCAGAAGCCCAACTTAGGAACAATAAGTTTGCAAAGAATAGAATGAATCATGTTGATTCTAGTATCAAAAGTACTGTAATTGATTCGAATTCTAATGTTGTCTGTAGAACATGTAACGAATGTTTAATTTTTGCTAATCATGATGATTGTGTTGTGTCATTTTTGATGTCTTCTGTACAACCCCATGTTAAGAATGTTAGGAAAACTGAAACAAGTAAGAAAGTTTGGAAAGCAACAGGAAAAAACGTTTGCAAATGTCGGGTATCGATGGAGACCCACTGGAAGGAAGCTCACTTTAGGAGATCAGTGCCCCTTAACTAAATTGAATAACCATAAAGTAGTGAAGGTTAAGGAATGGAAACCAACTGGTCGAATGTTGCCTTTAGTGACACAATGCCCTGCTACTAGGTCAATTGCTTCTTCTAGAGTAGTTTCCACTGTAAATACAGTAGCATCTGTGAAACCTGTAGTTCCAGAATTTGTGTGTGCTAACCAAACGGACCCCAACTGTACGTGGGGATCCACATTTTTCAGTTATCTATCATTGTCTGTTTTCAAATGCAGGTCGTACAAATCGTCCTTTGGTATTTGGACTCAGGCTGCTCAAAACATATGACTGGGGATCGCTCACGGCTCAAGAATTTCGTGAAAAAGTTTATCGGGACAGTTAGATTTGGGAACGACCATTTTGGGGCAATTATGGGTTATGGAGATTATGTGTTTGGCGACAGTGTAATTTCCCGGGTATACTATGTGGAAGGACTAGGGCATAACTTGTTTTCTGTTGGTCAATTTTATGACTCCGATCTTGAAGTTGCTTTCAGAAAACACACTTGTTTCATCAAAGAGTTGGATGGTGTTGATCTTCTTAAAGGCAGTCGTGGCCACAATTTATACACCATCTCTATTGAAGAAATGATGAGGTCCTCTCCTATTTGCTTGCTTTCAAAGGCCTCAAAGACTAAATCTTGGCTTTGGCACCGTCGTTTAAACCACTTGAACTTCGGCACCATAAATGACTTGTCTCGCAAGGATCTTGTACGAGGCATGCCCAGCCTAAGTTTGAGAAAGATCATCTTTGTTCTGCATGTCAATTGGGCAAAAGCAAGAAACATACTCACAAACCCAAAACCATCAATACCATCATGGAAGTTCTTCACACCCTTCACATGGATCTGTGCGGACCAATGAGATTGCAGAGTATAAATGGAAAGAAATATGTTCTTGTGGTGGTCGACGACTACTCTCGGTTTACATGGGTAAAGTTTTTGAGAACCAAGGATGAAACTCCAGAGGTTATCATCAAACTAATCAAGCATTTACAAGTAAGGCTGAACAAAACTGTCAGAATCATCCGGACGGACAATGGAACTGAGTTTGTTAACCAACAACTCACTCAATTTTATGAAAGTATTGGCATAACTCATCAGAAGAGTGTTGCACGCACTCCTCAGCAGAACGACGTTGTTGAAAGACGAAATCGTACCCTAGTGGAAGCTGCAAGAACTATGCTAATATATTCTAAGGCCCCGATGTTTCTTTGGGCAGAAGCAATTGCTACTGCGTGTTACACCCAAAACCGTTCCTTGATACATACTCTTCACAACAAAACTCCCTACGAGCTGATACATGGCAAGAAACCAGATCTTTCCTTTCTTCGAGTGTTCGGTGCTTTGTGCTATCCAACAAATGATGGTCAAGACTTGGGAAAGCTAAAGGCTAAAGCAGACGTAGGTTTCTTCGTTGGGTATGCACCAGATCGCAAGGGATATAGAATCTACAACAAAAGAACACGACAAATCATGGAAACTATTCACGTGACATTCGATGAGCTGACTGAGCAAACGGCTCCTGGACAAACCAGTTCTGGACCCACACCTAATCTATTGACACCTGGACCAATTAGTTCAGGTCTTGTACAGAATCCCACGCTTGTAGTTCCTTATGTACCTCCCACCAGTGGCGAGTTGAAAAGTTATTTGATCCGATGTTTGACGAATATTTTGAGCCACCAACAGCTAACACTACAACGGAAGCTCCACCTGTACCTCCTGTTGCTGATGCTCAAACTCCACAAAACTCAGAAGGTTCATCCGTATCTGTCACAATTTGTCAAGATGCACCACCTGGCAGTCAATCGCCTTCATCATCAAATATTCAATCTTCTCCGGTGCAGCAAGGTTCTGCAGATGACAATTCTTTTGAAGTGAATCCTTTCGCTCTTGTTGATGATGCTCTATTTGAAAATGTATTTGCTCCTAAGTCTTCCACTAATACATCTTCTTCAGGAGATCTCAACACGGCAACATCTGTTCAATACCCTCAACCACATGATCATCTCAGAAAATGGACCAATGATCATCCAATTGACAACATCATTGGTAACCCTTCTCGTCCGGTATCCACTCGAAAGCAACTTGCCACTGATGCACTGTGGTGCTTCTTCAATTCTGTACTATCCAAAGTAAAGCCAAAAGACGTCAAAGAAGCCATGTCCAAAGACTGTTGGTTTACTGCTATGCAAGATGAAATTCATGAGTTTGATCGACTTGAAGTGTGGGAATTAGTGCCTCCTCCAGAGTGTGCAATGATTATTGCTCTAAAGTGGATCTTCAAAGTGAAACTCGATGAGCACGGTGATGTTTTAAAGAATAAGGCACGGCTTGTTGCGAAGGGGTACCGACAAGAAGAGGGCATAGACTTTGAAGAATCATTTGCTCCGGTGGCTAGAATTGAAGCCATCAGAATCTTTCTAGCTAATGCTGCCAGTCAGAATATGATTGTCTACCAAATGGATGTAAAGACAGCATTTCTAAACGGTGATCTGAAGGAGGAAGTCTATGTCAGTCAACCAGAAGGTTTTGTGGATCCTGATCATCCTACTCACGTCTACCGTTTGAAGAAGGCTCTATATGGGCTAAAGCAAGCACCCAGGGCGTGGTATGATACTTTATCGAAGTTTCTGTTGATCCTACACTATTCACTAGGAAATCGGGCAAACATCTGCTTCTTGTTCAGATTTATGTAGATGACATCATCTTTGCCTCTTCTGATCCTAGGGAATGTGATAGGTTTTCTAATGAGATGAGTTCTAAGTTTCAAATGTCTATGATGGGACAAATGTCGTTCTTCTTGGGTTTGCAAATATCTCAAAGTCCCGGAGGCATCTTTATTAATCAATCCAAATATGCAAATGAAATATTGAAGAAATTTGGATTTGAATCAAGTGATGCAGTTGACACTCCTATGGTTGAGAGATCTTAACGTACCTTACCGCCAGCCGGCCAGATCTCTTGTTCGCCGTATGTATGTGTGCTCGGTATCAGTCCAAGCCCACCAAGAAGCATCTGGAAGCGGTAAAACGGGTCTTCAGATATCTTCAAGGCACTGTTCACATGGGTCTCTGGTATCCTAAGGACACCGCAATGGAACTCACGGCTTATGCAGATGCGGATCATGCGGGGTGTCAAGATACTCGTCGAAGCACATCGGGAGGTGCTCAGTTTCTTGGGGAAAAGTTGGTCAGCTGGTCTTCTAAAAAGCAAATGAGTACTTCAATATCTTCCACAGAGGCTGAATACATTGCCATGTCCGCGTGTTGTGCTCAAATTCTTCGGATGCGATCACAACTATCAGACTATGGATTTGCATATAACAAGATTCCTCTGTATTGCGATAACAAAAGTGCTATCGCTCTTTGCTGCAACAATGTCCAACATTCCCGTTCAAAGTAAATCGACATCAGGCATCACTTCATAAGGGAACAGGTTGAGAAAGGGATCGTTGAACTCTACTTCGTGAGGACGGAGTTTCAATTAGCAGATATCTTCACTAAGGCACTTCCGAGAGAACGGTTTCAATTTATTCTCCCGCGTCTTGGCATGAAGAGTTTGACTCCAGAAACACTTAAGGGTCATCAAGAAGAAAACGAGGAGTAAAGGATTTACTTCACATATCCTTGTATATATTTGTATATATCTTAAAATCAAAAAGTAAATAGAAAAATATAAAACCTATAAAAACCCTAAAAATCAGAAAAACAAAAAATACCAAAAATAGTTCTTCTAGGCATGTCTTCTGTTTATCGATAACATTTACGGCCCTAGAAATGTCATTCAATAATGACACGATACTTTAAATGAAGCTCAAGCAGAAGTTATATTAACTGGTTAAAACATGTCTAATCGGCTTGCAGTTACTTCAGACTGCAACCCGTGCTCTACTATGGGGAAAGCATGTTGCCAAAAAGACAGCTGTTCCTCCAACTGGGTGATGGTCACCTGGGCATGGATTACTTTATATCCATGTTTCTTCGATCTGATGTACGATTCAGTGCATCATTTCTTGTATAAGAAGAGAAGTCTTCTTTACACCACAAACTCTTTATCTTCTATGATTCTTCAGGAGAGTTTTGGTGTTTCACAAGGTGGTAACTGGACTTAAATTTTCACAAATACTTGACGCTCAATTGAATGACCACAGCTCTTTAAATAGAATACGGGTCATTAATTGAGGGGGAGAGTATTTGTTCAAAATTTCTAACACCTTTTTAAGCATTGTGCAACATCAGCAGTGACAATCTCTCGTGGTTTAAGGGGGAGCATAGTATGCTTCATAATCAGAATATATATTAAAACCTAACCACACTTTTCCCAAATTTTCTAAACATATTTAAATCAATTGGGATCACAAATCTCAAATGGTTTGAAATTTTTGATCGGGGGAGAGAATGTGATTTAAATATGAAATCTGAAAAAAATGTGATGTTTTGGACTCAAGTGTAGGCTCTCCCATATGTGCTAAACTCTTTCATATATCGATGCACGTATTGAGGGGGAGCGAATGGATGAAAATGGATGTGGCATCTCATGTGAGCACGACTCAGACTTCACGAATGAATTGACGAAACAAAAATTGTCATTAATCGAAAGGACATATCCTGGCCGGGTAATAATTTCAAGCTGGTCTAACCAGTGATGTAAGCGTGTCTCGAAAAGGATGTGTCTGAGTAGAGTGTACCATTTTGAGAAACTTTCTGTGAATTTGACCAGGCCGGGAAATAATTTCAAGCTAGTCTAACTAGTGATGTAAGCGTGTCTCGAATCGGTCATGTTCACTGAAAGTGGATCAATTCAAAAAGTGCAAGCTCTACCCAACATGTGCAAATTTTAAATTAAAACATATGAGCACATGTTAAGGGGGAGCATTTGAAAAATATAAAACTCTCAAAGTGTTAGCAAAATGTGTTTCATAATCGTAAACACTTTGAGAGATTTTTCAAGGATTTGGTTAATGGCAACATAGGATAGTCATGAAGTTATAAGGTGGCTAAGGTTAGGAAAACCGTCCTATGATCTGCCAGAGCCGGAGGGATCTACCCAAGGACAATACCAAATAGTTAGTATTAGAAAGTCCTTAGGTATGATTATGAAAAAGGAGTAATATGAGAAAGGAGAAAGAAGGGGTTGAAGAATTAAAAAGAAAAGTAATGTGAAAGGGTGAAAAGAAATAGCCCTCTAAATTATTCAACCTTAGGGCAGAAACCGGGTTCAATTCATATGCTACTGGTTGTTACTTAGGTGACGCCGGTATTGAAGACAAGACGTCATGGACCCAGTGATGCACTACACTAAACCTTCTAAGCCACTCAAGTTCTCTTAAAAGGACTTGTTTCATTCTCACGGGGAACCCTGCATAATCTATCGACCGCTCATTACGAGTTATGTTGATATTGAAACAGGAGACACCGCTCCAGTCTTCGACTACCAAAATTGCACTTATCGAGTCTAGAGCCACGAGATGCATCATAAGATCTCATAGGAACACGTGTTACTTCTACACTGGTTGTTCAACATTAAGGACACCAGTTGTAAACTTATGAGTCCTACGCAGATCTTAGCAATTTGTCAGAACATTTATGAGGGAATTTACAAATGTAATTCTCAGTGATTGAATGAAAAGTCCTGCCAGGGTCAACATCAAATAGCCCTGAAATCATGTCACTTCGGTAATTCCTTGTGGATTACGCTTAGTGGTCGCAGCGGTTTCAAACGGTCTACAATCGTGGAGTGAACTCCAGCGACTCACCTAATCGTTGATTTACTACGGTAGATCTTATAAGCCCTCTGTGGGTTTTCGATTTAGGAACGGCCTTGGTAAGGATTAGAGAGAGTTTTCACACTATGCTGTTAACAATCTCGAAGTCCGAACCTGTAAGTACCGGACATTTTATTGCTAACTGTCGTATGCAGGAATTCCTGGCGGTTGTAGATGATTGCAAAAAAGATGTCAATCCATTACCACATGCTCACACTACACCATCATCGTATTCAAAGAAGTCATGATAAACTAAAAGACCTTCAACACTGCTTCTGCAAACTCTGATGCTGAAAATATGACCCAAAATAGTGTGAGCATGTCAGCTCAATGAGTACCACATCACATGGAGACATACTGCTAAAAGATGACCTGGAGACATACGTTGGATGATGACATCAAAGAATCACCAAAGATCATCCAAGACAAAAGAACGGTCATCAAAAGATCACTGCTGAATGTACAAAGACTAACGAATTTGAAGAATCAAAGACTACAAGCTATGAAGTCAAGTTCAGAGGATAGAATGCTAGAATTCATAATATTATTTCCGGGGTGACCTCCCTTAGGGGGTGATTGTTTGGAATATAAATATTCATCTGAAGACTCGGTCACCCCGAGTACTCATTAGCATTTAATAGCTAGTAGGAATATTAGTACTATTAGTAATAGTTAAGATATTTTAGTATTTGTGGAGTGGGTCGGGTCTTTACCCACTGTCAGCTCTCTCCACAGCCCACACGGGGCACTTATATTTGTAACTATAAATACCCCTCTCCACCTAGGGAGAGGGTTGGAACTTCTCATACTTTCAATACAATATTCTCTTCACTTTCTCTCACTAAGTTCCCAACTCACTTTCTCTCTCTAAATTTCTTAACTCATTCGGCCAAATCCACACGATTTATGTGTTTAAGTGTTATGAATATGCTACATGGAACTATGTTAATTTGCAGTTCTTTAAATTAGACGACTTAATTAAGTTGTAAGTGAGATCTTGGACTCAAGGCATAAGATGGGAATAAAACATGCTTACATTGTAATATTGTTTGGCAATGTAAATTCCGTAAAGATCTAGGAATTGTAAATTGTTTGCCAATTATTGTTTGACAATTACCTTGTTGAATACTTTCATTACTAGCAGATCAACTGATGTAATGGATTTATGTCAATTAGGATCCTAGCTTTAAGAAAATTCTATGGTTTATATGAATATTAACCAATGGGTATTTAATTTTCTTAAAGATTGTATTATCGAAAATACTCAAATTGAATTTTGTAAATTCTTTTAAATGTATTAATGCAACATTAAACCGTAAACGTGGGATATTCTTTTATTGGTAAATTGATCTACACCCGTAGGGGTTTTTTTTTGCTAGAGTCAACTTTACTAAAAGGATAAACCTAGTCTCCTTTCCATGAGAGAAGCGTGAGACTTAATCATATTCCTTTTCATGAATAAGAAAGGTATGATAGGAAAATTAGAATTGTCTAAATTCTAAATACATAACTCATAGCAAACTTTAATAGTTAAGATTATTGCACATTTTATGAGTTATTAAATTAGAAGCTAGACTAATTACCGCAAAATGGTAAAAGACAAACTAGTATATTTTATCTAGTTGTTTTGTTTTAACCATTTAAAGGTGCTACATACCATTGTGGGGATGGTAGACCTATTAAGGAAGAAATTTGCACGCCCAATTTTTCAAGTTAATTGTATTGATGGATAGTCCATCATTTACAAAGTAGAATACATTCTTTTAGTACCTAAGTAATTGTTACATATGAGTTTTCTCAAAGGTATAGGAAAGTAAAAAGCACACTATTTGCTTTTACTGGTTATGAAACACTTACAATGTTGTCAAATCCAGTGGGAGCATTGTGTTGTAATTACTGAATAATGAATTATTGTAATGATCTGTAATTCAGTGGGAGCTACAAGCTTTGTTGTTAGGAATATGAATATTCAGTTGAAGACTAGGTCACCCCGAGTACTTATTAGCACTTCATAGCTCGTAGGATAATTAGTAATATTAGTAGTAGTTTAGTTATTATTATTAGTATTGTGGAGTGGGTCGGGTCTTTACCCACTGTCAGCTCGCTCCACAGCCCACTAGGGGCATATTATGTAGTAAGTATAAATACCCCTTCCCTTGCAAGGGAAGGGTTGGAACTTCTCATTTTATCTAATCTAATACACATACATTTCTCTCTCTAAGTTCCCACCTTTCTCTCTCTAACTTCTCATCTCTTAGTTCGATCCATATCTTGCCTCAAACTAGTGTTTATGTGATAGTGAATATCCTACAATTGGTATCAAGAGCCATGGTTAGGTCCATGTGTGTTGATGTTCACGGATCTGTGTAGTTTGGGGTTGTTTTTGGTTCGAATAGTTTGCTCCTAAAAATCCATTTTACGCTTTGTTTAGAGGTTAAAAGTTGTTAAATCTTGTACTTTCTAGCTTAGGGATTACATAGGAGTAGTGTTTGGTGTTTGGAATCACAGATCTAGGCGTTGTGTGGTGGTTTTTGGAAGATTAAAAGGTTGTTCGTGGTGGAGGTTTGTCTCACGGTAAAAAGTTCTTCGTGGCGATTTGTGTCTGGCTGGGAAAGAAAAGTAGCGATTTGTGTCTTTCTCGAGTTAGCTATTTGTCCCTTTACCGGATTTGGCAAAAATGACAAACCACTACGATAGTGACTTGTTTGGCGTTTTGTGGGTAGCGTTTTGTCCTAAGATAGTGACAGTTCTGTCTTTTTGTGACCTAGCGATTTGTCCAGTATCAAAAGTTAGCGATTTGTGTTAGTCAAGGTGGCGATTTGACCAATTTCAAAAGTTAGCGTTTTGTGTCTGGCGACTTGTGTCAAAGTAGCGACTTGTCCAGGTTACAAAAGCAGCGTTTTGTCCTATTTCCAAAAGTTAGCGTTTTGTGTCTGGCGACTTGTGTCAAAGTAGCGACTTGTCCAGTTTCCGAAAGTAGCGATTTGTGGGTAGCGTTTTGTGTCCGTCAGAGTAGCGTTTTGTCTATCTGCTCATTGTAGCGTTTTGCCTCTCTGATCACTGTAGCGTTTTGTCTATCTGCTCATTGTAGCGATTTGTCATATTTGACCAAAGTTGACTTTTTACGTCAAAACTTCAAACGGCCATAACTTTTGAACCGTAACTCCGTTTTCAGCGAAACACCTGTCAAAACGACCGGAACAGCCTGAATATTGTGAGGTTTCACCACAAAGTCGTGAAACGAATTTTTCGAGGCCCAAATCCCTTCCGAAAAGAAGTTATTGAGGTTTTAAGTTTTTCAGACCAAAATTTCGCCATAATAACTTGCAACAACCATACCAAACAGATCAACAAGCCTACCAGACCTTCATCATAACACATATCAAGCATCATTTCACGGTTTATTCTTGATTTTGTAAAACCCCGCGAAAGAATCTATTTCTCGGTTTAAATCATAGAATTGTAAAATCCCGTGCACGTTAATATCATGTCAAATACTTCAGATTTTGCTATATCAGAGATACTCAGATTGTACAACATGATTGACAAACAAAAGATTCCCAAAGATGTTCGACAGATAAACGTGTTTGACTATGTTGGTGCCAATAGTGACTTTGTGTGCCTGAATTCTCAAAAAAACAAGCTTCATCAGCCACTGACAAATGTTGGGGAGTCAGATACTGCTAGGAACAACGTGCAACATGAGAAACACAAAGAAGCGTCGGATGAACCTAATGGGGTATCTTATGTCATTAATAATGATAATGTGTTGCATGAACAAAAGATTCCCGACAAATTGCAACAGACAAACGTTGTTGAGTCAGATATTGCTTATATGGGAAATAGCGATGTTTTCCCATATGAACAATATGTGAATCACAACGAAGCGTCTGTTGTACCTAGTTGTGCATCTTCTGCTCTAAATGATGATTATGTGCTGCATGAGAACACTGTGTTTGTCTCTGATGATAACTTGGTCACTAGACTAAACATCTATAAGGAACAAGTAGCCATGTATGAACAGCGTGCTAAGTTTGAACTTAATGAACGTGAGCAGAAATTAGAAGGTCAAATGAGTACACTTATTAAAGAGTCTAGAGTAAGAGAAGAAACATTAAAACAAGAGTTGAATTCTTTGAAAAATCAGCTAGAACAATCTGTCAAACAGAAACAGGAAGTACAAAATTGTATAACTACACTTAAGCTAGAATTCAAAGAAAAAGAAACAACATTCTTAAATGATTTCTCTAGACTCAAGACGTTAAAAAATAAGCTTGAAGATAAGTTGTACACACAAGATCAAACCATACAAACTGCTCAAATGATTCATAAGAACAGAAAGTTGAGTGATAAGCATAGTAAAATCATGATAGGTGAACCCAAGTCAACCATCCTTAGAGACATGAAAGTAGCTCAACCTGCCCTATATGATGGTAATGTGATGCTTATGCCTAATCATGACCCGCCTGAGCATATCTACACTAAAGAGGAGGATGAGATAAGTGAGAGAACAAGGGAAAGAATGAGTGAGAAAATGAGGGATCCCTAATGCATAGCCAAACGAGTAATAGTCAAGCCCCATGATTATTATGAGGAGAATCGTTTGACTGTGTTTGCTCCTCAAAAGAAGTTAACACCTGAACAAATATTTTGGTCACAAGATATAGAAAAGCTAAAGGAAGATAAGCTTAAAGCCAACACCCCATACATTAGAAAAGTTGCGTCCATAACGGTGTATCCTCCCAATACACCCAGGAATTTGGTTCCTTTGTCTCTTCCTACTGAATGCAAAACCTTAATTAGCTTATACGTGCTTTGGCAACTATTTGCTGATTTTGATAAAACATGTAAGAAGAGAATCACACCAACTGGAATTACTGAGGGGGAAAGGTGTTTTGAGCATGCAAAAAGGTGTTACTTGACTGAGGTCATGCCATTCTTTAAACTACTTAAAGAACATTTTGAAGGGATGCAAACTGCCCTTAAAAACCGAAATAAATGAAATGAAAGTAGTGTTTAAAGATATGGAAAATGAGGTAACTCAAAATGTGATAGAACTTAAGACTCGTAAGATTGAAAGAAAGAACATTCTCATCACAAATGAGAATTTGATTGCTAGATGTATTGCACAAGATGTATTTTATACTGCTACTAATTCTGCATTATCTGCTTGTCAATTTCATGAGTATTCTATTGCTTTGAATGTTACCCAGAATCGTGTTGTTGAGCTTGAGGGGGAGAATTTGAAATTGCTTGAAAAAATTCAAAATGATGACCATGATAACATGGTTAAACGTTTTTCAAAACTAGAGGTTGATTATCAGAAGTTGCAACTCAAACATCAACACTTAGAAGAAAAATGCAAAATATCAAATGTCAAGACATCCTTGGATGCTCCTGAGTTTGATACATATTTTGAATTAAGCAAACGTGATGAAAAAATTCAAGCTCACACGAACATGATTCGACTGTTAAGGGCTCAGATTGCCCAATTGAAGTCCAACAAGTGTGATGTGTATGGCACCAATAAACCTTCGTCTTCAGATTCTCAGAATTTTCAGTATCAAGACACCATCAACAAGTTACATTATGAAAATGAGTGTTTTCGAGAAGAAAATTCTAAGATTGAACAGCATTACAAAGAGTTATATGACTCAATTAAAGTTACACGAAATAGTCATAATGAAAAGATAACTTCTTTGTTAAATGAAATTGAGAATCTTAAGACTCAGGTGAAAGGAAAGATGCCAAGTACCACTTGTAATTGTGTTGCATCAAAGGTCTCTGCTTGTAAAATGTATGATGTTGATGTGGGGCCTATTCCATTTCCCATGAGAAACAACAGACCTGTCCATCAAATGTATCTCTGTCACCTTAGGGATGGACTTGACACACTTCGTGAGGTTGTGGAAGAGGAAAGAATAGGAAAACCACTTGATAAGGCAGTAGGTTATGCCTGCGTCCTCACAAAAAGGATCCAGGAACAGTTAGAATATGCCATTGGCACGGGTCCCAAGTTTAGCAACCAAAGAGATAGATTAGGTGCATCATCATCCACAAGTAAGAACAAGCATGTAACCTTTGAGGTACCCTTGGAAACTTCAGATCCCAACACATCAAAACATGTTCAGCAACTAGAAGTGAAAAAGACTAAGATTCCCATCAGCCCTTCTACAGGAGTTAATAGTGACACTAAAGCTAGCAAGTCAAAACCTAGGATAAACATAAAGAATTCTAGGACTTCACCAGCTAAAAGTGTTCCTAAAAAGAAAGTAGAAGACCACATGAGGAACAATAAGTTAGAATTGAGCAAAAAGAATCATAATTCAAACCCTAATTCACTTTGCAAGACATGTAATGAATGCTTAATTTCGCGTAATCATGATAAATGTGTTGAGAAATTTCTGAAGTTGTCCAACAAATCCCCAGTTAAGAAAGTTTGGAGAGCTAGAGAAATTAAGCAAACTTGGAAAGCAACAGGAAATAGGTTTGCTAAAGTTGGTTACCAATGGATGCCCACTGTAAGGAAATTCACTTTAGGAGAACAGTGCCCTTTAACTAGGATAACTAAATCTAAAGTAGTGCCTGTACGTCAATGGAAGCCAACTGGAAGGAAATTTCATGTAGGAGAACAGTGCCCTTTAATTAGGTCTACTTCCACTAGCATTCCAACTCCTACTGAGACTCGGGCGAATGATGCTTCTGTTCCCACTAACCAACTGGTCCCCAACTTAAATTGGGGATCCGACACTCCAAACTCTCCATTTTTGTCTGTTTTCAAATGCAGGTCGTACGGATTGTCCTTTGACATTTGGACTCAGGCTGCTCACAACATATGAGGGGAATTGACGATGACGTCTGTACACATCAGTGCAGGCCTCGCTCTTCATCATTATGACGTCTGTACACATCAGTGCAAGCCTCGTTCTTCATCAGTATGACGTCTGTTCACTTCTGTTCAGGCCTCGGTCTTCATTGGCTATGACGTTTGAACACTGCAGTTCCAGCCTCGGGTCTTAATGTTTTCATAATGGCGTCTGCTGACATCTCTTTAGGCCCCGTTCATCAAAGAAAAGAAAGGTGTACGCTTAAGTGCGCTTTATCTTTAGAAGAAGAGAAATCTTCTTATTTATGGCCATTCTCGTCAAGCTTCATGGTCTTCAAATGCTCATTCAATCACCAAAGGGGATAAGCGTACATTGAAGTATATTCTTATTCACCTGGTCTATCAAAAATTGCAGTTGGTCGTCACAGGCAATTTTTGAGGGGGAGAAAGGTGAATAAACTACATGGTGATTGAGATTTGAGTAATGGTCATACGACTCTCCTGGTTTCTGACTATTCTCATCAAAAGGCTTCATACTTGCTCCATGCTCGGATGACATCAAGTGGATCTACTTCCAGCTGATTGGACGTTTATTCACTCAATCAAAAATGGCATTCTCATATGCAATTTTTGAGGGGGAGAAGTGTGAACAGTGAATCAACCTCATATACACTTGTTCAATCAAAAATGGCATTCTCATATGCAATTTTTGAGGGGGAGAAGTGTGAACAAGTGAGTGAACAAACAATCACTTGTTGGGCATCTAATGGTGACTACGGAGTTGATCAGGTATCGCTTATTTGAGGATTGAAGTGGACTTTCTCAAAGGCGTGATCTTATTCTATCTTGAAGTCGGGGTTGGTTGGATGCATGACTTTCAAAGATAACTTGCTCGTGTTTAAGACTTAAGTTGAAGACTTGGTTTATCTAGTTACCAGCAGTCGGGGTAAATGTTTGACGACCTGGTTAACTATCACTTAAAGGAGTTACGTTGTAGCACTCAGTGTCACACGCCGACGACGTTGTGGATAATCGCAAGAGGTGTTAATGTCTCATACTTTGGTTGAGTATTGAGTACTTAGAAATTTGCTTAGAAGCATTAATTCTCTACACCGTTCTTCCAACAGTAGTGCAAGTTTAAGTCACAAGAATTGGGAATTCTACTTCAGTGTCAAGTTTGGTATATCGGGTTTGTTCCATCAGTCATCTCGTCAAAAAGCCTACTTGAGGGTTGGTAAAGATAGTCAGAGACAGTTTCGGTAGCTGTTGATTCTCACTTGATCCACTTGAGCCAATTTTGGGCTTCTCACAAGATCTCAAGAATATGTGCGTAAAATGTGTTGCTGATTCTGAGGTATCAAAACCAGCAAGGGGGAAGGAGACATACATCTGAATGCACAACGAGTACACGTGATGAACTTTATACCTCTTCTGAGTTGGGGTTATTCCGGGAAGACAAATGTCATAACCGCAGAGAAAATCAGTGTTTTAACTCGTTCCTTATGGTGTATCATTCCAACTACGTGGGGGAAGAGATGTATGAAACAGTTTATGGTGATTAAAGAGGTACACAATTGTATGATGATTCCTATGGTTAGTCGGTATCCAACAGAAGGAAATGTGCTCATCCGGGACTTACTTGATTCCGGTGCTTCTGTGGTACTGTCTTGGTGTTATCATTTAGAATACATACGGGATAAGTTGATTACACTCGAGACTTAGTTGACTTTGGTGTAACAATTCTCATCTGCAATTTCTTGAAGGGAGAAAAGGGGATTTCTAGGTCTTAATTGATCTTGATGTTACGTTTTCGACTTCATTAATGGGATTGAGTGTGTACTTCGGGTTTTCGGGCTTCATACAATGAGACTGTTTGAATCTCTTCAACTACTTGGGGGGAAGTGGTCTCTGGATACTTTTGGTAGGCATTTCTTCAATCTTCAGCGGGAAGAAATGTGAGAAGAATTATTCAAATGTGAGATGATTCGTTGCTGATCTATTTGAGGATCCCCGAACGGAGAATCACGATGATTATTCTTAAAAAGGAGCAGTAATACTTGATGTGGTTTGCTACGGTTTCCGCTGTACACT
This sequence comes from Artemisia tridentata subsp. tridentata, assembly GCA_021014915.2. Taxonomy (NCBI): domain Eukaryota; kingdom Viridiplantae; phylum Streptophyta; class Magnoliopsida; order Asterales; family Asteraceae; genus Artemisia; species Artemisia tridentata. The sequence continues at coordinate 244,303,020 of CP139504.1, forward strand.
TACCTTATGTAAGCTTGAAAGAGAGCTTAGAATCTGCTCAGTAAGAAGATTGTCGGTTTGGGGGGAAGCTATCAAAGCTGTACATTGGGAAGGCTCAAGTTCCGTCGATTTTTCAGGAGCCTCGAAAGCTTTGGTGGTGAATACTGAACGTATCCTCATTTCGGTATTCATTTCATCATCGTCTTAAACTGAATAATATAGTTTGTACATATCTTAAAACATACTGTAAATAGAAAATTATAGAAAACCTGCAAATTGTAAATAGAGATGCGTAAAACCAGAAAAACCATAAAAATTAAAAAATAGAAAATACCAAAAATAGTTTCACCTAGGCATGTCTTCTGTTTATCGATAACATTTACGGACTTAGAAATGTCATTCAATAATGGCACGGGTCTTTAAATGAAGCTCGAGCAGAAGTTAAAATGGATGGTTAAAACATGTCTAAATGGCTTGCTATTACTTCAGATAGCAACCCGCGCTATACATTGGGGAAAGCTTGTCGCCAAAAAGACAGTTGTTCCTCCAACTGGGTGATGTTCACCTGGGCAAGGATTACTTTATATCCATGTTTCTTTGATCTGATGTACGTTTCAGTGCATCATTTCTTGTATAAGAAGAGAAGTCTTCTTTACATCAGACTCTTTATCTTCTTTGATTCTTCAAGAGAGTCTTGATGTTACACAAGGTGGTAAATTGAATTAAATTTTCACAAATACTCGTCGCTCAATTGAATGACTACAGCTCTTTAAAAAGAAAACGGGTCATTAATTGAGGGGGAGAATATTTGTTCAAATTTCTGACACCTTGCCAAATTTGTGAAACATCAGCAGTGACACTCTCTCGTGGTTTAAGGGGGAGCATAGTATGCTCCGAAATCAGAATACATTTAAACCTGATCACATTTCTCCCAAATTTTCTAAACTTATTTTAAATCAATTGGGATCACAAATCTCAAATGGTTTGAAATTTTTGATCGGGGGAGAGAATGTGATTTAAATATGAAATCTGATAAAATGTGATGATTTGGAAGTAAATGTAAGCTCTCCCGTATGTGCTAAACTGCTTAGTATATCAATGCACATATTGAGGGGGAGCAAAATGTTTTGGACGTAAAAGTTAGCTCTCCCATATGTGATAAACTCTTTCGTATATCGATGCACATATTGAGGGGGAGCAAATGGTTTTTAACAAAACATAAAGGATTGGGCATCTCATGCGAGTGTGGCTCATACATAACAAATGAATTGACGAAACTTGAACTGTCATCAATCGAAAGGACATATCCTGGCCGGGTAATAATTTCAAGCTAGTATAACTAGTGATGTAAGCGTGTCTCGAAAAGGATGTGTCTGAGTAGAGTGTACCATTTCGAGAAACTTTCTATGGACTTGACCAGGACGGGTAATAATTTCAAGCTAGTCTAACTAGTGATGTAAGCGTGTCTCGAATCGGTCATGTTCACTGAAAGTGGATCAATTCAAAAAGTGCGAACTCCACCCAACATGTGCAAATTTATAAAACAATCATCCAAGCACCATGTTGAGGGGGAGCATTTGAAAAATTCAAAACTCTTAAAGTGTTAGTAAAATGTGTTTCTTAATCATGAACACTTTGAGAGATTTTTCAAAAATTTGGTTAATGGCAATTGTGGGAGAACACTAAAGACCGACCATTTTATGTAGTGGAGTTATAAGGATGGTAAGGTTAGGTACAAGTTCTCACGATCCCGCCAGAGCCGGAGGGATCTACCCAGGGACAATCCACTAGTTAGTGTAGAAGTCCTAGGTATGATTAAAAAAGGAGAAAAGTGTGATTAAGGGAAGAGTGCCGACTGAGATGGAGCTAGTACTGGAACAAACCCAACAAGGTTCTAGTAATGAAGTCTCGGTAAGAGCTGAAGGGGTTGAAGAATGAAAAAGAAATGTAAAGATAAAGGGTGAAAAGAAAGAAGCCCTCCTTACACTTTAGGCAGAAACCGGGTCAATACATATGCTGTCAGAATCACTTAGTTGATTGCTGACAATGAAGACAAAGTATCATGGACCCAGTGATACGCTGCACAACCCTCCCTAGCCACTCAAGGTCCCTCAAAGGATTCTTGTTTCAATTGTCACGGAGATCAATTCATTTCTATCGTCTCTCTCACTCCGAGTTAGATGATATTGAAAAGGTGGCAGTTCTCTCCAGCCTCCGCTCACTAAATCAAAATGCACTATCGAGTCTAGAGCCACGAGATGTATAATAAGATCTCATAGGGACACGAATTATTTCTACACTGGTTGTTCAACATTAAGGACACCAGTTGTAAACTTATGAGTCCTACGCAGATCTTAGCAATCTGCCAGAACATTTATGAGAGAATTTACAAATGTAATTCTCAATGATTGAATGGAAATTCCTGCCAGGGTCAACATCAAACAGCCCTGAAAGCAGGTCACTTCGGTAATTCCCTGTGGATTACGCTTAGTGATCGCGACAGTTTCAAACGGTCTACAGTCATGGAGTGATCTCCAGCGACTCACCTAATCGTTGATTTACTACGGTAAGATCTTAAAAAACCCTCTGTGGGTTTTCGATTTAGGAACGGTCTTGGTAAGGATTAGAGAGAGTTTTCACACTATGCTGTTAACAATCTCGAAGTCCGAACCTGTAAGTACCAGACATTTTATTGCTAACTGTCGTATGCAGGAACATCTGGCGATTGTAGCTGATTGCTGTTGCAGCTGTTTGCGGTTGTAGCTGATTGAAGTTGCAGCTGATTGCGGTTGTAGCAGATTGCTGAAAAGATGCCAATCCACCACCACATGTTCACACTACATCATCATTATAATCAAAGAAGTCATGATAAACTAAAAGACCTTCAACACAGCTTCTGCAAACTCTGATACTGAAAGATCATGACACTAAATAGTGTGAGCATGTCGGTTCAAAGAATATCTCATCACATGGAAACATACTGCTGAAAGATGACATGGAAACACATGGTGGATGATAACTCCAAAGAATCAACAAAGATCATCCAAGACTGAAGAAAAAGTCATCTGAAGATTTGCTGCTGCACAATGATCAAGGATTGTGAAGAATCATTGTTTAACGAGCTATGAAGTCAAGAGCCAAGGATGAAGTGCAAGAATTCAGAACATTACTTCCGGGGTGACATCCCTTAGGGGGAGATTGTTAGGAATATGAATATTCAGTTGAAGACTCGGTCACCCCGAGTACTTATTAGCACTTCATAGCTCGTAGGATAATTAGTAATATTAGTAGTAGTTTAGTTATTATTATTAGTATTGTGGAGTGGGTCGGGTCTTTACCCACTGTCAGCTCGCTCCACAGCCCACTAGGGGAATATTATGTAGTAAGTATAAATACCCCTTCCCTTGCAAGGGAAGGGTTGGAACTTCTCATTTTATCTAATCTAATACACATACATTTCTCTCTCTAAGTTCCCACCTTTCTCTCTCTAACTTCTCATCTCTTAGTTCGATCCATATCTTGCCTCAAACTAGTGTTTATGTGATAGTGAATATCCTACAATTGTCATCTTGGTAGTAACCCAGATTATCTCTAGAATGTCTTGAGATAATTACTTTCCAATAGTAGACATTTGTGTTTTTAAGGATAGTCATGTACATTTTCTTACTAGACAATGTGGTTCTATATCTACTAATTATAATAATATCTATGACACAATCATATTGATCACATAAACAAATGAGTGACGTGTTGTTTATCTGATACATGATGTTGTTCCATGCACAAGTGCGAGAAATCTTTATTGTGTGCAATGTACAACACATAGGAATATGATTTAAAGGATTCTCTAGACTGCAAGGTAAGAGACTAATGTTCTAATGTGACTTATTTAAATCCAATCAAAGAAACACTTGGTGTTGCAATTTACGTTATGTGAGAGCTTAGCATGTTATGTGAGACCGTATTTGGAAATTTTGCAGTTTCTAAATTAGATACCTATTAGAATAAGTGTCAATATGATAATAAGACTACTTCAAACTAAATATTTATGTATTATTGAAATGACATAAATGTTGGGTCCATCAGTACCTAAGAATACTTAAAACAGGATTTGGACACAAATTAACTAAGTGTTAACTTAAACCGAGAACAATTCAAGTCACTGAGTGAACAGTCACTCAGTGAGTCATCTTCAGGATGCTTAAGGCGAATTCAAGAAGAAGGATTCACTACTCAGGAAGGCGGTACTCCCTGAGTAGGACTTAAGCTAAAGAAGAAGATGATGGTTCAGTGAGTGTTGGACAAGAACTCACTGAACCCCAGTCTCCTCAACAACATTAAGTGATTGAAGACTGAAGAACTCAACGCCTGAAAGAAAGGCGGGAAGATCTGGGAAGAGTTTAAGATAAGATCAAATCTTATCTTGTCAGGAAGAAACTTTCCCTAAGACGGCTAAAAGTCATGGAGTGTCAGACCAACCACTCTTAAAGACTTTATAGTCCATTCCCATTGGTTCTTGGAAATGACAATTACTGTTGTAATTGTCAGACACACTTGCTTCAACAAGTTGTAGTTTTTTAATCACTTTTACTCTTTTATACTTGTGTATAAATAGGTTCAAAAGGAGAGAAGTTGTGTGTGTTTTGTACATTGAAAGCTTAGACTTTTACAAAGCAACTTCTCTCCTACAAAGAGTAACGTATCCCTGAGATAGCTCAGTGGGTTGAATTGTTACCACTCAAAGCAAAGCTTGAGTTTAGATAGGAGACACCACCATACCTTGTCTGTTCAATCCCAAGTGTTTGTTCCGCAAAACACTTGGGTAATAGATTCTTTGATTCATTTCTAATAAGAATTTAAACATTGAAAAATACTTGTGTGTTTTTACTTTTACGTTTTCATTAATTTGTTAGAATTAATCATAACATTGTATTAGTCATAAACACGAATTGATTAACTTTCTAGTTAACTCTAAGCGTGTTAAGGGAACAACAAGTGGTATCAGAGCCACTGGTTTATAAAATCTTTCAAAACTAACCAAGAGTGCTCAAGGTTTTTAAAACCAAGATCCTACTATGGCTGATATTAACATACCCCAGCTGGTCGATAAAAAGGGTGGCAGCTATTCTGCTGTTGCACCCAGACTAGAAGCTGGAAAGTTTAGCAAATGGAAAAAACGTATGATTTGCTATTTAACTGGTATGGAACCTTACTACATCACCTGTATCAGGGATGGCCCATTTGTCCCTAAGACTACTGCAGGGCTAAACAAGCCTGAGGCACAATGGACCATTGATGAGAGGAGGGTGGTCAATCAAGACCAGTGCCTTAAAAGCATCCTTATATCTTGTCTTCCTGACGATATAATGGAATCAGTCATCAACTGTTTAATAGCCAAGCAAACTTGGGATGACTTGGTTAATAGCTTTGAGGGCCCCTCAGATACCAAGGAAAACAGGGTCATGGACCTGAAACTTGAGTATAATACTTTCAGGGCAAAAGACTTTGAAAGTCTCTCTTAGACTTGTACCAGATACAAGACTTTGATAAATGAACTATCAAATGATGGTGTAGTATTATCTAAGCATGAGACAAATGTTGGCTTTGTCAACAGTCTCCCTGAGAAGTGGCTAAACTTCTCACAAGGCCTGAGGAATGCTAATCACATTCAGACCCTTGAGCTCCCTGAAATCTATGGGAAATTTGTCTATGAGGACAACTTGATCTCAAGGAGATATCCTGACTCAAAAGCTCTTGAGTCCAAAAAGGCCTTAACCTCCACACCCATATCAACTGCTTTTTATACTAATGGTGTTGTGCAGGACTTTCAAGAGGATTCTGAGGATGAAATTTATGAAAGGACTAGTGATGAGTACCTAAAAGATCTAAACTTGGAATTCCAAGAGAGGGCACTCCTTGCTAGTTCAAAACGTTTCATCAAAAGAAACCAGTCCAACTTTTCTAAAGGAAAAGCCAATGAAACCACTGAATGTTTTAACTGTGGTAAAAAGGGTCATTTTGCTAGGGACTGCTATTCTAAAACTACCTCAGAACCTTCTTACAAATTTTCAGGAAATAGTTCCTCAGGAACTAACAAGTTTCAACCTAGAATGTTTCAGTCGACCCAACAATTTCAAAATAAGGGTCAAAAAGACTTTGAAGCAAAATATAGGAAAGCCAAGGCTAAACTTGCAATTCTTGAAACTAATCCCTCTATTTCTCAGGCTGCTCAAACACCCAAACCTGTTCAGGCAAAAAATAAGGTTTTAGTAGCTGAAGCTTATGACTGGGATGATGAAGAGGTCTCCTCAGATGAGGAAATTAGAGTGAGTGCACTGATGGCACTCTCTGAAGGTGATCAGGTGGCTGTTGGGAAAAGCCATGCAAAGAATGGAGAGTGGGTAAACATCACCATGAAGAAGGTAAACACTTTACTTTCTATGGATGATGATTCTGATTGGCAGTCTTACATGAATTATATTTGTGTAGATCTTAAATTTGTTGAGGAACAAAGGCTTAACATGTGTTCAAAATATAACAACAATGTGTCAGAATTGAATAAAAGTAGAGATGAATTGCTTGTACTAAAGCAAGCCAAATTAGAAACAATAACTCTACAAATTCAGAACACTGAAATTTTGAAACAAAACCAAGCCCTACAAACTGAACTTAACAAAGAAAAAGCTGTCATCCAAGGCTGGACCAAAAAGAACCCCAAGGTCTTTAACACTGTGGGATTAAGCTCTCAGAAAACCATTGGAATTGACCCTCTTATGGTTGATCCAAATGTGAGTCACAGTGAATTAACCTTTGTTCCATCTGGCATATCTTTTGAGCAAGAAATGCTTCCCAAGTCTAATGATTGGATTGTCAGGGACAACCCAGTCAGTAAGTTACCAAACTTTGAGACTGGAAAGATCTTGCTTCCTGAAAGTCAGGCTTTGAAAAATATGCTTGGACTTACTGAACAACTCAGTAAGCTTGAACTCACTGAACAACTCAGTAATACTGAGTCTGTAAATGAGTCTGAATCAGAATCATACCCACCACTTCCTCCACTGAATACCCTTCAGGGTGCTGCACCAAACTTAGGCCTCCCACCAATGGTCTTCTCACCACACTCTCCAAAGGAGAGATCAGGAATGGGAACAACCATCCTGAAGAGACCAACCCTTGAAGTCTCAGTAAATACTGATGAGTCATCAACTTCAGTCCCTTCTGAAGTAACAACTCAAAGCCCTTACTCAAAATTTGATCAGTTGGCTGAAATGGTCAGGAAGCTTGGTGAGAAGATTGCATCTTCAGAGAAATCTTCTCAATCCAAGAAGGAACAAAAACTAACTTCCTCAAAGACCAAACCCAAACCCTCAAAACCCCTTAAAAGATGTGAACTGTGTAACTATACCAATCATGTCACTGACGATTGCTATAGAATCCTTTATTGTATGGTTTGCAAAAAGGATGATCACAGGACCTTTGATCACAAAACACATTCAGTCACATCAAACATGGCAAGTCTTAAAGCTCAGTCTTTAAACTATCCTTCTGATTCTAAACAGAAATAGAAACAAAAGGCAAAGCCTTTTGCACCTTGCCCTTACTGTGGGTTCAATGACCACCATCCTAAGGATTGTCAAATTGACAATTATTGTGAAAATAGTGGTAGTTCCACTCATAACACCTCAGGACGTGGTAAGGCCATTCAGGCCAGTAGAGGTATGACAAAGTCAGCCTCTCAGTCCACTGAGTCTACATCAGCAATCAAATGCATAATATGTGGTAGCTCAGTCTACTCCACTACTGACCATAAATCACTTGAAAATGTTAATAAGACCCTCAAAGCTAAGCCCTCCAAGAAGTGGAGTCCTAGAAAGAACTGACCCAGTTTACCATTTGTGCAGAAACATGCCAGGGATCCTGTTTGGCATCTTGATAGTGGATGTTCAAGGAGCATGACTGGTGTAAAGGAGTATCTGCACAAGTATGTGGATGAATCAGGACCCAAAGTGATATTTGCTGATATCTCATCATGTCTCACTGAAGGTTATGGTTCAGTAAACTGCAATGGTATAGTCTTTAATAGGATAGCTTATGTAAATGGTCTAAAATACAATTTGATAAGTGTCAGTCAACTATGTGATGCGAAATACATAGTTCAGTTTGATGATAAATAAGGAATCATCTTCAATGCTAATAAGGAAGTTGTCCTTATTGCACCAAGAAGACATGTTGTTTATGTGTTAGACATGTCCAGTCTGACTCAGAATGGAACTTGTCTCTTTACCAAGGCCACTGATACTCTCAACTGGCTTTGGCATAAGAGACTCTCCCACCTGAACTTCAAAAACATAAACAACCTTGTAAAACAAAACAAGGTCCTTGGCTTACCATCTCTTGTGTTTTCAAAGGACAAACCATGCTCAGCTTGTGAAAAAGGTAAACATCACAGAGCATCCTTTAAAACCAAAACCAACTTTTCCATCAGGAACTGCCTTCATCTTCTCCATATGGATCTATTTGGACCAATTAGTCCTAGATCCATTAACCATGAGAAGTATACTCTTGTCATTGTGGATGAATACTCAAGATACACTTGGGTATACTTCCTGATCAAAAAGAGTCAGGCAGCTAAAACAATTATGTCCTTTGTCAGGAACATTGAAAATCAGAATGACATCAAAGTCAAACAGATTAGGACTGACAATGGAACAGAGTTCAAAAATTATGAACTTGAATGTTTCTGTGATGAGAAAGGCATTTCACAAAAAATTTCCTCGCCCTACACACCTGAACAAAATGGGGTGGCTGAAAGGACAAATAGAATACTCATTGAAGCAGCTAGGACAATGCTAAATGGATCAGTCCTTTCCAAACACTTTTGGACTGAAGCAGTAAAGACTGCCTGTTACACACAAAACAGATCCATCATTGTCAAGAGACATAGCAAAACTCCTTATGAGTTATTCAAGGGAAGAATCCCTGACATCAGCTACTTTCATGTCTTTGGGTGTCCTGTGTTTATTCATAATAACAAGGATCACTTATGAAAATTTGATGCCAAAGCTGATGATGGATACTTCCTAGGATACTCCCTTGTCTCAAAGGCCTTCAGGGTGTTCAACACTAGGAGACAGCATGCTGAGGAAACATTTCATGTTACCTTTGATGAGAGCACTGATGCAATCAGTGTCTCTAACAACTCAGTGGAAGAGATAGGTATTGATGAATCATCAAGATACCCTCCTGATGAACATCATGCTGATAATGGTCCTTCCACTCAGTACCATGCAAATGCTGACATCTCCTATTACATCATTCCTCACAACCTTCCTTACCCAACCATCACTGAGTTTATTGAAGCACAAAATACTGATGAATTCATTCAGTCAGTACAAAGTGCTCAGGTACTAAACAATCTCAGTAATGAGTCAACCCACTCAGACACTCAAGATGCTGAAGAACATCTTGTGTCTGATCCTGATCCTACCCATCAGGCCTCTACAAGTTCTAATCAGTTTCCAAGACCTCAGGACAGTTGGACTAGGTCTCAGGATATAGAACTTGTCAATATAATTGGTGAGCCTACTGAAGGCATGCTCACAAGAAGCATGGCTGCTGAACTAAGAGCAGCCTCAGCCAATGAATGCCTATTTGTGGACTTCATTTCCACAATCGAACCCAAAAGTGTTAAGGAAGCACTAAAACATCCAAGTTGGGTTCAAGCCATGAATGATGAACTGGAAAAATTTGACAGAAACAAGGTAATGACCTTGGTCAAATGTCCTGAAGATGTTTTAGTCATTGGCATGAAATGGGTATTTAAAAACAAATCTGATGAAAATGGCATAGTCATTAAAAATAAAGCCAGACTTGTAGCCAAGGCTATAATAAACAAGAAGGCATTGACTATGAAGAAACTTTTGCACCAGTAGCAAGGATGGAAGCCATCAGGATCTTCCTTGCTTTTGCTACATACATGAACTTCAAGGTGTACCAAATGGATGTTAAAAGTGCATTCTTAAATGGCTCACTGAAAGAAGAAGTTTATGTTCAGTAACCTCCTGGATTTGAAAGCCATGAGTTTCCTGACCATGTCTGCAAGCTTAACAAAGCCCTTTATGGACTGAAACAAGCTCCCAGGGCATGGTATGAGACTCTTTCAGCCTTCCTGATCCAAAACAAATTTGTTAGAGGCAAGATAGACAACACATTGTTTATCTACAAGATAAATAATGATGTCATACTTGTACAAGTGTATGTTGATGACATCATCTTTGGCTCAACAAATTATAAACTTTGCAAACAGTTTGAAAAACTAATGACAAAAAAATTTGAAATGAGCATGATGGGAGAATTGACTTACTTCCTTGGTCTACAAATCAAGCAGACTGATAAAGGAACCTCTATCAGTCAAGAAAAGTATGTCAAAAGCCTACTGATGAAGTATGAGCTCAGTGACTGTGCCTCAGTCAAGACTTCCATGGTACCCCCAAACAACCTTGGTCCTGATCTTACTGGAAAACCAGTGAATCAAACTCTTTTTAGAGGAATGATAGGATCACTGTTGTATTTACTTGCATCAAGGCCTGATATCCAATTCTCAGTCTGCTTATGTGCCAGATATCAATCTAACCCAAGAGAGACTCATATCACTGCTGTGAAAAGGATATTCAGGTACCTGAAAGGTACTCCAAACCTTGGATTATATTATCCAAAATGTTCAGGACTTGATCTTAAAGGATACTCTGATTCTGACTATGCTGGATGCAACATGGACAGAAAAAGCACCTTAGGCTCTTGCCAAATTCTTGGTGGAAAACTAGTTTGTTGGAGTGCTAAGAAGCAACAATCAGTTGCCATGTCCTCAGCTGAAGCTGAATATGTTGCAGCAGCAAGTTGTTGTGCAAATGTACTCTGGATGAAAAGTCAACTCAGTGACTATGGAATTTAGTACAAGATGGTCCCCATCTTTTGTGATAACACAAGTGCAATTGCCATCTCAAATAACCATGTTCTTCATCAGAAAACAAAACACATTGATATTAGATATCACTTCATCAGGGACCATGTCATGAATGGTGACATTGAATTACACTTCATTCCTACTGAATATCAGCTAGCTGATATATTCACCAAGCCATTGGATGAACCAACTTTCACCAGACTGAAAGCTGAACTAGGAATGTTGGAAGTTGAGAATCATTCTACTAATTGACTCCATCCAAATATGTGTAAATTCTGAATCCCTTACTCAATGTGTTCTTTAGTGAGAAAGGTCACTGAACTTCAGGAACTAAACCCAAGTTCCTGAACCCTTAACCCTCAGGAATTAAACCCAAGTTCCTGAATTCTTGGTCCTCATGAACTAAACCCAAGTTCCTGAACCCTTGAACCTCAGGAGTTAAACCCAAATTCCTGAACATTAGAACCATCAGTGACTAAACCCAAGTCCTGACAATCAGGTTCACTGAATGAAAATTCATTCAGGGTCCTCAAGAGACATTAAATACTAACTTAAATGCTCTAAGTATCTAGTTAGTAAATGTCCGAGGTTGGTAACTGAACTCATATTTAATTTAAGAATATTTGTTCTTTTTTGGCTTTCTGGCTTCCACCTCTGGGCCCCCACATTCCCACCTGGCATTAAATGCCTCTCCAATCACATTACAAATATGTGATGACTCATCTCTGCAAATTACACTTTTGCAGAACTGCTCAACTGTTCACCTTGACTGTTGCACCAAACCAAGGAAAGTGGAGTGGTGGCATTAAATGCGGATCCCAAAACATTTTATTCAAAACAGTTTCCGAAAATTCTTTTTGAATAAATAAAATCCGCTTAATGCCTAAAATACCCTCCACTTCACTTCCCTATAAAAACCCCAACCAAAATAACAACACACACGTCTATTAGAAATTTTAAGAAAATACTGCCCATTTTTCTCAAAACTAATAGTGTGTGTGTTCTTAGCCTTAAGAAATCCCAACCACCTTTGTTACCCTGACTTACCAACAAATATGGCTTCTTCTAAAGCTGTGACATACGCCCCTAATGTGGATTTCACATTGGAGGGTGTAGACCTCACCAAGAACAATGTGGTGGGAAACTTTTCCTATCCACAAAAGTTCCATGCTTACAAGAATGTGATGAAATATCTTCAAAATTGTTTTCTTGCAAAAGCATTTACCAAAACCCCCTCAGTCATCTACCATGACTACTTGAGGGAATTCTGGTGTACTGCTGTGGCTACTAGCCCAAAAGACACCAAAGAATCCATCATCACTCTCACAGTGATGAATGGGAGAAGGACCCTCTCCCTAGGTTTCAATGACTTCATCAAGGCCACCGGTCTTGATTTTGCTGAGGCTTTTGAGCCCAATCATACTGACCAAGAGTTCAAAAGTGATTTGATATTCTTAGGACCTCATGACCCTAAACTTCCTAAGGAGTCTGTTGGAGCCTTACTAGAAAAGGCTCTAATTGTCAAAACCTGGTTCCACCCAGTCTGGAAGATCCTGATGACATTCGTCATTCAGGTCCTTGGGGGGAATAAATCCTCCACTGAGCAATTGAACTCATCACAACAATTGATGTTGTTCAGTCTCTTGGAGGGTAGAAAAATAGATATCGGAGGTATTATCTTCCGAGACCTTGTTGCTAAGCTCTCAGAAAAATCTAGGCAAAAACACTTGTCTTATCCTAGGTTTATTTCCTGTGTGCTTCAGGACCTTCTTGGTTCTGACTATGTGAGGCCTGACGTCTTAGGTATGAAACCTGACGTCTTACATAAGACCAATTTCACTATTGGCATCACTGAGGTACAACCCATTGCCCTGACTAACTACATGCAAGAGGTTATTCAGGGGGAGAACGTTGTTTCTCCAGTACCTTCACCTACAAAGAAGGTGAAGAAGACAAAGAAGGGTTAGTCCAGTAAGGTGGTTAGACCCAAACCACTCGCCACTGAGACTGATGCCCAGAACTAACTCAACCTTAAAAAAGGGTTGAATGTGGCCCAGACCTCTGAGACACCCACTACAGAGACCCCCTGACTACAAAACAAAGGCCAACGGAGGGCACTGAGAAATCATCCTCAGTGTCTTCGGGCAAACCCCTTCTTCCTCAAGACTCTCTTGACATAAACAAGTCACTAGGGTCAGGAACCTCAACCCATTCACATCTCGATGAAGGCACTGACAAATCACACTCAGGGCCTGAGGGAGGAAAGGGTCCTGAATCCTCGGTTGGGCAGCACTACTTAACTGGGAAGGGGACCCACAAACAATCACATCCTGCTAACATCCCTGAGCAATCACACTCAGGGTCTCAGGGAGTAAAGGTCCCTGAATCCCCAAAAGGGCAGTACAACCCTGATGGGAAGGGGGACCATCAACCATCACAAAGAGTGCCTAGTGATACTACTGGAAAACACCCGTCAGTAGTTGAAGGCGCTCAGGGGGACAAAGACTCAGAGGGATATAAACCACCCGCTGATACGGAACCCACAACCACCTCAGGCGGATCCAGTCTCTCAGGAACTGCCCCCAAAAGTCAGGCTGAGAAATCAGTTATTATGACTAGCCAGGCTGATAAAACCAAATCAGTTATTATGGCGGGGTCAGGACCTGGCCAAAACCAAGGCAAGTCCTTTTATGAGGAGGAGCCGGTTAACCTTTTGGAGTTCGAGTCTATGGGGGATGTTCAGGCTCTTCTTGATTCTGAAGAGTCTGACATTGAGCTCAAGGAAGAGAGTGATGAGGAAATTTTTGAGGCAGGTGAAGATATGGAAACTGATGAACAACCTGAACAATCACATCAGTCATCTCCACATCCAAATGAAGAATCAGAATCTCAAGCTGCTGGTTCTTCAGATACTGACAACATCCTCAGCAAGTATGACAACATTTTTCCTCTCACTGAACGACAATTGGTCAAGTTCATGCTAAAGACCAACAAGGCTCTCTTTCAAGGTCTAACTGAAGAAATGATTGACCATCACACTGAAGCAGCAGTTAACTATGTCGACCTGAAGGATTCTGTTGATCAATATCATGAATCTGTTAATGAACAACCATCATTAGTCTCCTTCACCCTGACATCTCTTGAACACAACATCAAACTGTTCAACGCGTCTCTCAACAACTTACACAAGAGCGTTGAAAAAATTCAAGAGTCAGTGAAAGATGACCCTGAGCTAAACAGGAAACTTCTTCAGGCTTCAGAAACTTACCAGCAACAAACTTCTCAGTTGGCTGAGCTGGTAACGGTGCTGAGATCCTCTAATCTTCAGGGACTCAACTCTTCAGTGGACTCCATCCGATCTTCCCTGGGTCTTATGGAGTCCCACATGGCATCTCTGGCATCTTCTTCTTCCTCCTTGGCTTGGAATCTTGGGCCAAGGATGACTGCAATGGAGGCTTCTCTTGAGACTAAGGTCTCAACTCTTCAGAAGGACACCTCAGACATCAAGATCATGATGATTGAGATCTATCAGGCCTTCAAAGGTCAGGCTCCCTCAACTTCAATGAGCGAACCAACTCTTGCTCTCACTATAGGTCAAGCAACAGTTGAGGGGGAGAAAGAAAAAGTCACTGAAGAAGAACAACCTCCATCTCACACTGAGGGGGAGAATCCTAAAGAAACCCCATCTTCATCACACCAAGACAAAGGCAAAGGCATCCTAACAACCACTGAGCCTGAGCCCATAATTTTGGTACCTGCCTCCAAGGAAAGAAGGCCAGACCCTGATGAACCAGTCAGGGTTCCTTATGAAATCAATGGGGTGATGCAACTTCTTACTGAAAAGGAAATTCAGGATCATATGGAGAAAGAGGAGGCAATGAAGAAGGCAGTCGAAGAAGAAAGGGCGAGCAAGACTGCTATCATTCAGGTGGTCCATGAAGAGGCTGAGAAGATAGGTCTTGAGCCTAAGGAACTCGCTGGAAGAGAGGGTAGTCAGACCTTCATGAAAGCTCAGTCTGCTAAAATGATTGCTCTCAGGAAGAAGAGGGAAGAAAAATTGAAAAGGACTGAAGAGATTAGGTAGAATAGGATTGAGAAATATTAGTGGTACATGACAAATAGGTTGAAGCCAGAACCAATCACTGATATCATGATTCATAGAAACACCAAGCCTGCCGTTGTCACTGTCTACAGAAGCGCTGACAAAAGAATCTTTGAGGTTCATAATCCCTTCAGATTTACTGACTTTGGGATCACTGAATTGGATAAATTAGGTCCAATTCTAGCGAAAAAGTCAAATATTATGGTCCCTGGTCTATTGAAGTCCCTGAGCCTGAGGTATGAGAGACTGGCTGAAACACCTCAGGAACTTGGCATTCCCTCCCTTCTTCCTGCTTCAGCTCAGCTACCTGCTCCCTCTCAGTCTTCCTCAAGGAAGAGAAAGAAGATTGAAGCTGAGCCTGAGATCAAGATCCCTGGTCTGGATTGCAACAGAGCCCTCCCTGAAGGAGTTCCATTCAGGAACAACTTGGTCATCGAACAACCTGAAAGAGGCTTGTTCTTCACTGATGAGTTCGGAGACCCAGCCTTCCAGAGGTGGAATGATATTGATCTATCAGGGATCAAGGCAATGATGGGTTTCCTCATGATGGCCTCTCCAATCAAGAGTCCTGAGAATGTGAGGTTTTGTCAAGAACTGAAAAGAAAAATCCGAGAGCACCCTGACCTACATGAGCTGCAGTCAAAGAAGTCTAAGCTTGAAGCCCTTGGTATTAAGTTGAACTAAGGAATCTGACTGAATACCACCACTACCTTTTTGTACTTAGTTTTGATAGGACTTGTAATGATATTAATAAAATGATGTTTTTATTATTTCAATGTCCTTATTTACATTCTAGTACATTCAGTATGAGTAGAAGTCATTAGCTCACTCATTACTGATCAAAACACTTAAGAATAATTTATATCCAAATAGGGGGAGATTGTCGGGTCCGTCAGTACCCAAGAATACTTAAAACAGGATTTGGACACAAATTAACTAAGTGTTAACTTAAACCAAGAATAATTCAAGTCACTGAGTGAACAGTCACTCAGTGAGTCATCTTCAGGATGATTAAGGCGAATTCAAGAAGAAGGATTCACTACTCAGGAAGGCGGTACTCCCTAAGTAGGACTTAAGCCAAAGAAGAAGATGATGGTTCAGTGAGTGTTGGACAAGAACTCACTGAACCCCAGTCTCCTCAACAACATTAAGTGATTGAAGACTGAAGAACTCAACGCCTGAAAGAAAGGCGGGAAGATCTGGGAAGAGTTTAAGATAAGATCAAATCTTATCTTGTCAGGAAGAAACTTTCGCTAAGATGGCTAAAAGTCATGGAGTGTCAGACCAACCACTCTTAAAGACTTTATAGTCCATTCCCATTGGTTCTTGGAAATGACAATTACTGTTGTAATTTTCAGACACACTTTCTTCAACAAGTTGTAGTTTTTTAATCACTTTTACTCTTTTATACTTGTGTATAAATAGTTTCAAAAGGAGAGAAGTTGTGTGTGTTTTGTACATTGAAAGCTTAGACTTTTACAAAGCAACTTCTCTCCTACAAAGAGTAACGTATCCCTGAGATAGCTCAGTGGGTCGAATTGTTACCACTCAAAGCAAAGCTTGAGTTTAGATAGGAGACACCACCATACCTTGTCTGTTCAATCCCAAGTGTTTGTTCTGCAAAACAAAGGGTAATAGATTCTTTGATTCATTTCTAATAAGAATTTAAACGTTGAAAAATACTTGTGTGTTTTTACTTTTACGTTTTCATTAATCTGTTAGAATTAATCATAACATTGTATTAGTCATAAACACGAATTGATTAACTTTCTAGTTAACTCTAAGCGTGTTAAGGGAACAACAATAAATAAATGAAGTAATCTAATACTACTTCGATTTGAATATTTATGTAATTTTGGAATGACATAAAATAAGTGAAGTAATAAACTAACTTGAAATTACTATTGAAACCAAGAGATGGTGTTCATAATTACTTTAGTTAAACACGTTTATGTTTCATTGTAAAGATATAAACATGAAGTCTTTTAATTGTTACAAGACTTATAATAAAGTAAGACGTTAACTTGTTATGGTTTTTAATTAAGATATATACAAGAAGTCATTGAGTTGATCAATGATTTATAACATATAGTGGGATTATAACAGTTTATGTCTTCTTGTTGAGACATGGACATGAAGTGACTTGGTCAAAAAGTACTTATGTTATATAGCATGCAATTGGCTTGAAAATTCTATTATACCATTAAGTTGACTTAGTTGGTGAATAGATAAGCCAAACGAAATATATTTATCTTACATATTGCAAGATTGTCTTACAATATTACTCCTAATGAAATACCAAATGTTTATGGTATGTTCAGTTAGGAAAATCAAACTCTTGTTATATTGTTTGATTAAAGAAAACTATGACTTCTTTTCTTCCAAAAGTTATCAAGGTTAGAAAATTGAGTATGGATTGGATATACTCAATAAGACTCCAATCTAGATGATTAATAAGACACCATTTTTTTATGGAATGTGATGAATCACATTAAGTCTTAAAATGAAGTTCTGAATTTGTTAAACTACTTATGAGTAGGTTATTAACAAACTAAATGTCAGGAACTGTCAATATGTATTTGTAATGTCCCAAAAAGAGAACATTGTATTGTTGCTTTATTTGCTAAGTATTTATAGATAGTCTATAAATTACAAAAAGCAAGTGGGAGTTTTTATCTTGAAAAGATAAAATTACAAAATACATAATCTTCTAAAACACACTAATGAAAATCATGATGAGGCTAAACATGTAAATGATAGACCTCAAGATGACGGAATTCTCATTCATAGATCCGCAAGGATATCTCAGATATTTGATTAATATGCTAAGGATTATATTATGATGCATTACCAAATTTTGAATTGGGTAAATTACTCATACTATGAATGTTAAAGATGTTGTCCATAAAGATAATCAATTTTTGGAAAATTGGTTTGTCTTAATTCTTAATAGTTAGACTAGAGAATGAATATGAGTTTCTTCAAAGATAAGGTAACCCTAGTGGTTTAAATCTTTGTGTAAAAATCATATGGACAATATTGTACACATATTTTAATGCATGTCTTATGACAAGATTATTAATCATACTTAAGCAATTAACTATGATTGAATATTCTTTTCTAAGCACATTAAATATACAAAGATGGTAATTGTCATACTTATTTTCATGAATATGAAATTTGACAATGGATTATTAAACTCTTTCTTGTATAATTACTTAAGCGAGGATGGTAAGTAATTAAGAGTTTTATGAATTCATATAATCTTTGAAAGTGTACAAAATGCAAGAATTCAAGTATGGATAAATGCATGCATCTAGGAGATGAGTCTTATGTTTAAATATTAAATCCAAGTTTTGATTTATAATTTAAAATAAGATAACTCCTAAGTATTCCTGAAAGCTAGTGGGAGTATTATGTTTGCTTTCTTAAATCATATATGTTGGATAACATATAGGAAGTAACATTTCATATAAGTTAAATGTTAAGTGTTAATTTGGAATGAAACTTCATATAAAAGATTTATGAAGAAAAACATATAACCTTGGAATGTGTTTTTATTATTATAAACATATGCGGTAAATAAATATAATAAAACATGATATATCATTTAGAATGTCTAAATGGATACATATCTTTTAAATAAGATAGAACATGAATGAAATCTAAGTATGACTCGAAGATTTTTCACGAACATCATGTTACATAAACGAATTGTTATAAGATATTATGACAATGTTGATATCTAATTAAAAGTTATTAGATAACTAGTGTAATGATTATTCTAATGGAATATGTTTGGATATAGAATTGCATCCTCAGCCTGGAACAGCTTCCAGATTCTATAGATGAACAATTTGTCAATTGTTGTGCAAATTGTCATAGCCAACAAACTTGAAAGTTTGCAAGGCATCAAACATTACACAATAGATATTCAAGTTTATAGAATTTTAAAGAGCATATTGTTGTTTGTTTACAATGATGCTGGTTTAATTGAGATGACACTCAATTCTAGTCATGGTAGGATTTCATCCTTAGACATGTGAACTAGTTGTGCTCACTTAGAGCATAGTTGCATTATACATTAAAATAATAAGAATACTTTAAACTTTAAAAATGTTTGAAAGTTTGATAATCATAAATTGGTGATTGAGGTTGTCACACACTTTATAAAATATTATGTAGCATTATCAAATTATTTGAATGTACACATACAAGAACTTCACTAGTTGAATTCTTAAAATAAGTATTCTCAAAATTCTGATAGATCAAAGTTGGTTGATTTATGTCTTGTCAACAAGTATGATTGTCATAGCTTGAGACATAATTCATCAACTAGAATTTTCATGCATTGATCTATTTAGTATTTGGATAAAGGATGTTAAGTGTTTATTATTTCTAATGAATTTAAGTACTTGGTACATTTATTTTCATTAATAATAAATTGTGTCATATATTTGCATGTTTAATCCATGAATAATTTAGTTATTCTAAATCGTCCGTTGTCAATTAATGATATGGGAATATCATTGAATTAAGACAAATCTGAGTTTTGGTATAATATACTTGAAAGTATATTGATGCGTTGACATGCCAAATTCACATGATATTCAATGAATTGATTATAGGATTTATCACAAGCTACATGATGTTACTTTATGGATGTTGTTATTAAGTAAATCATGAATAGTTATCCTTAGACTTAAAATACAAGATAACTATTATGAATGTAATGCATTCTGTGGAACAATTTAACTCTATACGTAACTGGTAGTCATAAGGATTGTTTTCGGAATTGTTACAAAATTCATAGGTTATGCTTGTAGTCAAGATAGAATTTGTTTCTTCAAATTTATTTTGGAGTTTAATACTGCTGGGCCCCTCGTAGGGTTGACAAGATGTTTGCGTGGCCACGCCCAAGATCTTCCCTGAATATGTTCAGAAGATTTGGTAATCTTGCTCAATCACAAACAACGAGAAACAGAATAGTTGAATAAAGAATGACTTAAATCCATATCTTTATTTAACGTAGTATTAGTGACAAAAGGATAATAATGATGATGAATCATTAAAGGTTTTTCCAGGAGACCTACTCGAGTTGTACTAGAGGCATCGAAGTGTTGCTAGACGCTAACTGATGTGATTACACTATTAAAATATGTCCAAGTGGGAGCTGTTAGTTTATGGACATTATTTTAGTAGTCGTATGTTAGGATCGAACTCGAGATCACGGGATTGCACACTTTACGTATGAAGAGTAAATGAATAATAATTATTTATAAAAAGTTATATTTAATTATTATATATACAAAACACATAACGACCGTTAGTATTTAACGGATAATGATTAACGATCGTTAGACGAATAAAAGGAAAGTTTTATAGATAGAATATTAGAGATCAAATATGGTTCTAGAATTCCCCTTAGGGATGGATCCGATCGGCCCAAGGGTTAAGGATTCCTAATCGTTATCTAACTTGTTCTCTAAGTTTTCTAATCCTATAAATAGAGGGCCTAAGGTTATTGTTTTCTTACCTCTTGTGCACACAATACCTAAAAGGCTTTTGTTTTCTCTCCTTGTTCTAAAACTCAGCCGAATACCCTCTTGTTTAAGGGATTCAATTTTTGGTTTTGCTAAAAACGTTTTGTGTTTAATTTACTAGCATAACATTTACTTGGTATTAGTACGTGTGTACAAGAACGTGATTCAATCATATTATTGATTGAATCTTGGATTGAATTACAAAATGATAAGGGGTAATTCTTTAATCCAATTATAAACCCTAATTAGGGTTCTTGGTGATTCAATTGAAGATTAATTCTTGTTTGGCTAGAATCATCAGGTATGTATACTATTTATGTTTGGTTAATTAGTTTATATATTATATGATCCTACTCGCTTTCGCTATTACTTTGATGTTATTGTTTAATTATGATTGTCATGTATTAAAATTCCAACAGTTAGAAGTTATAATTTCGACACATTCATCTATGAATGGATGGATTTAGGTTTTGTTTGATCTAAAATGGGTCAAATTTAAAAAAATGATCAAACGATTTGATAGTCGCCTAAACTGTTTTTTGATGCATGCAACCTTTCAAATCATGTGTTGAAAAGCTTAGTTTGTAAGTGTAACACTATTACATCTAGTAAAACATGGACGTAGATGTGGTTCCAGTAAAATGAACCTGACCAATCCTTTCTAGACCCGTGAATGGTAGGTTTTAACCCAAACTCTGACTTGCTAGTGTCAAACCCCCAAAATGTCGCAGCGGAAAGGTAACCGGGGGCATGATGTTCATGGAACAAAGTCAAAAGTATAAAGAATGACCTATACATGAGTCGTTTTGAAAAGATAAATTCGATTAGGAAAATAAGTTTCACCAAAACAAAGTTTTAAAGTTACACCTCACAAATGAAAATGGTTTAATGTTCACATCGAATGTACAACAACATAAGAAAATCTTCATGATGAGATTCCCATGGGATGAGACTCGATTAATGCTACTCCAATGCATACCGAGCTAGATAAGTCAACAACCTGAGAAATGCATGCTTAAAGGTCAACAATAATGTTGGTGAGTTCATATGTTTAATGTAAATGTAAAGTCATGTGCGGACCATAAGATTTCAGTATGTATGACCATTATAACAAATACAATGTCATAGAAAAAGTGATACGATTACCCTAAGATCATGACCCCGAAGCTCAATGCAATATGTATGCAATCAAACACAAGTAACAGTATGCCCCATGTAAGTGTTTGCCAGACAATCAGTATAATCCAAATTGTTAATACAAATAAACCTTAAAAACGTTTATTTATATTTTACGATCTTCTAATGTTTTGTCGATGACAAACGTAAAATCATTTTAACGAAATAAATAAAATACGTAATGCATTGAGCCAAAAGTTTACTAACTCATTTCACTAAACAAATAAACCTTAAACATGTTTAGTTAACTAGCTTACATAAAACCAAAACCATTTTATAAAAACACTTAAGTAACTTAGTTACTTACATTTTATAAAATACATGTAACTTGTGAAAATAAACTAGGAAACACTTGGACTATCCATGACCCAAAACCAAGTCCATAACCCATAACCCATGGAGCTTGATCCATAACCCATGACCCATTTCCTGACATCATGCATGACACCAAAACGGGTAAAACCCATGATCCATGACCCAAAGTCCATAACCCAAAACCCAAAGTCCATAACCCATGACCCAACATGTCCTTGACATCATGCATGACATCACATAAACCATGGATCATAACCCATAACCAAAAACCCGAAATTGTAACCCAAAATCCAAACTGATGATACCAGATACCCGGATCCCTTGGTTTACACTAGCCGGATCCCTTTGGGAAGGGATCTGCCGAAACTGGCTGAACAGTGCTCAGTTTGCCTACAAATAGTGAGCCATTTCTCTCTTACTCCTCACCCCTTTTAGACATATCCTCTCTCTATGTTCTAAACTCTCTAACCTCAGATCCAAAGATCTTTCTATGTAGTCTTTCTTTGTGATTCTCTAGGTTCCTTCAAAAAGGCGAGATTACAACCTCTCAAAGACTTGCAAGTTCGTGATATGACTTGCTAGGATTCTTCTTCTCCTCAAGATCACAGAAGTGCATCTTATTGTTCTTTCTTCTTCTCAAGGGTTTTGTAGATGTGTTGAGTCATTAGGTGTAAAAGGACGTTGGTTCCTTTAGTTGTGTTGTGATAGAAGTGTTGATCGGAGAGTGGTTCCTCCTTTGTAATGGAACCTGGTATCTAGCCTTGTACTGGATAAAATGTAGGCGACGAAGGTTTGGATCTACCTCATGGAAGAGCTCGGTATTTAGCTTTGTACCGGATAAAGTGTAAGTGACGTTGTGAAGGCATCTGCGTCGGTGAAAGGAGTTTTTCTTGTGTAGTATTTATGGAACTCTCAAGTTGGGTACTCGAGGAATGGAGTAGGGCAAGGAAGGTGTCCTTGTAACCGAACCACTATAAATACTTGTGTTATGGTTGTGTCTCTCTATCTCTTTCTTTTATAGTTTATATGCTTAAACAACTATCAATATCCAACGAAACAAAACTAGATTGACATAAGTCGATCTATAAGTTTTAAAACAAAGTTTTAATTGGTAAAACTATTCAACCCCCCTTCTAGTTTTCTACAATTCGCATCAGAGCTTCGTTACCAAGTTTCTTAAAGTATATTGTACTTTGAAAACTTGAAACGGTCCGTATATGTTTTGAAAACTAAAAAGAAGGAAAAACTTTTGTAAAAACTCAAAACTAAGTTTTACAAAATAAAAGCTGTTAGATATTGATAAGTCTTGATAGCATTACTCTCAATTATCATTTTTATAAGATACTTAACTCAAATCATTTTTAAGTATCTTCATGATAGGAAACTTTAAACACTTCTTAATCCAAGGAAAGATCGAAGTTGACACATTACAAGGATGTGTTATAGTTTTCTTCTAAGATCTTTCAAAGATGTTAAAAAGTCTATTCTTAAATCTTAAGAAGTTCCATAAAAATTAAAGGTATGTTCTCCTCTTTAAATATACCTCTGTCTAGACACATGTGCTCTTGCTAATACTTCTATCTGTTTGCATGTGCCAACGTGTTTATAAGTACTTGTGTAGTTTCTTGTATCTCACTTGGTCTAGTCTCTTTAAATATTTTGGTGTGTTGAAAATCTTTGATTTTTAAGCCTAGATGTATAGTATACATTAATATCAAAGCACAACATTCAAAAATATGTTTTCACACTCTCCCATACCACTCGAACGTCTCTGCTACAGTAATCCATCACCTCAATCTATTATTTTATCTAATCTTCTCCTCTCTAATCTCACTCACAAATTCAAAATTCAAAACTAATCTCTCTTCACAAAAAACCTGTTCGAGCAAAGAAGATTCCGCAAAAATGTTTAGCGTCGTTCTAATTATTATCATCATTTCTCTCATCGCACTCGTCTACCCAATGGTCAAGTTCACTCATGGAGCTTTGTATTTTTTGCTAGGACTTTATGTATTTATTATCTATCTAATCCTTTGTATTGCTTTATGCATTGAAATGAATGGAATGTACTATGTGTTTCATTTTTCTTCATCTCGTGTTTCATCCTATTCTTCCGTTCTATTTTTAATTTTACGTCTTTGGATATCTCGTCTATGCAAATCTTCATTTCGTTCAAATCACGTCAAAGATTTAGGATCATCTAGATACCTAGACATAACTTATAAAACATAGAAATTAACTAGGATCAAAACCTTACGTCAAAATTATCATACATGCAATTCTGTGAAACTACTGAACAGCCAGATCCCTTGGCTATAACGTGTAGGGTCCCTTTTTCAAAGGATCTGGCGGAACCGGCATATAAGCAAAACAGATTATATGTTGATGATCACTGTAAACTCTCATTTTACCCTTCTCCTCATAAAACTGACCTAAAAACACTCTCAGACCCTCCTGGAGATTTATCATCACTCATCTCGTCAAATTAACCATCTCCGTAAGTATTAATCCTACTACATTGTAATTTATGTAATTCTAAGTGTTTTGTTCTTAATTTTGATCTAAATGGGTTTTATCAAAAATTAACACTTAATTATCATCACATTATGATTATTAGTTTTCTAAGATAAGATTGTGTAGTTAGAAATTATACTCTTCTGACAAAAATTCTCAAAACCTTAATGAAATAGATTCTAGAAACTAAAAGATTATATGGTGTAATTTTGCATTGTTAATACAAATGGAGAATAGTCGAGGTTTCATCAAAAACTAAGTTTTCCAACCAATTTGTGATGAGTTTCTAAACCGATTTAATTAAAATTGTGATACAATACGCTTATAAGTATTTTCGTATTTAAAAAACACGACCCATATTTATACTCCTTGTATCATCACATTATGTTTTGTTCAAGGTTTTAAACATGCCTAAATCAACTAAACAAGACTACTGCGACACTGCCCGCTACATCCTTATGCATCATCGCAAAGATCACCTTTCTCCCAACGACCGAAAAGCATTTAAAATGCTTCAAAAATGTTTCTTCCACGAAGGACGTGTTGTTGATCAAACTTTCCTCGATGATACCAATATCCCTCATGTCTTTTCTAGAATTAACTTTGATCGGCTCCTCCATATCAACGAACAAATTTGTCCCGTCTTTGTTCTTGAATTCTATAAAAGTGTCTGTGACATTCGCAATGATGACGATACTATCTCCATTTCGTTTATCTTTAATGTTGGATCGATATACTCTGACCAAACTAACTTGTAGCTTGTCTACGGTTTAACAACCTTGAATAAATTCAAAACTGTTAATGATGAAACACTGATATACTTTGCTAAGTATGCGGAATCTACTTCAACAAAGCTAAGAAGAATTAATAAACAACTTCGAATATTATTAAAACCTTGAATCTGCTCTTTACACAGATTCACTAACAAACTCTAATCACTAATACTCTAATAAGCTTAATATTCGTATGAACTTGTCTCTCTAAAATCACGTATCTCTAATGCCAACCTAGGGATCCTTTTATAGGCACAAGGAAAACCCTAGTCGGTTTACAAAACTTGAACGACAAGTAATTCTAATTATAACTCTAATCTAATACGAACATTCTAGAGTTACACATTAGTCCTTAAAAAATTTGCATAACAGTCCTTCAACGAGCAGCAGTACTTTGACTTAATTAGCAGTACTTTGACTTCCAGTAGTACTTTGATATTCCAGCAGTACTTTAACTTTATAGCCCAACAATCCTCCCCTAACTTGAATTCTACTTGCTTGATTTCAAGTTCCTTTGTATTTCTTTAACTTCAACACTTTATCTTCAAGGAAAGGTTGTATCTTTGAAGTCTGTCTCGTTGTTTTGTCATCATCAATGCAATCAGTATCTTCAATCTTCATCAGCAACAATTCTTTTCAGCAACTTATCTTTTCAGCAACTCAGCATCATATTGGCAAAAGGTACATCAGATCTTAAAAGTTTCATACTATTCTCATCACTTCCAGGTGTGTTAACTCCTGTGAGAGGTGAATCATTGAAAACTTAATGGATTTTGATGTCTCTTTACCAAAGCCATTAACTCTGGAGTAGCCAATGTTTAGATTTAAGAAACCATGGTACATTGATAACCATATGATTTTTAGCAAATCATCAGCTATCAACGGATTTGATTAGTCTTTACCAAATAGCCGTTTGCTTTTGGACTAGCTAGTTCTTTTAGTACAATCACTACCATGGTGAACTAATTACCATATAATGGCTTTCCACAGCCTTTACTACAAGCCATTATCTTGTAGGCTAGCCAACTCTTCACTAACATAGATATGGTGAGTTGAAAACCATACAATTTTTAGTAAATTGTCAACTAAAAACGGATTTGATAATCACATCAGAGCCGTACCCTCATGATGAGTCAAACTCTTTCTTGTTTATTAAACATGGTGAGTTGATTACCATTTGTTGTATAGTACAAGTACTAACACCATGTTGTTGCTTTCAAAACCATTTGTTGCTGTTTAATCTTTGTGCTTCAAAATGTTTTTGCACTTATCAAAAATTACTGATTTTATCAAAAGACTTTACTGGTTTCATGCTGCAAGCAGTACTTTAAGAAAGTACTGTTTGACTAGCAGTACTTTGAAGAAAGTATTTATTTTTCAAAAGATTTATATAATAATTAAATCATACCAGTAGTTATGCATTAATCTTCAACTTCATTTGTCCACTTGATGAACAATTTTATGACCATCAATGCTACTTCATTCTCTTGTTCCACTTCCATACCATGCTCTAGCATCCTGATCATCAGTTCTCTTGTGAGTGGATATCTCTGTTCTGCTAGCATATGAATCATAGTGCCATCCTCTAACTCCAAAACATGTATCCCAACTGATTCAAAGAATCTCCATCTGTTAATCTCCCAGTTTTCTTGATTTTCCCACAAAGTACTATCCTTTGTTTCTTCTGTTTCCCAGATGGTTGTGAGATCTCCTAGCAATATCAAACCTACTCCTTGTGGTGGAATATGCTCAAAGTAAGTTTGCACTTGGAGATATAACTGAAGCATATCATCTCTGTCAATCAGATGTAGTATATCCCATAATGAATTAAATACTCTAAAACTTCCATCTTGTCTATGAAAGATCAGATAATCTCCTTCTTGTGATTCTACAACTGAAAAAGTAGATATTTTGGACTTCTTATCAGCATCTTCTTTCAATTTTGGATGTTCAAAGTCTACAACTCTAAGATAATTCCTTAGCTCATCAACTGTGTCTGTTCTTAATTCAAATGCATCCTTGAACTTCTTTGATGGCTGTTCATCAGTTGTTCTTTTCCTCTTTGAGCTCCTTGTAACAGCTCTTTCCTTTCTTCTATCTTCAAGCTCCTTATCTTCAAACGAAATAATGCTTGCAAGATCCTTTTCTATAGCTTCCCTAACAGCATCATACAGATCCTTCATCTCTGTATATGTCAATTTCACCAAACCTGTATATCCTTGACCTTTCAGATAAGCCATCATATCATTCATTTCTCTAGCTTTACTAATTGGCCTTTGTGATTGAACTATAAGCTTCCTAGATTCTTCAGCATCTATCTTAGCTTGCAATAGTCTAGCTGCTTCCTCACCTTTGGCAATCTGAATTTCTCTTAACTGTGCCAATGTCAGCTTCTTCTTCTTCTTTTCTACCATGATCCCTTTACCTTTATCTTTTGGATCTAACTCCTGGGTAGGTTGAGAAGAAGTATGATGTTGTTGTTCAACCTCATGAATACTGATGCCTTTTTGACTTGACATATTAATCATAATGTCAGCAATTGTTTCATCATCACTGTTAGTATGACCTATAACATCTTTTTCCTGAGCTGGTTTAGAAGGGCCAACTTCCTCTTGAACTTGACTTGAAGGACCAATATCTTCCTCAAAATCCAAAGTTCTAGGTGTAATTATAAATTGCCTCACAGTACTTTGAAGAGCAGTACTTTCAACATCAGCTCCTTCCAAATTTACTTCCTCAGTATCACCACTTCTTACTTCAACAGCAGCTTCTTCAATATTGATTTGCTCTGTTTCATCACTCTTCCTCTCAACAGTTTCTTGAGGAATATTTTCAGGTGGTGTCATCTGAGTATCATCAATAAATCCAACATCTTGATTAAATCCAGCATCTTCATTCAAATTCTCTAAATTCCTCCCCAATTGGAATGAAGACTGCTTCTTTGACTTTTTCTTCTTTGACTGAGAAGACTTCTTAGAATTCTGACCACTCCTCCTCTGAGACTTGACCCATAATCGGGGGTGTTGAACTAGTGGCCAAACAAACTTCTTCAATCTTTGAAACTTAGTCTTTAATTTGACTATCTGAGCAGCTTGAGCCTCACTCTCCTTTTTCAGCCTCCTTAACTCCCTTGTCAAGGCATAATTATCCATCTCTGCCTCTTCTTCTTCAAATTGCTGAGACATATTTGTGGAAGTATAATCATTAGGAGATGGTGGTTGATTCATACCTTGATCTGACTCCTCATGGATAGGAATGGACATAGGAGCAGCATCTTCCCTAGTAGCAGTATGTGGAGTAGCAGTATGTTGAGAAGCAGTAGGTTGAGGAACACTATCTTCTCTTGAAACTGGAGACTCTTGACTTGCTGATTCAGAGTTTTCTTCTTGCTCATTCTCTTGCTCTGCATCTCTAACGACTTGTGCAACTCCCAATATATGAGCAGTCAAAGGTGTATTTGTTCCAGAAAACTTGATACTCTTTTTAGATAGAAAAGTAAACACCTTTGGTGGAAGTTTGATAGTGGGTAAAAAACTTTGAGGTTCAGGGACATCCTCAAGTTGATTGTTCAAGAATAACTGAACAAACCTAGGATACATTAAGAATGGTTTACCATTAGTAATGTGTGAAAGCATACCATCAAGAATTAGTCTTGAAAAGTTGAATTGTTGATCGGTAGCCAAACCCACTAAAGCAGATGCAATATTTTGACCAAATTGATCAAAAGAAGTACTCTTGGGACTTAAACAGTGAAGTAAGACATGAATTAGGTACTTCCAATGAGAACAAAACAAAGGCTTCTGAAAAGTAAGTTTCGTAAGATCTCCCTCATAGCCTATATCGCTTAAAGTGTCCCAAAGCACTTGTTTGTCAAAATGAACAGCTCCTCCTTCATCATTAAACATCAAAGCATCCCTAATTGTGGCTTCAGAAATCCGAATTGTTCGTCCAGCAACCGCAGCCCTAATTAAAGAATCATCTTCAACCGTTGCAGTAGCCCAAAATTCTTGTATCCATGGACCAATAACGTCAGGATCAACTAATATAGAGTAGTTGATGTAAGACCCAGTCAAGAAATCAATGATCGCATGAAAATCAACATTGTCCCCTGTCTTGTCTAAATTAGCGATCATGTTGTGTTTGCTAACTGTGAATCGATTAGCCATGACGAAGCGTAGAGAAGGATATGTTTTGAATGTGTGTTTCGTTAAAAAGATTGTGGTGGAAGAGCGAATGAGGGATCTCGAATTAAGTTAAAAGGCGGGGAATAGGTGAGAGGTTCTTTAAATAGGATTGAAACAAATCAAACTCAAAATAATAAAGTTACCGTTTTGTTGGACTTATTATCTCCGCCGTAATGAATTAATTAACTGTAGCCCCACATTTTTTGACCGTTGGAACAGTACGTCCACGTAAGCAGTACGTTGCTGAGCCAGTACGTTAAGCAACAAAGCAGTACGTTCCATCTTCTTATCCACAACCAATATTCCAAACGAAACCAAGAACTTGTAATTGGCTCATGCATAAGTTCTAACTAATAACTATGTTGCCTCCCCTCAAATACAACATATGTTCTAAATTAAACAACTAAAAACCAATACTTTCATTAAGAACTGAAAGAAAGTATACTAACTAATACTAAAGCCTCCCCTCAAATGTAGCCTAGTAGTTAATCATCCCAATGCTCACAACTAAGTGGTTGAATCTTGAAACATCAAATCCCTTTGTGAGTAGATCAGCTACATTATCATCTGTGTGAACCTTGACCACATTTATAAGCCTGTGCTCATAACAATCCCGAATGAAGTGATGCCTAATCTGAATATGCTTGGTCTTGGAGTGATAAACTGGATTCTTCACAATACAGATGGTACTCTCATTATCAATGTTGATAGGAGTGTTTTTGAAGTTGAATCCATAATCCAAGAGTTGATTTTGCATCCACAAAACTTGTCCACAACAGCTTGCAGCAGCAACATATTCTGCTTTAGTAGAGGAGGTTGCAGCAATTGTTTGCTTCTTACATTGCCAGGAGACTAATCTTCTTCCAAGATATTGACATCCTCCTGTGGTTGATCTTCTATCATAGTTATCTCCTGCATAATCACTATCTGAAAAAGCTTCCAAGTGAAAAGGTGACTCCTTAGGATACCATAATCCTAACTTTGGTTGATGCTTGAGATATCAAAAAATCCTCTTGACTGAATACATATGTGAAACCTTGGGTGTAACCTGATATCTTGCACACAAGCAGACAGCAAACATGATGTCAGGTCTTGATGCAGTTAAGTACATAAGACAACCAATCATAGATCTGTAAAGCTTGACATCCACAGCTTGTCCATCTTCATCCTTTCCTAATGGTTTATTGTTATCAATGGGTGTGGTGGCAGGCCTGAGATTTGGAAGGTCAAATCTTTTAAGTATGTCTGCAACATACTTTTCTTGGTTAATGAAGATTCCATCTCTTGTTTGACTAACTTGAAGCCCCAAAAAGAAAGTTAATTCTCCCATAGAACTCATTTGAAACTCCCTCTGCATAAGTTCTTCAAATTCTTTCACCATAGACTTCTTTGTGGCTCCAAAGATAATATCACCCACATAGACTTGGACTAACATAATTTCTTTCTTATCCCTTTTGATAAACAAAGTCTTATCAATTGCTCCTCTCCTATAACCATGTTGTAATAGAAAATTTGAGAGTCTCTCATACCAAGCTCTGGGAGCTTGATGAAGGCCATACAGTGCCTTGATCACCTTGTAGACTTTGTTTGGATGTGCAGGATCTTCAAAACCAGGAGGTTGTTTAACATAAACTTCCTCAGAAATTGTGCCATAAAGAAAAGCACTTTTGACATCCATTTGGTAGACAGGAAATCCCATGTATGATGCAAAGGCAAGAAATAACCTTATTGCCTCTATCCTTTCAACAGGAGCAAATACTTCATCATAGTCCACTCCTTCTTCTTGGCGATATCCTTGTGCAACCAATCTAGCTTTATTTTTGATAACATTCCCTCTTTCATCTCTTTTAATTCTGAAAACCCATCTTGTACCAATGACTCTTTTGCCATCTGGTAGATCACATAATACCCAGACTTCTTGAAGCTTGAATTGTAGAAGCTCCTCTTGCATGGCTTCAACCCAACTTTCATCAGCTAAAGCTTGAGCTACCTTCTTGGGTTCATCTTGAGATAGAAAACAAGCAAACATGCATGTTTGTTGATCCTTGTGATTCATCCTGTTTTGTTTGTAAACAAAGCTAAGTAAAGCAGTATGTTGCTTAGAAAGACCTTTAACTTTGTTTCTTGTAATCACTCCTAAAGAGGGTGATCCAATAATGTTGCTTTGAGGATGAGCTTTATGAACTCTCAATGTAGGAGTTGGTGGAACTGGAAGATCAGATTCCAAATTAGTAAAATCAATCCCTACATTGGTAGTTGAGAAAATACCTTCTTGATTAAGCTCATCATCAATTTCTTCTAATCCAGGAATGTTAGCATTATCCAAATCATCATCATCAAAATTGGAATCATCAGCATTGTTCCAATTTGATGGTTCTAACATACTAGAAGTACTGTCAAAAGGGTCATCAGTACTTTGATCAAAAGTACTGTGGGCAGTATCTTGAAATTTACCCTTTTTCTTTGCAGCTTCATAAGCCCTCCTTTGTTCATCTTCATAGGATTGTGCTATAGTTTCTTGAAAAAGCATCCTATTAAGTTCATCTTGTATGGCTTGATCTTCATCAGATACTGTATTGGTTGGTTGAGCAGTACTTTGTTCCTTATCAGTAACTTCAGGTTCTTTGTCAGGAACATCTTCTGGTCTAACATTGACTCCATGAACAATGTATTGTGAATCATCTTCTTTGTGATTAGCCTGATTCTCTTCTCTAACAGGCACATAATTCATAGATGGAGTGAACTTGAGATCAAGATCAAACATCCAATCAGGACCTTTACCTTTCTGAGTTTCTTTATCTTCCAAAAATTCAACATGAAGACAATCTTGTACCTTTTTGGTACTCCTGTTATAGACTCTAAAACCTTTGCTATTTGTACAATAACCCAATAGATATCCTTCATCTGACTTACCATCAAATTTTCCCAGAGAATCAATGGTATTTAGAATAGTCAGAGAACAGCCAAAAGGTTTTAGAAAACGAATGTTTGGTTTCTTTCCCATTAGTAACTCATAAGGTGTCTTCATCTGAGGTTTAGTTAGTGAAACTCTATTTAACACATAGCAAGCAGTACTTATGGCTTCAGCCCAAAAGAGAATAGGTAATTGGGAATCTGCAAGCATTGTTCTAGCTGCTTCTATCAAAGTCTTGTTCTTTCTTTCTGCAAAACCATTCTACTGTGGTGTTCTAGCAATGCTAAACTCTCTCTTGATCCCTTTCTTGGCACAGAATTCATCCATATGCTTGTTCTTGGATTCTGTTCCATTATCACATCTAATACCTCTGACTTTGAGTCTTAATTGATTTTCAAGGGCTACTATCAGGTCATGGATAGCATCAAAGGTTTCATCTTTGAATCCCAAGAAGAAGACCCAACTAAATCTGCTACAATCATCTATCACAACCAAGCAGTACTTCTTCTTGTTTAAACTTTCTACTGAAACTGGTCCAAACAGATCCATGTGTAGCAACTCCAAAGGTTCTCTAATATCTCTTTCCCCAAGCTTCTTACATGAAGCTTTATGTTGTTTACCCTTCTTGCAAGCCAAACATGAATGATCAGTCTTGAATGTTTTAGAAGGTAAACCTCTAACTAAATTTCCTTTGACTAGCTTGTTGATGTTCTTGAAATTTACATGACCTAGTCTTCTATGCCATAGATGTGCTTCTTCCAATGATGCCTTGGCTACTAAACATGTTGCTCTTCCAGCAGAATTGAGACTCTTTAAGTCTAAACTGTACACATCATTAGTTCTTGGTACTCTCAAAGTTACCAAGTGATCATCAACAAACTTAAACTCAGGAGAGAGAATGAGACATTCTGTATCAGTAAACAGAATGGGGTACTTCTTGTCACAAATCTGAGATACTGACAAAAGATTGAACTTGAGCTCCTTCACATATCTAACATTCTCAAAATCAATACATCCAGCCTTGATTGTTCCTTTGCCAGTGATTCTCTTTCCATCAGGATCATTACCAAATGCAACTCTTCCTCCATAATATGCCTTAAAATCTGACAGGATCTCCTTGTTCCCTGTCATGCTGCCAGAGCAACCACTATCAACAATAATATGATCTTTAAGCTCCTCCTCTGGGTTGCCCTGCACAGTAAAGAAAAGGGTTAGTTTCTTTTAGGAACCCAAGCCATTACTGACTTATGTTCCCCTTGTGGAGTGACATACTTGAATTCCTTCTGTATGTAATCTCCACTGGTTTTAAAGGCATGGTCAATGATTATTTGCTTTGGTCCCATGTCCTGTGTTGTATTATCAACAACACTCCCTGTTTCACCCTTATCTGATGAAAGTACTGCTTGTTCCCCATCAGTACTTTCTTTCTTAACCCAATTTTGTTTGACCTTAGGTTTCTCTGATCTAGGTACTCTACTTGAGGTGTAAGACCTTTTATATGAATTGAATCTCTTAGGTCTTCTATATGAAAAAGTGTTAGCAGTACCATGATTGGGTGAAAACTTATCAGTCCTTTGAGAAGGTACTTCT
This sequence comes from Artemisia tridentata subsp. tridentata, assembly GCA_021014915.2. Classification (NCBI taxonomy): domain Eukaryota; kingdom Viridiplantae; phylum Streptophyta; class Magnoliopsida; order Asterales; family Asteraceae; genus Artemisia; species Artemisia tridentata. Next base: position 244,337,073 of record CP139504.1, read on the forward strand.
TGAGACTTATCAGTGTGTGAAGGTACTGGTGGTTTGGAAAACAATCTTTTCTGATGAGGGTACCTGTAGTCTTTAGAGAAATTACTATGGTTAACCCTATTTGAGTAATTCCAAACTGGTCTAGTCTCTCTTGGCTTATGGGTGGCAGGTCTATTCTTTGGGAACTGACTTAAATATTCTAAGTGTAAGTCACAGTGCTTAATCAAATTATCAGGACTATAGCATACATAACATAATTTTCTCTCCATATTCCCAAATCCTCTTCTATGATTAAAAGGTTTCCTATAGTTAGCAGTATTTTGAAAAGTTTCTCTTGGAGGTACTGCTGAATGTCTAGCAGTACTTTGAAAAGTTTTTGGAGGTACTACTTGTTTTTGAAAGGCTGTAGGAAACTTTTGATCATTACCCCTTTGAAAATCATCTTTAGGTTTCTCAGAACTAGATTGACTAGTAAGCTTCTTCCTAAACTCTAGGTTGTCTACACCATAACGAGAAACATCTGTCCTAAGTGGTTGAAACCTACCAGTGGGTGGAGGAACTGAGTGGTACTCCTTATCTTTCTTAAACTCAGGAGGTGTTTCACTAATTGGTTCCTCATTCCTAGATGTGTTTTCTTCTGAGCTAGTAAGGTCATCATCACTAGGTGGGATCTCTTCCTTATCACTAGGTGGGGTCTCTTCCTTATCACTAGGTGGGGTCTCATCTGAACTACTATCTTCACCATAACCTAGTCCAGTTCTACTGTTTATTCTTCTTTGTTTTTCAACAAATTGACCAGCCTGTTTAATACTACCAAGTTTTTCTAACAAAGCATCTCTTTCCTTAGTAATCTTTTCTAATTCAGACACCTTACATCCTAACTTCCATTCACTTAATTTTAATTGGTAATCTTGTTGCTCATATTTTTCTGCCCAAGCCATTTCATTATTTTCATGTGTTAATATTTTGGCTTCCATTGACTCTAAAGTTAATTGATAACCAGCTACCTCAGACCTAGCTGTTCTACAATTATCTCTTTCAGTCACATATTCTTTAAGCAACTTTTGATACACATCATTACACTTAGAGCATACCTCAAAGACATTGGATGAACTTGGTGAAGTAGCTACCATAGCAATCTGAACAGGTTCATCTTCATCCTCCATGCTCCTGTCAAAGCTTCCAAGACCATCTCTTGATTCCAAAGCAGCATATCCTGGTTCCTCATCAAAAGCTGTGCTCCAATCAAACTCTTCCATTGCAACCATAGAATAGGTTACTGGTTCATCATCAAATTCAGCACTCCAGTCAATCTCTGCTAGATTTTCTTGAGCCACCAAAGCTTTTGGTTGTGATTCAGTAATAGGAACCTCCTTTCTTTCAACCTTGGGTTGTTCAATCATCCTGTTTGCCTGATATTTTGCAAACTTGCATTCCCTTGCAAAGTGTCCAAGCTTTTGACAATTGAAACATTCAATCTTGGATTTGTCAAAAGTTATACCTTGTTTGGCTTTGAAATCAATTCCCCTTCCTGTCTTGTTCATGAACTTCTTGATCCTTGCAGTGATCATGGCTACTTGCCATCTTACGTCAATCTCCTCTAAAGCATCTTCTTCAATCTGCAACAAGTCTTCTTGATAGGTAATAGGTAAAGTGGCTTGTTGTGCAAAGAAGGAACATACAACATCATCAGAATTGGTGTTGTTTGTTGGTGATGGGTTGGGGGTAGTTGTGGTTGTGCAAACATGCTGTGTATCACCAACAGTACTTTGAGAAGGATAAGCAGTGCTTTTAGTAGAAGTACTACTTCTGTTTTCAGAAGACACAAAAGCTATGTTGTGAGTTTTCTGAGAACTGTGACCATTCATCTCTTGCTCGTACACTTTCAAATTGTTGTAGAGATCATCAAAGTCCATAGACTCCAATCCAGGTTGTCCTCTAATCATAGTAGCAACCACATGCCAGACAGATGGTAAACTCCTTAAGAACTTCAAATTTGCATCTTCAACAGATACCTCTGCTCCATACAGTTCTAGCATACTAAGTAGATTTTGGAATCTGTCATAGGCAGCATCAAGACCTTCTCTTTCACCAACAGTGAAAGTTTCAAACTGCTGCTTCAATAAGTTTCTATGCATCTTCTTAGAAGCATCATTACCTCCAAATCTTGTCTTGATCGCAGCCCACAATTGCTTTGCATCCTTAGCATCATGGAACTTTAGTAGGTGACCATCAGGAATAGCAGACAATAGTATGTTGAGAGCCTTATCTTGATTTCTCTTTGTAGCTGCTGGCAAGGTTGGTTGAGGTGGTTTGGGTTGTCCTTCAACATGTACAGGTTCGTCAAGAACAACATTACCATTGACAATCACATCCCATAGAGCATGGTCTGTAATAGCAAGGTATTGCCTCATCTTCATGCTCCAGAGATCATATTCTCCCTTCTTGATGATAGGAATTCTGAGTGAGGTGATGGATGGGATTGGTGCAGCTTCAATCGACATTGTTTAGGGTTTGTAGTTAAGTCGGTTTTAAGGGTTTCTTCTTAATCAGAGTCTCCACACAAGCTCTGATACCACTTGTTGGATCGATATACTCTGACCAAACTAACTTGTAGCTTGTCTACGGTTTAACAACCTTGAATAAATTCAAAACTGTTAATGATGAAACACTGATATACTTTGCTAAGTATGCGGAATCTACTTCAAAAAAGCTAAGAAGAATTAATAAACAACTTCGAATATTATTAAAACCTTGAATCTGCTCTTTACACAGATTCACTAACAAACTCTAATCACTAATACTCTAATAAGCTTAATATTCGTATGAACTTGTCTCTCTAAAATCACGTATCTCTAATGCCAACCTAGGGATCCTTTTATAGGCACAAGGAAAACCCTAGTCGGTTTACAAAACTTGAACGACAAGTAATTCTAATTATAACTCTAATCTAATACGAACATTCTAGAATTACACATTAGTCCTTAAACAATTTGCATAACAGTCCTTCAACGAGCAGCAGTACTTTGACTTAATTAGCAGTACTTTGACTTCCAGCAGTACTTTAACTTTATAGCCCAACATTTAACAATCAAAGCATTGTACCCCTCACATTGTTTGCCTAAGTCCTTCATATTCTATGTCAAGGTATTTTCATGTACTCAAACGACTGGTCTCTTGCTAAACTCCAAGAAATGGTCGATTGATGAACTCAAATAAGTACATTTTATTACCATCATTTATCCTATTTATTTGACTTGTTTTATTATATTATCTGTGAGAATTGATACGTTAATGTTTACTTTTGTAATTCTCAGGTAAAAACAAGTACTATGTGAAACTTGGCGATTTTGGACCAATTATGGAGCAAAACAAGCAAGAAGTTAAGAGTCTACTAAAATGTACAAGATCAAGACCATTCTGCTCCAGATACGCCGCATCCTACTTCTTACATACGGCGCATCACTATCAAGATTTCACAAGTTATAATCCAAGACGGCAAAGGACATGCGCCGCATACAAGAATGGAGTTACGCCGCATCTTCTGGCGGTGTACGAATATTCCTGAATATATTAATCTTGGACCCCACGCGAAGTTAAGTCAATGCGCCGCATCTACTTATTCAATGCGCCGCATCTAGCCCTCAGACAGAAACTATAAATACCCCAAAGTCAGACGAATTTATGGGTTCGATTCTACACAACAAGACCGAAGACCGAAGAAACCCTAGGCCGAATTCAGACGAAGTAGCAGCACAAGACACACCCTAAACGAAGATACAAGAGCTGTAAGAAGGTCCTGCATGTATTCAATTCATTAAGTAGTTTTGTTTTATTGTATTAGTACACTTTAATTTATCAGGATTGATGGGCTTATGTCATTGATTTAATCATGCACTTCAACTCCCCTTAAAATTGCTTTCCCATTAATTAAAGTTTATATGTTGATGTCTTTGGTGACTTTTATTAGTGCATTGATAACCTCTGTGTCTAGCTGAGCATTGATCGGGTCGCCATGCCTCTGTCCTCGCCTATTTATTTTATCGCCTATGCATTCTATCGTCTGTAGAAAAGTAGGAAGAAAGGGTAAGTAGGATAGACATAAGTAATCATTAAGGGTTTACTCGCCGATAAGATTAGAGCCAACGAGAAAGGGTTAATTACATACACTTCATATAAAACTAGCTATAAAACAAGTGACAAGCTACTTAACTATCAGGACAGGTCTTCTTATTGTCTCAAGTATCTATCTGTGTACGTGTATGCTAATCGCTGATTCGTGCCTATTAGTTTATTTTATATTTAATCATAACCAAACCGTGCCAGTCTCTCAGGCTGAAACCCCCTTGCGTTAGATTAGGTTGTATAGCTAACTTAAGATATTAAAATACTGATTAGAATAACTAGATAATACGTTCCACTCTTAGTGATCGACACTCTACTTACCATTATATTCATACTGATCGGGTACACTGCTCGTTAAAGTGTGTGTTTTATTGATAAGTCGGCTAAATATAAATTTAAAACTTGAATACTGCTAAAACCACAACGACACACCGTGGATATAAATTAGAGCATAACAAGCACACGCATCATCGATCTACATCAAGTCTATCACACTCCTCTTGATGATCCCGTCATAGTAAGAAACGCCATCTTCATTGCAAGAACTTCACCAACTCGACTCACAAGAAACTCCGAACTCACCCATCGAGACTCATTCCAAATGGAGCTCTCCAAGTTGTTCCCCCTATACAAAAAGTGGGAACAAATCCTTAGAGAAAATGTTATTTATCTTGTCGACAACAAGGATCACCCCAATGCTTGTCTTGTCTATATGATCTATTGACTCATTCATGAAACTCCTTTGAACCTTGCCTACTACATGGTTAAGAGAATGGCTAGCGTATTCCGAACCGAGAAAATGGTACTTCCTTATGCAATGCTTCTCACCCCCTTGCAAGATACGTAAATGGAATGCAACCTTCTCCAATGATCGATGACCACTTTCTTTGTGATCATGTCATGGTACCTCTCACCGAAGGACGTACAAAGAGGTTAATGGTTGAAGGAAAAAGGCCACATCCACCCACCGACTCTTCTGATGAAGTTGAAGTTGATCCGAACGACCCAATCCAAAACTATCAACTCGATCCCATCACATACATCGATCAACTCCCAAGAATTCACAATGAAACTGTGGAGTTCATGCAAACCAAGGGTATGTTCAAGTGTCTCACTCACTTCACATCAAACATGGGAAAGAGGAAGAGGTAAAGAGAAAATGAATGTTGTGGGTTGAAAAAGCTTAAAACAATTTAGTGTATGTCTTTCAACAATTAAGGTCATTTCTCTTTTGAACATGTAACGTCAGTGATTGTATGTCCTTGACGTATGGTACCTTGATGGGTAGAACATAAACACTTCTAGTAACTCAATTAACCTAGTAGGAAATTTTACCACTCTTGATCATATATCAAGATTTGGTCGTTATCTCTTTTTGATTATCTATATGTGTGCCCTACATGCTCTACTTGCTTTACCAGACTTGTATCTATGTATAATTGTTGCTTGAATCACTAGAGATTATAGTCGATAAGTAGGCAAAGTTTTGCGAGCCCTCTGTTAACAAATATGTCTCAGAAGCCGGATCCTTTAAATATAACTGGCCGAATCCTTTTTGAAAAGGATCCGGCGGATCTGGACAAACAGAGTGAATTTTATACCACTTCTTATCACCCTCAACCTTCTAAACATTATTACACTAGTTATCCATCTCCTATTAGTCACATTTGAGCTGACCTTGAGGTTAGTAGCTCTTTTGATCCCTTAGGAATATCTTAAGTTTCTTCCGAGATGTTTATGATTTATCATCTCCAAGATAATCACCTTTTTCCTGTTCCACTTCTTGCATCACCCTTCTCTGAACATAATACACTCAATTACACAATAAATAAATTTTTTACAAATTTGTTTCAACCATCTTTCTCTCAAAATGCTCTAAAACCAATCTTTTAATTCTTATCATTTTTAAAGAATTTTTAAATTTTCTATTTCACCTTTCCCTGAATCCTACAATCTTTTAACACCTATTGATATGATTATCTTCACCCTTGATCTCTTATTGGTCTTCTTTAAACCTCCCTTCTTCTCTCTAAAGTCCATTAATGGCAACCCCTCATCATTAGTCTTGAACCACCCAGGTTCTCTTCATTCAAGACACTTTCTTACACTCATTACAACAAGAAACATAGAGCTGAAATAGCTAGATCCTAATCATTTTCCGTTCTCATCTGTTCTGTTAACCGGATCCCTTGGCTAAAGCTAGCCGGATCCCTTTTGAAAAGGATCCGGTGGATCCGGGCAAACAGATACATGTATGATCAAATCATAGCCTTCCAAAACTCAACTTTATCCACTCAAACACTCCACATAAATCTCCTAGAAGGTTGTATCACTGTAGTTGACCTTGGTGCATGCAAATCATTGCAATTCAAAGGATTTTAGTAGTTTAGGCTTTAATTCCTTTACTTGATCCTTCACTATATAAACCACTTGTGTCTGTGCTTCAAAACCACACCTTAACAACCATTCTTCTACTGTAAAATCACTTTCTAAACTCACCTCAAAACATGACTAAAGCACCAAGTGCAAGATAATCCACTAGAAACCCTCCAAGAAAAACCGTACGTATTGTGTATGAAATATTCTCAACCGAAACCTCACCCATTAAGACACCCGCTACTAGAACACCTCCTTCAAACTATATCCAAACTCCTCCTTCTAATGTACCAACTCCACAACAACTTGCTTCCAACAAACCAACCTCACCACAATTTGGTTCTCTTGAACCAATACCTATTTCAACTCAACCCATACAAGCCTCACCTCTTCAACCTCAACTTCTCTCATTTACCACACCTCCTTCCTCTCCTCACCCATTCTAGAACACATTAGAGGACTTACCTCCTAGAACCTTCAATCTACCACCATTGCCCACATTCTCATCTATTAAGAGAATGTCAACTCAACCTTCCTCCCACAACTTAGATGCTGACATAAATGGTATGTGTGAATTCACATACCTTTTCATTATCAAAAACGGACTCATAAGACCAATAACGTATCATAAATGCCAAATATATGCTTGTTTTTGTGTTTGTGTACGTGCAGGTAACAGATATGAGAAAAGGACAAAAAGAAAGATAAAACGGACAAAAACGAGCATGAGATTGGAAAGAGCGTGAAAAGCCAGAGCCGGGGATGTGATTCTACATTTTTATAAACCTTAAACCTAAAAACACAAAAGCCCAAAACCTATTTCACCATTAGTCCTATATTTGCAAAGTTAGTCCCTAAAACTAACTCTTGTTAAATCCTAAAAATATACCCTATATATTAAACCCAGCCCAATTATAAACCCCAACCCAAAACCAATAAAATCTATGACCCGACCAACCCAAAACCCATCCCCAGTCAAAAATACACGCCAAATTCCGTTTGTTACTATTCACCTATCGTCCCAACTTTTACCCTAAACCTCCCCACTTCAATTAACCCCACCTTAATGAGATCTTACCTCTTCTAGAAACCCGGACGCCATCCCTGACATTTTTGTGCAGACACGCTGGTAATCCAGAAGCATATGATTGGTGGATGCACGCTGGCTCATGATCCAAGGGTATTGATTAGTGCTTATGATTGAAGCAATGATTGGACGCTCAGGATTACAATCCCAAGACGCTCCTCAAGGCCTAGAAGCATCCTCAGCAGCCTATAAATAGAGGCCTCCTCAACACATAGCACTCGTCTAATTTTCGTGTCTAGTTTAGCTTATTTTACTGCTTATTGTATTTCTTTTACTATTTTTTAAGTATTGTATTTCATTTAAAAGTATTGTACTCTTTTAAAGTTTTAATAAATTCAGTTTGTCTTTTAATCATTGTCTATTTACTTTAATGCATTTAAATATGTTGGTAATTTTGGTTAATAAGTTGTTAGTAAGCTCCAATAAGCTCTTATTACGTTTACAAACACTCAATCAAGCTCCTCAATAGCTTGCTTAAGTTGTGGTCTGATTTTAAAGCATTTTGGTTTAATAATCTGTTTTAAAAACAAAATAAGTTGTTTGGAATACGCCAGATATGGAAGGGCTTATAGGGTCTCACCAGCTTATCAGTTGATAAGATGGAGCTTGTAGAGTAGCTCCTCGAGCATTAATCAACCTTTGTTAAGCTAAGGCTGCTATAAGTTTTCAGTTTCCATTTTTAGCTTTTAAACTGCTTTTAGTTTATCAGTACTGCTTATTGCTTTATTCTGCTTATTATCTGTTTTACTTTTTTTATTTGTCTTATTTGAGCTTTTGATTATTAGATCTAATTGTTTATAACTTATTTCATAGTTTTGTTCTTTAACTGTCAAATACACCAATAAGCTTTAGCTTATTGGTGAGCTCTTATTAATTAGTTAAAACTGCTTTTATTTGGTCATTTAGTCATAATAATTAGTTTTTATAAAAATTTCATAGGTTTTAAAGTAAAAATTAGTTTAAAAAAAAAGCTTGTTCAAGTTTTAAAGGGGTGTTTGGCTTAACAGTATTAATTTCAAGTTAATACTGCCAAGGCTTGTTTTTGCTTTTAAGCCAATTTGAATTAGTTTGAAATCAGTCTTTTTAGTAATTTTGATAATTAGTTTTCAGTTTTTAGTCATTTCAATTAGTTTTGCTGTAGCATTCTAAAATTTTAAGAAAAATTGTTAAGTTTAATAGCTTATTTTGATAAGTTCATTAAAAGGTCTTTTTAGTAGTAGTAGTTTTTGGGTTCAAATTTAGTTTTATATGTTAAGTGAGTCATTTGAGTCAAGCTTTTCCGTTCAAGATTGGTCTGCAAGTAGTTTTCCAAAAATTCTTAAAAAGCAAAAATATTAGCCTAACTGTCTCTTTTATCAGCTTATTTTTAAGATCAATTTAGGTTCAAAATGTGTAAAAATTGGTTTTTATGAGTTCATTGGTAGGTATATTTCAGCTGTTTTAGGTTTTTGAGATATAGCTTATTGTTTTAGTAGCTTATTTTTAGCTTTGAAAGTAGTTGTTCAGCATTAAAAGTCAGAAAAACTAAAAAATAGTGTAACTGTCTTGTTTATCAGCTTCTTTTTAAGCTCATTTTTAGTTCAAATTGTCTGAAAATTGTTTTCATATGCTCTTTAGTTGGTATTCTTAGCTGTTTTAAAGTTTTTAGCTTATTTCATTAGCTTGAGGTAGCTTATTTTTAGTGTTAAAAAGTAGCTCAGGTCTGCAAGTTTTTATAAAAGTCAAAAAAAATATTGCTTCTACTGTCAGTTTTTATCAGCTTATTTTTAAGCTTATTTCTAGTTCAAAGTGTCTGAAATTGATTTTGAGAGTTCTTTGGTCTATAAGCATCATCTGTTTTTAGATTTGATAGATTAGCTTGTTGGTTTAGTAGCTTAATTAGTAGCTAAAAGTGCCATCTCAGGCTGTTTTCATATCAGTTTTGACTTATAAGCTTAATTTAGTTTTTGAGCTTTTAGCTTGCTTAGAATAGCTTAATTTAGGTTAGATTTTCTTTTTAAGTTAATTTTAGGTTTCTAGTGGCTTACTAGGTTTGGAATATAGCTTATAGCAGCTTAATTGTGTCTTCAGTTAAGCTCACTTAGTTTTAAAATTTTTTAAGTAAACTGTTAGCTTTAAACAACTTTTTCCAGCTTATTTAGTAAATACAAAAAAGAGTGTTTTCATAAAAGTTGCTTGTTTACAGATTTTTAATAACTTTTATAAAAAAGTTTGGCAAAAATAAAAACTATGAAACCGGGTAAGCCAAGGCTCGAACCCGAGACCTCACCCAGTCTCAACTAGTTATAACACTCACCAAGCCAACTGCACCCTTGAGTCTTTTTCGTTTAGGTTTGCATTAGTTATTTAATTAACCCGTTTTGTCCATTTTTATTTTTAGCCCTATTTAGCTTATTTCCAGCTTATTTAGATAAGCTGGAACATTAGTTTTATTTTTCCAAGATTCCTAATAGTTTAAAGTATCTTCTCATGATTTTTTCAGATTTTTCATAACTAGTTTAGTATTTACAATAAAACTTTTAGAATAAAAGTGTTTTTAATTCATAATAAATAAATAAAAAATAATAATAAAAATATAATCCTTTTTTCTAAAATTATTTTTAGTCATTTAGGACTTTTAGAAATTAAATTTACACTTCTAGGGTTGAAATTTGATAATTTAAGTTTTTAGGCCCGTTAAGTTCTCGTTAAGAGCCCGTTTTAAGTTTAGTTTGCGTTAGAACTTTATTGTGCTTTGTTTTATCGATTTGTATGCTTATTATTTGCTTCCTTGTTTATGTATTCTATTTTAAGTAGCAAAAACCTTGGTACATGAATCACGCTATGAAATGCGTGTGGAAACTGTAGAGGGGGTGAATACATTTCCGTTTCAAACTTAAAAACTTTAGTATCAAATATAGTATAAAGCAAGTTTCGCCATTATTAGTCCAGTTTATATTTCTTTTCTAAAAACATCCTTATGACAAATTGCCGATCAAGCTTGGCGTAATATGTTAAGTGTCAACACAAAGACAATCAGCAATATAAGAATAAAAGTAAAGCAATAAGTAAGAAGGATACGCAAACCAACACGAGGATTTATAGTGGTTTGGTCACGAAGCTCCTCTTCGCCCTACTCCACTCACCGAGTATCCAACTCCAGAGTTACTTCACTAGATCAACAAGCTCCATTCTTGGCGGAGAAACCTTACACAACATACCTTACACTTTTTCAAAAATTATTTTTCTTTTAAAATTTTGTGTTTTTAGTGCATGCGCACTCATTCTCAATCGAATTCAATCGATAAATCTCCTACAATACCGACTCAAAGTTATCGTCGACGTAACAAACGAGTAAACGTACCCGAGATGCGTACTCTTGTTGAAGCTCCCATAATTGAAATGGCAGATACGCGTACTATGTCGGAATTGCTCCAAGCACCCACCGAGGGTTACGGAGATGCTATAGTTTTACCACCAATTCTTTCCGAGAATTTGAGTTAAAAAATGGTTTAATTCAACTTGTTACGTCAAACCCATTTCATGGTTTCGAGAGGGACTATCCTCACGCTCACATCCGATGGTTTAATAAGTTGACTTCGACTATGAAATATCCGTATGTTCCTCATAGCGCGATTAATTTGATGTTATTCCCATTTTCTCTTGAGGGGGCAGCCCGGATTTGGCTCGAAAAAGAGCCCCCTCGTTCTATTACGACTTGGGAAGATCTCGTCTCTAATATCATGAATTATTTCTTTCCTCCTTCTAAGACGACGAATCTTAAGAACGATATTACGAATTTTCAACAACGTTTTGATGAGAATTTTGGTGAGGCATGGGAACGTTTCAAAGATCTCCTTTGTAAATGCCCACATCACGGTTTTTCAGAATTGCACCAAATCGATACGTTTTATAATGCTTTGACTCAAACCGACCAAGATTCGCTTAATGCAGCCGTCGGTGACAATATTTTGAATCGAACTCCGAGAGATATTTTGACTATTATCAAGAACAGATCAAAAGTTCGCACTTCACGAAACAAACCGGTTGTTTCCAAAGTGAGTGCATATACTCCTTCTTCTTCGTCTACACCGGCACATCCATCGGAGATGGCCAAACTTATGGATGCTATTGGATGTATGATGAGAGAAATTAAGATTCAAAACCAAAAACCGGAGCCCGTTAAAGCCGTTACCAAAATTTGCGTTATTTGTGGTGGCCCCCATCCATATTATGATTGTCAAGCCACCGATGGCAACATTTTCAATGCTACCGCAGCAGCAACGAATTTCAATCAAAATCAAGGATTTCACCCTCAAGGAGAAATTAATTACCGTGCTAGTAACCAAATGGGACCACCCGGTTTTCCTTCCGTTCAAAACAATCAAAACCGTTTTGTTAAAACGTAGAGGGGGGGGGGGGTGAATACGTTACCGTTTTAAATTCTTAAAACTTGTTGTATCAAATGTTCGTTTAAGCTTGTTCTAATATGAAAGATGTTTCTAACTTGCATAAGTTAAAACATGTTGTCACACAAGTATTATCAACAAGTCACACCACAATCAATCACATAATGCAAATATAAAAGTAAAGAGATAAGTAAAAGAAAATGCAAACCGAACACGATGATTTATAGTGGTTCGTTCACGGAGCTCCTCTCCGCCCTACTCCACTCCCCGAGTACCCAACTTGAGAGTTACTTCACTAGATCAACAAGCTCCCTTCTCGGCGGAGAAAACCTTACAATCGTCGCTTACACTTTTTCCGGTACTAAGCTAAACACCGGGTTCTTTACAAGGGTACAAACACTCCCGTTAGTTCTTTAACAAGGGTACAACCACTCCCGTTGGTTCTTTAACAAGGGTACAACCACTCCCGCTATGTTTTATGGCCCAACATAGAAACCTTGTGTTTTATGGCACAAACACATAAACCACATAATCTAGTGTGATGTTTAGAATGTGATGCAATGATGTTTATAACTATGATCCATGACATAAACGTACACTGGATGTAAATGCCTGATCTATATGAACTTCCATTGATCGGAAGCCTTCAATGTATGAAGATCACAAGCTACCTAAACTTGTTGTGATGGATCTTCATGTATGCATGAACTTCTTGAATAAGAAGTCTTCAATCATTGAGGATGTCAAGTGCCCTTGAATCTTCATATGTTGGAATGCTATGGTGGAAAAAGACATCAAGATCTTCAAACCTTCTTGGTGGATCAGGAAGTATGCTATGCTAGTAATGGATGATGTCTCATGATCTTGAGCTTGCTTCACAGGATCATTAACAGTGTATGCTTACAACATGATGAAAGTTAGTAACATTATGATCATTTATGGAAAGGGTGATTAATGTATGATTCTACATGGTTTGCTACTGATCTAAGTGTATGCAAAGAGTAAAGGAAATGTGTGTTCAAGTGGCTTAAAACTATGGGTAAACAATGGGCTACTATTTATAGGAAAACAGTTTGTACATGCCACGGATTTGGCGGATTAAAATAAAGGGATCCGCCCTTTATGCAGTTTGGTTCCGCCGGGACCTGACAGCTAATATCTTAACAAATCTTTCCATATCATTCCATATCATGTTAAGCTTGCAAAGTCAACTTTGTAACTTAAAGATCTTTCCAAAATATCAACTAAATCAAATCTTACATGAAATCTATCCAAGATCTTTCCAAAATCAAATCTTACATAAAATCTATCCAAGATCTTTCCTAAGATTTATTGAGTGAAGATCTAAGTAATATATTCATATGATCTTCAAAATCTTCTAAGATATCTAAAGATCTCTAAATGATGTATGCCATAATGTCATGAACATATTTCCATTTTAAGAATTAAAATATAAATAATGTAAATGTAAATATGTATGTCCTATGTATATACTAGCTTAACTAATATATGTTTACCAATATGTATCATGTTAGTTTGACACCTAAAGTGTACTTATCCTATTAATCTTAGGAAACATGATGTACAAGTAAAAATACTTGTTTATGCAAAGGTGTAAAATGAGGTTCTAAGTAGAATGGTTAACTTTTTAAAATACTTAATGACCTAACCGTATTTTAAACATTCTAAATGGTTTGTTAAGGGTTTGATCATAATGCCACATACCAAACATGTACGAACCTGTGTTGTATCATACGAGGACTCGAGAGGTGTTTAATGTATGTTGAGACAAGATATGATTACAAGTAACTTGTAAATTTTACGTTATGTATCAAGTTACATGTTTGTCATCAATCAAAACAAACGAGACTGCTTGCACTAACAATCTCCCCAACGAGACTGTTTGCACTAACAATCTCCCCCTTTTTGATGATGACAAAATATGTAAACGTGATAGAAAGTAAAATGCAAAAAGTTACTTGTGTCCGTACTTACTTACTTTAGTAAAATGCAAAAAGTTACTTGTGTCCGTACTTACTTACTTTCTCCTTGTGTCCGTTTCTCCGTTTACACCTTTCTCCCCTTTCTCCTTGTGTCCGTAATTACTTACAACTTCGTAATTACTTACTTTCTCCGTTTACACCTTTCTCCCCCTTTTGTTGAAACAAAAAGGGTGGGTCCTTCGAGTTAACTTCATTTCTCCCCAAAATGGCGAGCTTGCATCATCCCTAGTGAAGTTAAATAGACTACTCCAATCTCCTATGGTTGTTGCGTCCCTTAGGTTGTTAGCGGATCCATGGATCAAATTTAGATCATTAACCTACATCAAGGTTAGTGTTGTGCAACATAAAAAATATCTTAAAAATGCATGATGAATGAAATGCGCATAGCAAACGATACACGTCGGTAAGCTATGTTGGACTATCTCCTCCTTTTAGTTGAAACACAAAAGTGTGTCGAAGAATGAGAATTCTTAAGAATGCGAGCATGCTGGCCCTTGACTGTAGCTCCCCCTTAATCAATACTCCCCGTTACTAGGGTACCAACATATATGATGTAAGTATTATGAATGCTACAAAACAAAGATTAGTACATGATATGCTCCCCCTTGATCAATACTCCCCGTTGCTAGGGTACCAACGTATATGATCCAAGGATAAGAAATACTACAAAATAAAGGTTAGTATGTGATATACAACGATGCATGTGTATGATGCATTCTAACAATGCTTGACAAAAACTCCCCCTTGCTCTAGGGCGTCAAGATAAACCTACAAAACAAAAATTAGCACAATAGAGACTATGTCTTAAGACATATATGTCATATACGACCAAGTGTATAGACGATGCAAAAATAGTGCTTGATAGATATTCCTCCTGGTTTGAGGACGTTAAGAAGCACCTACAATAAAAGATGACATATAATTGATGCAAACTTCATCCTTAGATGAGTATGCCATATACGATCGAGTGTATATGTTGATGAACCTACAATGAAATGGTTAGTGCAATATATTTTATCTCAAAGAAAAATATGATGCAACATATCTGTTAGTGCAAACAGTCTCGTTAGGGAGATTGTTAGTGCAAGCAGTCTCGTTTGTTTTGATTGATGACAAACATGTAACTTGATACATAACGTAAAATGTACAAGTTACTTGTAATCATATCTTGTCTCAACATACATTCAACACCTCTTGAGTCCTCGTATGATACAACACAGGTTCGTACATGTTTGTTATGTGGCATTATGATCAAACCCTTAACAAACCATTTAGAATGTTTAAAATACGACTAGGTCATTAAGTATTTTAAAAAAGGCTAACCATTCTACTTAGAACCTCATTTATCATGTTTCCTAAGATAAATAGGATAAGTACACTTTAGGTGTCAATCTAACAAGATACGTCTTGGTAAACATGTATTAGTTAAGCTATTATATACGTGCTACATGATCACTAGGATATATGTTACATACATATATACATTTACATGTTTTACATTTTAAATCCTAAAATGAAAATAACACATGACATCATGACATACCTCATTAGAAAATCCTAGGAAGATTTGAGAAATATTTTGGTAAGATCTTTAAGTAACAAAGTTGACTTTGTAAGATCTTGGCAAGATTTGGAAAGATTTTGGGAGATTTTTTGTCAGACACCGGCGGATCCAAATGGTATAAAGAGCGGACCCCTTTATAAATCCGTGAGTTGTTTATACAATTTTCCTATAAATAGTAGCCCATTGTTTACCCATAGTTTGAAGCAACAAGAACACACATTCCCTTTACCATTTCATACATTTAGATCAGTAGCAAACCATGTAGAATCATACATTGATCACCCTTTGCATAATGATCATAATGTTACTAACTTTCATTATGTTGTAAGCATACACTGTTAATGATCCTGTGAAGCAAGCTCAAGATCATGAAACATCATCCATAGCATACTTCCTTATCCACCATGAAGGTTAGAAGGTCTTGAAGTTATTATCCATCATAGCATTCCAACATATGAAGATTCAAGAGCACTTTACATCCTCAATGATTGAAGACTTCTCATTCAAGAAGTTCATGTAGATTCCATATGCATATATGAAGATCCATCACAACAAGTTTAGGGAGCTTGTGATCTTCATCCATTGAAGGCTTCCCATCAATGGAAGTTCATTTAGATTAGCCATTCATATCCATGACCCATTTATGTCATGGATCATCATTGTAATCTATTCATACTAGATTAGGTGGTTTATGTGTTTGTGCCATAAAACACAAGGTTTCTATGTTGGGCCATAAAACATAGTGGGAGTGGTTGTACCCTTGTAAAGAACTCGGTATCTAGCTTAGTACCGAAAAAAGGTTAAGCGACGACGGGAGTGGTTGTACCCTTGTAAAGAACTCAACATCTAGCTTAGTGTCAGAAATTGTATAGGCGACGTTAGGTTGGTTCTACCTCGAACTAGAACCCGGTATTTAGCTTTGTACCAGAAAAAGTGTAAGCGACGTGTGTAAGGTTTTCTCCGCCGAGAAGGGAGCTTGTTGATCTAGTGAAGTAACTCTCGAGTTGGGTACTCGGGGAGTGGAGTAGGGTGGAGAGGAGCTCCGTGACCGAACCACTATAAATCATTGTGTTCGGTTTGCACTTTCTTTTACTTACTCTTTACTTTTATGTTTGCACTATATGATTGCTTGTGTTGTGATTTGTTAATCATACTTGTGTGACAACATGGTTTAAGTTTATGGTAGTCATAAACTACACGTAACATCTTTCATATTAGAACAAGCTTAAACGGACATTTGATACAATAAGTTT
This sequence comes from Artemisia tridentata subsp. tridentata, assembly GCA_021014915.2. Taxonomy (NCBI): domain Eukaryota; kingdom Viridiplantae; phylum Streptophyta; class Magnoliopsida; order Asterales; family Asteraceae; genus Artemisia; species Artemisia tridentata. Next base: position 244,353,848 of record CP139504.1, read on the forward strand.
TAAGTTATTAAAACGGAAACGTATTCAACCCCCCCCCCCTTCTACATTTTCACAATATCAATAATCTAATCACAAGCAACTTAAGTCAGAGAACTATGATTATTTGGCAAATCATGTGTAAGGAATTAAATATTCCATAGATTTGATGATCAAAAACAAGAAGAATGAAACATATAGAATACTGAATGATAAGCAAAATACAAGGTACTGCTGGTCCAAGAGCAAGGTACTGCTAGACCAACAAGGTACTGCTGATTCACAAGCAAGGTACTGCTAGTTCAACACAAAGGTACTGCTAGTACAACAAGGTACTGCTAGTACAAAATGAGACTGCTGCTAGTGTAACAACCTGCTGCTAGTTCAAACGAAGGTGCTGCTGAATCAATGAGTCACTCTGCTGCTACAACTAGCAGCTGTCACATAAGCTGCTGCTTGAAGGATAAGAACGAAGAAGATATTATTTTGTATGAGTCATGTTTATACAAATATAATATCTAGATATTTATCAAGTCATCAAGTTGAACACTCAAGATACAAGTTGTATCTTATTGACTTGACACATGTAAAAGTAAGTGGATGACTAAAAGCTTATCAATTTGTAAATGATCTCCTTATGTTATAAAAGGAAGATCATACCCCTTAGATAAAAGTGCGTCTTGGTTGTAGATTAGACAATCAACACCAAAGTGCTTCGTACTCTCAAATTACAACAACACAAAGTTGTGTTAAAATGTAAGAGCACTTAAAAAGTGTGTGTGATGAACATTAGACATGGGGTCTGATGAACATTGGACATGGGGTCTAATGTTGTTTAGGTTTGTTTAGCCTCAAGGATCTTCGATCCCTGATTAGATAGTCATCGTATTATATTGATCATGTAACATTGGGGCTAGTTGGAATAAACAAACGGTAAACTTGGAAAAACCTTGTCGTGATATTATTGTATTCTTTGTTAAGAATATTCCGCCAATACTATCATTGTTCTTTAAACGTAGAAATCCTAGGTCAAAGGCTTAAAACCCTAGAGCCCATAAACGATCACGTAAACTCGTTGTTAGTTAAGTAACCTCTAAAATGAGTTTCCACAATTGGTATCAGAGCGGGGGGCTCTGGATCTAGGAAAAGAAAAGGTTTTTAGCTAAAGAAAGAAGAAAAATTCGGATCTGGTTCGTATTTTCGTAACTCACTGCAGGGCTGTTTTCAAAAGGCGATAACTCCTTCGTTAACCGTTGGATCGGGCTGAAATTTTTGTTGAAGGTTCTTGGTATATCAAGGTAGATTTTCACCAGAGGGATCTTCAATCTGGGCCTTAGGTTGCAAGATATGCATCGTTGAAAACTGCTGCAGAAACAGTTGAGGTATGGTCGAATTTTTGGTTTTTCTTTCTTGGTTTACACACACATAGGGGAAGAATCACACACAGAAGAAGAGTTGGTTCTTAAAAGATAAAAAGGCTTGTTTATCAATTTATTATTGGTGAAAAAGGTTATCTGTTGCTTATTTGAAGTTGAGGTTGAGTTTTTCAAGATTGTGTTTTGTCATATCTTTGGAAGAAAAGATAATTTGTTTGTGCGTAAATAATTATGGTGATGACTTGTTAAATCTAGTTTTCATAAGGTCAAGGGGAGGATGGACGAAGACCTAGTTAACTATCACTTAAAGGAGTTGCTTTGTCGCGCTCAGTGTCTCATAGGAAATGAGGATTTTATCAAGAGATTTCGATCTACTTATATGTTGTTAGTATAAGTTCAAAATCTGTTTTAGTACAAGATATAGGACACAAGATTGGTTGATTCTATTTCATCAACAAGTTGGTAATGATTGGTTTTTCTTTATCAGTCATAAAAGCCTACAAGAATGGAGATTCGAATGGTTAACATATTAGTTTCAGGGGAAGCTTCAATGTTAAAGATGTTTAACCATTTATTGTATTTGTGCAACACCACAAGAGAAAGTTATTGATTCTTACTACTTTTTATTTGTATTGCTACTGATGGTTTAAAATTTTGATGTCTCAAGTTCATTTTTAGCACGGAAAGCTTAATGGAGGGTAGTTTGAGATATTAGAAGGATAGATTTGATTTGTAATATTAGTTTGTAGTTGTAAAAATCATATTTGTAATATTCTCTATTTGTTGATAACAAAAAGGGGAAGAGATGTGGTGGATAGCATAAATTAAGGGGAAGTCAGTATAGTTTCATTCATGGTGAGATTTAGTTATCTCAATTTCTCTACTTCGTCTAGGGAAATTCGTACAAGAAAGTGTTTGTTTTGTAATCATCAAATAGGGGAAGATTGTAAGGAATTAAATATTCCATAGATTTGATGATCAAAAACAAGAAGAATGAAACATATAGAATACTGAATGATAAGCAAAATACAAGGTACTGCTGGTCCAAGAGCAAGGTACTGCTAGACCAACAAGGTACTGCTGATTCACAAGCAAGGTACTGCTAGTTCAACACAAAGGTACTGCTAGTACAACAAGGTAGTGCTAGTACAAAATGAGACTGCTGCTAGTGTAACAACCTGCTGCTAGTTCAAACGAAGGTGCTGCTGAATCAATGAGTCACTCTGCTGCTACAACTAACAGCTGTCACATAAGCTGCTGCTTGAAGGATAAGAACGAAGAAGATATTATTTTGTATGAGTCATGTTTATACAAATATAATATCTAGATATTTATCAAGTCATCAAGTTGAACACTCAAGATACAAGTTGTATCTTATTGACTTGACACATGTAAAAGCAAGTGGATGACTAAAAGCTTATCAATTTGTAAATGATCTCCTTATGTTATAAAAGGAAGATCATACCCCTTAGATAAAAGTGTGTCTTGGTTGTAGATTAGACAATCAACACCAAAGTGCTTCGTACTCTCAAATTACAACAACACAAAGTTGTGTTAAAATGTAAGAGCACTTAAAAAGTGTGTGTGATGAACATTAGACATGGGGTCTGATGAACATTGGACATGGGGTCTAATGTTGTTTAGGTTTGTTTAGCCTCAAGGATCTTCGATCCCTGATTAGATAGTAATCGTGTTATATTGATCATGGAACATTGGGGCTAGTTGGAATAAACAAACGGTAAACTTGGAAAAACCTTGTCGTGATATTATTGTATTCTTTGTTAAGAATATTCCGCCAATACTATCATTGTTCTTTAAACGTAGAAATCCTAGGTCAAAGGCTTAAAACCCTAGAGCCTATAAACGATCACGTAAACTCGTTGTTAGTTAAGTAACCTCTAAAACGAGTTTCCACAATTTTATCTAAGGGGCATGATCTTCCTTTTATAACATAAGGAGATCATTTGCAAATTGATAAGCTTTTAGTCATCCACTTGCTTTTACATGTGTCAAGTCAATAAGATACAACTTGTATCTTGAGTGTTCAACTTGATGACTTGATAAATATCTAGATATTATATTTGTATAAACATGACTCATACAAAATAATATCTTCTTCGTTCTTATCCTTCAAGCAGTAGCTTATGTGACAGCTGTTAGTTGTAGCAGCAGAGTGACTCATTGATTCAGCAGCACCTTCGTTTGAACTAGCAGCAGGTTGTTACACTAGCAGCAGTCTCATTTTGTACTAGCAGTACCTTTGTGTTGAACTAGCAGTACCTTGCTTGTGAATCAGCAGTACCTTGTTGGTCTAGCAGTACCTTGCTCTTGGACCAGCAGTACCTTGTATTTTGCTTATCATTCAGTATTCTATATGTTTCATTCTTCTTGTTTTTGATCATCAAATCTATGGAATATTTAATTCCTTACAATCTTCCCCTATTTGATGATTACAAAACAAACACTTTCTTGTACGAATTTCCCTAGACGAAGTAGAGAAATTGAGATAACTAAATCTCACCATGAATGAAACTATACTGACTTCCCCTTAATTTATGCTATCCACCACATCTCTTCCCCTTTTTGTTATCAACAAATAGAGAATATTACAAATATGATTTTTACAACTACAAACTAATATTACAAATCAAATCTATCCTTCTAATATCTCAAACTACCCTCCATTAAGCTTTCCGCGCTAAAAATGAACTTGAGACATCAAAATTTTAAACCATCATTGCAAAATCAAAACATTTGTTGCTTCCCCCACACACTCTTTATGAAACACCAAAACTTTCTCACAAAGTATTTTCAAATATGAGAATTGGTTTCAGAGGGGAAGAAATACCACTATTTGATGAAATGTTACCACAACATCCTGAAGAACCAACACCATTAGCTGAGTCACCATCATCTAGTTCTTCAACTGGTTACATCTCACCAACACATCAAACATCACCAATACCATCTCCAGTACCATCAGCAACACCACCAACATCATCACATCATATATCACAAACCCAATCACCTCAGACAATGCAAGAACTAAAAGACAAGGTGAAGTTCTTAGAAGATGCTCTTAAACGACAAAACAACAAATTTTCTGAGATCAACATCAAGTTAGTCAAGAGGGTAAAGAAATTGGAGGGTGAAGTGAAGAAGCTAAAGGGTAAAAGATCTGCAAGGGTTGTTTTATCTACTTCTTCAAAGTCAGATGCTGATAGGTTAGGTCACTCTTCCAAAAAGGGGAGGATGGATACTTCTGAAGATGAAGAGGAGGCTCAATTTGAATTCCATGAAGGAACTCAAGTTTATGATGAAGAGCCTGCTGGTGCAGGGCAAGAGCCTGCTAGGCCAGAACAAGAGCCTGCTAGGATTGAGAGGCTATTGGCAATGGAGTACAAAGGGTCTGCTGAGAAAGTGTACAAAAGAAAGAGGGACTTAGAGCCTCAAGGAGATTTGTTTGTTCAAGGTAGGTTATTTATTGCTGATGAGCAATCCACTGCTCCATCCCAAGAACCAACTCCAAAGGATAAGGGCAAGAGCATTATGGTTGAAGATGAGCCAAAGCCCAAAAAGTTAAAGAAATCAGAGCAAGCACAGATAGCTAGAGATGAAGAAGAGGCCAAAAGAATTCATGAAGAAGAACTGAAAGCACTTGAAGCTTCAAGACTGCTAACAGAGATGAAAGAGCAAAAAGATGCTCAGTCTCTTCTTGATAATCAAATTGCTCAAGAAACCTTTGATGCACAAATGCAATGGATTATTGCTAATGATCCAATTGTGAAAGGCCAAGCATCAATAATAGTAAATGACAAGAATCTCAATTCTGATGAGAAGACAGCAGAACTTGAATCTTTTATCAACAAGAAGTATAAAGAAGCAGCTCTGGCTGACATTTTTGATAAGATGAAAGAAAGTGAGAAAAGAGGTTTTAAGGTGGGCAAATCATGGAAAGATCAAGTGACTTTCATGAAGAGATTTCTAAAAGGTCAAGCAAATTGGACTGATTATCAACTGAAGAAGAAATCTAATGATGAAATCTACTACTTGTATCTTCAAGCCTACAAAAGTCTTTACTACAAAGTTCCATCTGATGCAAAGCCCTCAATAAAGAAGAAAGATGCTCAGAAGAAAGAAGTAGCAAAATTGGACACAGAGCAAGTAAGTAAGATGTTAATTACTTTGCCAACTATCATACATGCTGATCCAATTAGCTGTAGACGCCCTATTATTGATTGGGAGATCAACCATGATAGATTAGGAAAGTCATGGAAAATAATAAGGGTTGGGGGTCAGTTTGCTATCTTTAAGAATTTTGAAAATCTAGTTAGAGCATGTGACAGAGCAGACTTGGAAGAATTGTGGAATCTAGTGCAGATTAGGCTAGACACAACTTCTAGTACTGATGTTAAGGAACAGGAACTATGGGTAGAATTCAATAGGATGTTTGATCCTGATCCCAAAGATGTTCATTGGAAATTTCCCTATTATGATCCTTCAACAATATGGGAATTTCTAAGCCTTAGCAGTATTCATCATCTTTACACATCAAGTGGGATTGAACTCTTCATGTTGGCTGAGAAAGAGTATCCACTTAGTTATGAAGTGCTTAAAACTATGATCTCCAAGAGATTAAGATGTGACAAAGATGAAGAGAATTCAGAAATTGTTCAAAGTTTGCTGAGGAGCATATTTGAGCAATGTGAAAGAAAAAGGAAGAACAGAGAGTGATGGTTTTTGGAAGAGTTCCCTCAAATCCTCAAGGTATGTATTTTATTCATCAGAAACTTGTGTATTTTAATGGAAATAACAAGTTTAGGGGAGGATTGTTGGGAATAAAATGTTCAAGTCAAAGAGCCTACCAAAGATGTCAAAGAGCCTGCTAGTTGATTTTGAAGAGTATGAAGATGTACTAACAGTACCTTCTGGGTAGAAGGTACTGCTAGTTGACAAAGGGCCTGCCAAGCATTATGTCAAGTTGATTAGATATTTTGTAATAGATATTTAGTTGAATTATTAGTCTTTGTACATTGTTATACGTTATGTAGAAGTAGTTTAGTCTTCTGTGTTGTACAGAAGAATATTGCAGAGTTGTACATTGGTAGTTGTATTTAATTGTAGGCTAGAATAGTCAAAGTATCTTATTATAATCAACCACTTGACAACTTGTAATAAGGTGTCCTTATCTTATAAAAGGATACCTTAGTCACACTTCATGCATGCATCTTTCCAACCATTAACCAAAACCGAACTATCTCTCAAGTAACTTAGTTACTCAACTCACAAATCCTTTTACAATCTAAGATTCAAGATTACTTTGTAATCCCGGTGATATTTAGATCATCCGTATTATTTCATCAATAATATTGAATCGTTTTGTGTTAACTAAAATTGTGTTCCTTGTTCATTACATACTCACGTTTACATAACTCACCACCTTTGTGTTCTTTTAAGTGTGTTGTAGTAGATTTCGCATGCTAAACACATTCATACATAAATATCTCTCAAACACGTTACTAAGATTCTCATCCTAAGTGTTTGAAATCCCTTTCCACATCATGTCATACCAATTGTGATACCAATTGTGATTATCTAGTAAACCATGTTATAAATTGTGTAATCTTCTAATAAGAATTACAATCACAAGAATATAATATGATAAAATCCTACAAAACAATGCCTATGAGGAGGATATGAGTGATCCTAGTGTTGGTGTTAGTTTACTAGTCATAACTTAATTGATAACTAAAGATTGATGCAAGTAAGTTTTTCGCTAATCCATGGGGTTGATGATTAGTGAAAGAGGTGATGGAAGGTGGTGGTTATAATCAATGCAATGAATTCAGAAACTCTAATGTATTGCAAATGCTATAAGAGTATTGAAGACGGTTAAGGTTATGTGTAATACCCGAAATTTGAAAACATGCAAAATGACCAAAATGCCCCTACAAATTTAAAAATTCATTTAAAAGCTTATAAATCACCAAATAAATTCCAAACCTTCGGGAATGAACTAGATATGAATCAAAATAATTTTGGTGATTACATTTTAATATTTAGAAAAGTATAATATACAAAAAAATAATTATTTGGCCGATTATGTATTTATTTCGTGAATTAATAAGTATTAAAAATACAAAATAAATAGAATAAATACAAGATAAATGCAAATAAATTTAGGAAAAGATCACAATCAGTATTTGACCTTAATTAGACTTTCTTGGGCCAAAAATATTGAGTCCTTATCCTATATACACGTTTTCCTTATTTATATATATATATAATATATACCGAAAACCCTTAAAACCTTTGCCAAAAATCGTATAACCTCAAATCGACCAAGGAAAATTCGTGACTTATTTTTCTGGAGTTCTACATACTCTAAGGAGGCTAGGAAAAATAGTTTTGAGGTCGTGGGTTCGTTCGTGGATCGTTGGAGCTTTTGTTTGTCGAATATAAGTTAGCCGAGAGGTATAATTCACCATTATCCCTTTGACACGTTCAATCATGCATGTTATATTTTTCTTATGTTATTATGATCATATAAGACTCAAATAAATTATATAGAACGAATCATGCAAGCTTAATATGGCGTACGAATTTTAAGTAGCTAAAACACACTTAATTCCCAATTATTAGTCTACGATTTTTCTGGGAATTTTTCATAATTTTTCTGAGTTCTATGGTGTTCACAAAAGTCTGGAAAAATAGCCATTCGATTTTTGGAAGCTTAAAACATGTGTTCTTGAATTATATTTGTAATCGGTTTTAAAGAAAAGGAAAGAAAAATAGAAAGAAAACCCTAGGGCACATTAGGGTTAGGGTTTAGTAATTGAAAACAGGTCATTAATGCAAACTAATGATGGGGTAATGATTATTGGATGACTAGATGAGTTAGGGTTTTGTTTTGCTTATTAAACATGTTATACGATTGGAAAATAAATAAGGAGGACTTATTTTGCCAACTTTGAAACTTAAAGGTTATTTTTATAATGTTAATTAGGTCAATACAAATGCGTAAAAATTATAAGATGAGGTCCTTAAGTGTAAATATTGCAAGAAAATGAATTAATGGTAATTAAAGGGTACGTTTTGTAATTAATTTAAATAGAGGGACTAAAAGTGTAAATTATGGAAACTTGTGGTTATTCGGTGTAAATAATGATATTAGGGAGGTAATATGTAATTTTGGGTATTTATGGGGTCAATGTGTTATTATAATAAAGTAAGGATGTAAATGGTAATATTTATAAACTAAAGGGACTAATTATGTAAATATGTGAAACATGGAGGTGTAATTCGTATCAAATGATAATGTGAGGGTATATTCTGTAATTATAAGGGCTTGTGATGTAATTATGAATATTAGTGAGGGTTAGATTGTAAATTAAGTAACTATAAGGTCTATTTTGTAACTTTGGTAACTAAAGAGGTGTAAAGTGTAAATAATGAAACTTAAAGGACTAAAGATGTAATTCTGATTGAAAGATGTATTTAAAATTAGTAACTCATGTTATTTCATTTTAAACTCTTAATTTTGATATATTTACATTTAAAACCCTAAAGTATGGAAGTTGTTATAATAAACCCTGAAATATTATAAGATGTTAAAAGAAACCCTAAATTCTATTATAATATTAAAGTGATGACTTAACCTAAAGTTATAACGCTTAAATCTTCCTAATTATGCAAACCTACTAAATAAGGAAGCTTTCTAATAATGAAAATGTACTTAAAGTGGAAAGATAATTGAAACCCTTGTAATCTTGTCCTCTACTTCTTAGGTTCGAGGAAGGAGTAATCCGATCTTGTCCGCTTTTGTCTTTGTTCTTGCGTGCTAATAAGGTACAGATATTCTGCCCTTTTTGTAAGGAGCCTTCGTTTTTCTTGATCTTTTGTTTTAATTCGTTTAGGATTCCCAAAAGCCATTGCTATGTTCCCTCGTATTTTGAACTCTTGCTTTGATCTTTGCTTGAACCTAGTCTTGAACCTTTTGCTTTGAACCCTTGCCTTGAACCTTTGTCATGAACCCTGACATGAACCTTGCCTTTGAACCTTGATACACTTGATATTATAACTGGATGAGAAAACCTTTTTAATTATTTATGAAAATATTTTAAGAAAACTATTTTTAAGACTATCTTTATGAAAACCTTTTTTAAAAGACCATTTTTATGAAAACTATTTTGAAAGATCATTTTTAACTAAAACCATTATTAAAGAATTTCTTTTAATTAAACTTTTGAATCGAACCTTTACTATAAACCTTTGTTATGACCTCTTGTCTTGAACATTGATATATTTGAATTGGAAATTTGACTTGAATCTTGAACCACTTGAAATGAGAAACTTGACTTGAACAACTTGATATGAAATTTGAAACTTGATACTTGAACCCTTGATACTTGACCTTGACCCACAGTTTGAGATTACGAGCCATACTAGGCATGAGGGTTTCATGTCCTTGTCATTGATACACCAATGGCTTGACTTTTGGGTAGGGGAGTGATGCCCTATCCCGTCCCTGCCATGACTTGATACTTGACTTGCGCGTAGAGGAAGACATTGTGGCAGCCTACAGGGGCGTATGGATGCATCCTAGATATGTACTTGACTTGACTTGTTGATTTTATTACTTGTTATATTAGATGATTGATGGGTGTGTGCGGTACACGTCTTTCATCTCTTGGGAGCTTGCAACTCCAACCCTTGGAGGTATCCCCTCATATTGTACTTGGTACCGAGGTCACCCCTCTATACACCTTGCTTGACTTGATTGGATTTGTTCTGGGCTCGTAATGGATTTCTGTTTCTGTTACCCTATAACCTATGCTCGATTTGACACTTGACTTGACTTGAATTGAACATTGGGTTGGTAGTGGGTTATGGTTTCCTTTACACTTAGACCTTGTAACCAATTATTGATAACCTTTCTCATTTCTTTCTTAATCATGTTACACCTTGTATTATTTCCTTTACCTCACTATCCCTTTACTACTGCTTTGTATCGTTATATCTGTTCACTGAGCTTTCGTAGCTCAGCCGCATTTCTTTTCCTGCGGCAGGTTTTAGTTTGGATGCTGGGTATGAGTGGAGAGTACTTAGGATTTTAGAAGACCCTACTAGCTATGGAAGATTATTAGAAGAATTTATATTTAGATTTAGAGTTATTGTATTGTAACCTTGTAGTTTCAGAGTTTCCATTGTAACCCTTGAATTTCTATTGTATTATTTATGTCTAATGCTTATGTTTGTTCTGATATGCCACTATTGTTGTGACATCTTTACCCTTGCCGGGTTGGGGTGTTACATTATGATATTATCATCTACCATAGATGATGAATCGTGCCATAATAAATGCTCGAATGGAATTAAGAGGAAGTGAAGACAATGATCACTTAGGAATAAAAATTCCATATGCAACTATTAGAAATACTGGATACCTATATGAGGATGACAATGTCATCATATGATGAGAGAGTATTGGTTGGACCAACGTGTTGACATTGGTGGTTTTGATATATCGTTTGCACTAACAATGACGTGCTTGATATGAATCAAGAATGAAAAGGATGAGATCCTATGATGGTGTTATAGAAAATGAAGTTGTTCTAGACAATGAAGTTGTTCTAGAGAATGAATATGTGAAGGTAAATCCTAGACTCGTTGGTTGTGAGAAGGTTGTCTGTTTTGAATGGTTAAAAACTGAACCAGGTACCCGCGGATTAGGCGGAACCAAATTTTTGGTTCCGTCCGTCTTATCAAAGGGTACCGTGAAACCAGAGTTGATTTGGTCATGTTTTGTCATTTTTGATCAAACGAGGGTTCAAACTAAGGTCTATTCACTTATAACTATGGATTTGCTTTCACTAATCCTAGTCAAAGTCTATGGAGACTTAAAGCTTTTCCTTTAAGAGGTTTGTCAAACATATGATGTGTTTTTCACTTGACGAGATATTGGTGCAAAACTGTGATGTTGAGCTAATAAGGTTTGAAACACTTTATGATTTTGTGAACTGATTTAACTAAGTGGTGTGAACCTATGTGTCGGTATGTGTGAGTGTTCTTTAATACAAACAAACAATTATGTGAATGAATTTCTCTCCCTCTTAATCGGTGGAAATCCATCATAATGTGTGATGTTAAGAATGACGAAGCAAGTTAATGAAAGTGATGAGCTTAGTAATGTTTTTGTGGATGTTGGTTAGCATACAAAATACTTCATCCTCGAAGTTATGTAGCTCTTCTCTATCAATGCAAGATGATTGCACGATGAGGCATGTGGTTTTCTCATGGAAGGTGTATTGTTATAACTAAAGGATGATGGAGATGTTGTTAGGAAAGCGAAAGCAACAATACGATTTGGAGAGAGGTATGTTGAAAGATACCCAAACACAAATTTCAAACCTCTAAAACTTAATCCTATTATCTTTTGAAGCTATATGCAAGAAAATGGATCTCATAAACATATTACTAATCAAAGTAGCAATAATAGGACAATAATTATGCAAAATAAGCATAACAAAGAGAAATAACAAATAATTTGTTATCAATCTACAAGACAAAAGTCTTAATGACAAAAGATGTGAATATCATAGAAATCATAGCATCTTATGTAAACAAAAACAAATATTCATCTACTAGACAAAAAGCTACCACATGGCATCAAGATAAATAATCATATTGCAAGATAGCATGACATTGTTTTAGATACTACATTGTGAAATTGTTTTGAAGATAGGCTTAGTCACTTAAGCATACTTACCCATTAATTAACACAATGATCTATGTGTAAAATAAAATGACTTCTAAATTTTCATCATACCAAAATCACTTAGACAAAGTGCACACATGGCAAACAAATAGTGTGACAATGTTACAAAAGAAATAAGACGACGGATTCATTGCAAACAATTTTTAACATTTTGGAAGCATGCATCATTTAGACTATCCTATGAAAAAGTTCAATGAATGTCAACTAAAGACAAGAGCTATCTAACACCATGTATTAAAAATGACATATCGTAAGTTAACAAGAACCATGTTAATCTTGTGAAATATCATATAACAAGTATCTTGCGAATCATGTTAACATCTAGTAGCATGAAACATATATAAGCATGTAGACAAAACCTTTCAAAGGTTTACACATATGACTATCAATCAAATAATTATCATGGTAACATCAAGACACTTAAACATATCAAACACATAACATGTAATCAACACATATATATGTAATGCAAAAAAAAATCACATCTACTACTTGATTGATTAATATTCCTAAGACAAGATAATTCACCAATACATGACTTAATGAAACTCAACTAAAACTAAGGTGATGAAAATGTCATGATATACACGGGAACTTGACAAATATATGTCAACAGATTTTAATCTTTGTGTTTGGAATCTAAGGTTGAATGATCTAAAGGGTGACATCTTTTATGTTGAGTTTAAGTATGTGTTATGCAAGTCATTTGATCATCTAAGACCAAAAGATGTGTGATAATGGAATATGTTAAGAACGTTCTCAAGAAAGTTCTTTAGAACAAGTATCTAAATAAAGTTACCAACTTTAATAGATCTTGTGTATGCTTCGGAGATGTGGATATGCATAAGATTTGACCAAGGTTTGTTCTTGAAGGGAAATAGATACATAAAGTATCTTTCAACAGATAAGATT